>OZ012740.1:136607606-136942606 GCA_963859935.3 Lathyrus sativus | reverse complement strand
ACTACCGGAATGTCTGAGGAGCTATCAAATGCAGACTCTTCCCGACAACACTGAGGAAAGGTGCCATGGCGCATGTGTGTTGATTACGCCGATCTCAACCGGGCATGTCCTAAGGACGCCTACCCCCTCCCTAACATCGACAAGCTCGTCGACAACTCGACGGGCTTCAAACTCTTGTCCTTTATGGACGCGTACTCGGGATACAACCAGATCCCCATGGACGAACGCGACAAATAGAGCACGGCCTTCATGACGGAGTCGGACAACCATTACTACAACGTAATGCCCTTTGGCCTAAAGAACGCCGGCGCCACATACCAACGGATGATGAATAAGGTCTTCCGGGGAAAGATTGGCGACATGCTCGAGGTGTATATGGACGACATGATTGTCAAGTCCTGCACGGAAGTCGATCACACGGCTCATCTCAGAAAGGTCTTCGACACAGCGAGGAAATGCAGAATGCGTTTCAACCCGGAGAAATGTACCTTTGGGGTCCGAGCAGGGAAATTCCTCGATTTCTACTTGATCGAGCGTGGGATCGAAGCAATTCTGGACAACTTCCGAGCTTTTTCGGAAATCACCACGCCCACCTCAAAGAAATCCATACAATCCCTCAACGGCATACTCGCCTCGCTTTCCCGATTCATCGCCAAATCCGCACAGCACGCCCTCCTTTTCTTCAAGTTGCTCATAAAGGAAGCCACGTTCGAATGGACAGAGGAGTGCGAGCAAGCCCTCCGTCACCTCAAACGCGTCCTGTCCGAACCACCCATGCTGACAAGGCCCGAAGTTGGAGAAACCCTATACCTATACTTGGCCGTGGCAAATGAGACCGTCAGTGCCGTACTGATCAAGAAAACTCCCGAGGGACAAAAGCTAATCTACTTCACGAGCAAAGCCCTCCACGGTCCCGAAGTGAGATACCAGCAGATCGAAAAGGTCGCTTTGGCCCTCATCACCGCTGCACGACGCCTCCGACATTACTTCTTGGCCCACACCATTGTGCTCAGAACCGAGCAGCCCGTCAAGCAGCTTCTCCGTCGACCAGACATGGCTGGACGGATGCTAAAGTGGCCGTTGGAACTATCTAAGTTCGACATCGTCTACGAAGGAAGGAAAGCCCTCACAGCTCAGGTTATGGCCGACTTCGTCGCCGATATGACCCCCGCCCTGGAGCCTACCCCAGGTAATCACAAGTGGACTATCTTCGTCGATGGCTCCTCAAACTCCTCGGGAAGCGGCGCGGGCATCATCCTCGAAAATGGAGAAGGCACCCATATCGAGGCTTCTCTAACGCTAGCCTTCCCAACAACGAACAACCAGGCCGAGTACAAGGCGTTCTTGGCCAGGCTTCGCTTAGCATCAGACCTCGGGTCCAAGGAAATAAGAATCTTCACGGATTCCCAGCTAGTCTCCTCGCAAGTACGGGGGGAATATCAGGAGAAAAACGATAACCTGGCCGAGTACCTGGTTCTCATTACGGAAAAAATGCAAAGTTTTGACTCCGCGGAAGTTCAACACGTTCCACGCGAACAGAACACTCGAGCAGATATTCTCTCAAAACTAGCAAGCACCAAAAAGAGGGGCGGGCACAAGTCGGTCATCTAAGAGATCTTATCGCAGACGAGCACGAAAAAGGCCTAAGCACCGCTCGACGTCAATTCCATAGGGGATACCAATTGTTGGATGACGCTGTTGCACGCCTACCTTAGCGCAGGTCACCTCCCCTCCGACCCCAAAGAGGCCAGCACAATTAAACGAAGATCCTGCTCGTACATCCTTCTCGAAGAAAAATTGTATCGCAGAGGCTTCGCGGTCCCCCTTCTCAAATGCATCGACAACTCCCAGGCCGCTGCCGTTCTGGAAGAAATCCACGAGGGCATCAACGCGCAACACCTCGGGGGACGATCCCTGGCGAGAAAGGCCATGCGAGCAGGATACTACTGGCCATCAATGCAAGAGGACGCGAGAGAGCACGTCAAGAAATGCGACAGATGTCAACGACACGGGGACATGCACCTCGCCCCACCGGGCGAGCTCAAATCCCTCTCCTCCCCTTGGTCGTTCGCCTGGTGGGGGATGGATATCCTCGGTCCCTTCACCTTAGGTTCATATCAGAACAAGTACCTGATCGTGGGCGTCGACTACTTCACCAAATGGATCGAGGCCGCAGCCCTTACCAAAATCACGGTCCATAACATACTCCGATTCTACAAAAGGAATATCCTCTCCAGATTTGGTGTCCCACTCACCATCGTCACCGACAACGGCACGCAATTCACCGGCAAAAATTATTGGGACTTCATCACCAAACTCGGGACCAAGCATCACTTTACCTCGGTCGAACATCCTCAAACGAACGACCAAGCCAAATCCTCGAACAGAGTGATACTCAGAGGACTAAAGCGAAGACTCGGTGACGCCAAGAGAGCATGGGTCGAGGAACTCCACAGCGTCCTATGGGCATACCGAACCACACCCCACTCAACCACAGGAGAAACACCATCCCGCCTCACGTACGGAACCGAAGCGGTGATCCCGGTCGAGATCCGAGAGCCGTCCAGGCTAACTAAGGCTCCCCTCGAAGCCGAGGACAACGATGAAGCCCTCCGAGAGGAGCTCGACCTCGAGAGTCCTGAAACGCAAGTTTCAGATCAGCGACTTAGTCCTACGGAGAAACCAGAAGGACTCTCGCGAAGGCAAACTAGCCGCGAATTGGGAAGGCCCATATCGTGTTCGCGACAAGACGGAGCACGGGGCCTACTACCTCGAAAACCTACACGGGAATCAACTAGCTCGACCATGGAACGCTGAGAAGCTGAAAAGGTACTACAGTTAAGCACTGCTCGCGGCACCCACGCACCGCGTCCACGGGGGGTGATATGGTACCACCGCACCTTCTCGTGTCTCCTAGAGACCAATAAAATAGCAAGCCCTACCTATGTGTGCGCGAGTAGAAGGCTCTGCTCGACGGAGAATACCTCGACCGAGGCTCCCCGTCGCTGTACCAGAATCGGCAGGACACCCAGCTCGCGATGGGACGTCCACGCCCCGGGGACAAACTACCCCTGAATGGACCGGGAAATCAAATTGGCTGACCGACCAGTTCTCCTCACTACCGGAGACAAATACCGTCGAGCTACCTACCCCGAACAGGCCCAAAGGCATGACACATACAAACATACAATCCGAGCATACAAAGTGCAGAAATAAAACGAGCACAATACCATGCAAAAACAAGACAACGCACACTTAAACAAATTGCAGAAATTTCACCATATACAGATGGGCACCAACCCAATAGTTAAGGTTACAACGCCAAAAAGGGCACGCAGGTCTGACTAAGAGAACACTTAGGAAAAAAATTACAAAATATTTGGCACGCAGGCCCAGAATCCGCGGGCACGTAGGCCCGAAACTAATCTACACTTCCTCTTCCTCCTCCACTTCAGGCTCGGCGGGACGGGCGTCGTGGCCAGCATCCTCAAGGTTGGGGTCGACCACTATTCCATCAACTATCTCATGAAACAGCCCGCTGCCATCCTCGACCAGGGCGACATCGGGGTTAACCACCTTAAATTGTGCGACAGCGCCACTAAAACTCACTGCGAAGGCCTCCAGGCAATCGCCCTCCAGCACCCGAATCCTGGCGAGCAGGTCCGCCCGAGTGACCATCTGCCTGTCCTCTTTGGTCTCATCATCGGCGGGACGCAGGGCACACTCCAGCTTCTCCACAGGAGCCTTCAGTGCCTGCACCTCCTCTTCAGTAGCCTTCCACTTCTCCTTAGCACTCTCCCCCTTCTTGCGCTCGCCGACAGTCTCCCCCCGACTCTTCTCTAGCTCCTCGGTGAGTTGGGTCACCTCCCCCCGACTCTTCTCCAGATCCTCGACGACTTTGTTCAAACGCGACTGCGCGAAGGCGAGATCCCCTTGCAGCTTAGACAGCTCAACAGCTAAGCAGCTTTCCTCCCTCATAACCATCGCCGTGGTGAAGGTCCACATCAAAGCAGCCAAATCCTCCGTCAGGACCTGCCTACGAGAAGCCCAGTCCGCACTTAGGACCATCTTCACCTTCCCAACTGGAATGTTGGGCGACCTAGCCCCGTGGAAGTAACCGAGATGCTGATGGCAGGGCGCGATTGAGTAACCCTCCTCAACAGAGCCCGTCGACAGGTCGACCACGTTCTCCACCTCTTGAACTCTGGGCCTCTTCGGGGCCCCCTGAGATGTGGGAGACCGACTGCTTTGAGGAGAAGAAGAATCCTTGTCGTCCTGGTTAACGGCAGCTTGCCTGACCACCTGGCCAAGCCGCGTCTTCGGGATAGCAGCGACCTTCGACACATGCAGCTTCTTCACCCTCTCCTCAACAGAAGACATGTTTCCTGCAAAACAAAGGAAATAAGTCAATAACAGATAAAAAATAACAAACCAAGAGAAGAAAGAGGCGTCCACCACCTAGATAGATAAGGGCCTCCGCCTCTGAGGAACACTCGAGCAGGGCTTTCGTGTTGATCAACCTTGGGTGTCACCAACTTTGACGGCGGCAGGCTATGCACAAACGTGACTATCTTCAAATAACCAGCCATGTCCTCCTCGCCGAGGGACCCCGCGCGCACTATATACCGGTCAGTCCCCCTAGAGAAATGTTTCGGGGATCATTCCACGTGCACCCTCGGCAGCATAACGGCTTCCCGCTGGCCGTTCACTATCCGTTCCCCTTCAGAGTATAAAGAGTCGAACCCCGCATGCGTGATCGGGCTGACGATGAAGAAGCGACCCTTGAAATCCCGAACAGAATCTATATATGTCTTAAAGAGCCTGTTCGGTTGTTTAAACGACACCCATCCATGCCTTCCGTGACACCGACCTCGAGGAAACGAGACACGACCTCGAACGCTCGAATAAAATCTAAGGCGTTCAGATTCAATTGCGAGGGGCCCAACCGCAACCAGTCGAAGAGGCCCAGGTGAAAATTTGAGAACGGCAGCCTGAGCCTGGCCTCCTTAAAGTAGAACTCGTACATCGAAAACCGCATCCTCCCGTACTTCGAACATATACGATGATGTTCTCAAGGATGGTATACCTGCCAGTTTTGGGGATCAACTTCCTCCCGATCCTCCACGGTGGCATAAGCTCCCACCGGGTCGGAGGCAAAACAAGAGGGTGTGGACAGGGGCTCGTCAGCCACCCACTCCTCGAGAGGAAGGACTCGCTCGTCAAAATGAGGAACATTCGGCTCGTTATCCTTGACCATTATCCTCGGGACCAACGTAGTCATGAACACCTGAAAAGCAGAAGGTAACGGTGAATTCGATGACAAAGATCAAATTCACCCTTCCATCGCAAGTCAAGTGAAAGGGCAACGAGGATAGCCCAGGCATCATCCTCGGTGGCTCAATCCAAAATCCTATCGTCTCCCCGGGACACCTACCCAACTAATCTAAACACTCTCCCCGGGACATCCATCAAAATAAGCATATGTCTCGGGGGCATTCATCGGAATAAGCATATGTCCTTGGGGCATTCATCGGAATAAGCATCTGTCCCCGGGGCATTCGTCGGAATAGGCGTTTATCCTCGGGGCGCTCATTCAAAAACCCTAGAAAGCTCCACCTATAGCAGTGGAGACCCATACCTCTCCTCGGGGCATTCAACATGCCCCGACCACGATCCTAAAACAAACGAGAAAAACAAAAGAAATGAGAAGAAAAACTTACTATATTGTGATCTACGGCGGAATACGCGGCGACTGTCACGACGGAGATATCAGACAAAAACAGAGCAGCAGATCCTAGTGGTTGGAAGCAAGAAGGCGAAAAGTGGAGAATGGGCGGGGGCTCGCCTACTTATACCCCAGCGCGGGACTCGAAGCGTCACTAGGCATTCGAGTACCCTAGGGTAGCCGCCCTAGCAGCCACCCAGCGCATGACACGTGGCGAAGGCTGACATTCGCGTCCCTTCACATCTACCCGCCAACACGCGCCTATTTTCCCCGGACATCCGATGACGAGGAAGGACTCGCGTACACGCGTCCCTTCTCACCGCAAGCTGAGGGATTCTCTCCTCCCCAGCACAATGTTTTCAAGTCCTCGCTCCCTCCCTTGGAGCTACGACTTGGGGGGCTCCTGTTTTGGCTTGGGCCCCGGCTTGACCGAGCAGGCCCAGCCCAGTAATGTGCAGTAGGCCCAATTTGGCTTGGGCTACTACCGTCGAGCACAAGGTCCCCCGTCGGGCAAAGAATACCCTCCGCGGGCAGGACCTTCTCCCCCTGTCGAGCAGAACAACGTGTCCTTCACACGTTCTCCACGTGCTCCGCTCCGGGAGGAGACGTCATCCACCAACTGCCCACCTCCGAAAGAGCAGGTCAACCCACTTTCCATAGTCCACGCAGCAGTTGAACTAGGGCCAAGCCCACGTTCTAGTCTTCACTACGCCATGTAAGCCCTAGTAGTCACTTGGGTTGGGTCTGGCCATCCAGCCCAACTCAAATGACCATTGGCCCTGCGCTGTGGTCTCTCTATAAATACCCTCTTTCACAAGACGGTCAGGTATTCTCTTCTTACCCCCTTTCTGTACTTGTGATCACTCTGTCCAACTTCTTACTTTGGCATCGGAGTGTCTTGTAGGTACACCCACTCATCTCCTTTCATACACCGTTGAACAGATATATATATATATATATATATATATATATATATATATATATATATATATATATATATATATATATATATATATATATATATATATATATATATATATATATATATATATATATATATATATATATATATATATATATATATATATATATATATATATATATATATATATATATATATATATATATATATATATAATTTACAAACCAGAAGTATATATGTAACTAATAAGAAGTATTAAACTCAAAAAAAAAAGTATATATATCTATATATGTATAAAAATATTGAACTTACAGGTTTGTGTAGTTAGTAAAGGGTGCATGTACATGAAAAAGAGAGAGACGAGTGAATAAGGTGGCGGGCGACTGCGTTTTTTTGTGATAACATCATAAATGTTTATATACATTATTTAGGGTTATTAATTTAATAAATATCTACCACGCCCTTGTGAGAAATTTTAGTGTAAAAAATGAGTTTCAAAATTTAAATCAAAATAAAAATCATACTATTATAAATAAATTAAATTAAAATTTAATTATAATGTAGGAAAATTTAAATTATTTCGAACCTTTTATCAAAAAATAAAAATTAACAGACTCAAAATAAAAAAAAGTCGGATGCAAAAGTGCTCGAAAAATAAAATAAATGCACCAAAATAATCAGTGCAAAATAAACTTGTTGGAAAAATACAGGGTTGATCTATATTTGAAATAAATTTTCATCGTTTAAAATACTCAGGCTGATCAAAATATGACCGAAAAAGTAGTCAAAAAATTAAAACGAGCACCCCAGGTTTAACTACGCGGAATATGGATTAATATAATTGACATCTACAAGCTTGATTTTGAAATTTTTTGTCTACTAATTTTATGCACAATTGAGATTCGGTTTGACCTATCAGTTTGTCAATCCGACAAATTTAACCTGACTGACAATTTGGGCATTATGCAAGATGAAATGCGTGTCATGCTATGCAGATGATGCAGATGTTATGATAACTGTATTAATTTGGCGATTCAAGGTCAAAAATGGGGTATGACACTTGGTTTTGTCAAAATCGACTCCCCTTTCATCTTTGTCAATAAGAATATTTGAGTTACACACCATACTTCTATACCCATGGCCTCATATTTTGAAAACTAACTCCTTTTATATCTCTCAGAATTTGTTCTAACGGATGATCTTTTGTGATTGTCCAAACTTGAGGAAGCCGGTTCGAGATCTCTTGTTTTTCATCCATATATAAGATTTTCTCTTTATCTTCCTTAATGTCCTTGTTATTTATTGAAGGTAGAGGACCCTCTATGCAAATTTCTTCGTTGATCAACTTTTTTACTATCAAATCTTGAAATTTCAAAACAAATGCATTTCCCCATCTTTTGGGGTGAGGACTTATCAAATGAAACATGAATAGATCCTTCTACTACAAAAAAAAAAAGTCTAATGTGAAAAATGATTAATGCAATGTAAATTTAATGAAAATATTTTAATGCAATTAAAAGTTTTCTTTGATGCAGATGAAAATTAACTTTAATGCATATGAAAAATAATTTTGATGCATGTGAAAAATAGTTTTCGTATGAATGAAAATAGTTGAATGCTTACGATGCAATAAAAATAATTAAAAGAAAATAATATAAATAAAGTGCAACTACATGAAGATAAAGGAGAATGAAATGATCATATTAATTATGATGATATATGACTAAACTTTCTGCACAAGTAATGTTAGCAAATAACAACACTAATACAGAAAAATAGTACAATATAATCAAAAATATGATTTGATACATCTTCTTTCAATTGTCTTGAGAACCCATAAAGATTCCTAGACACTAGTTCACAAAACAACAGTAGATAGAATTAGGTACCCAACTTTTGTTTGGTCTTTTGGGGTTAGTTAAGGTACACTTAGGAATCCATATCATTTTTTCATTGGGAACTTGAACGTTCCTATATGACAAAGAGGCCTAATGTGACCCTTATAACCACAATAATGGAAAATGGTTTTAGATGAAATGCTTCTTCTATTTCTTTTAGTGACATGAGGGATTTTCTTTAAAATCTTTCCTCTTCACTTGAAGAACTAGAACAAGTACAAGATAGTGAAGTAGCACATGCTAGTTGTCCTTTAATAGTTTAAATTTCAAGTTTTAAAATTGGGCACTCAACAGATTTCACTATTTTCATCTTTTCAACTAAAGTATCTGAAACATTACAACGCTCATCCATTAGATATGTATGTGCTTCCTTAAGAGATTCTAAAGCACAATTAAGATGATTTATCTCCTCTTCAAGTTTTAAAATCATTTATTTTTGGGGAGAAATTTTCTTAAATTCTTTTATAGAATCCACATACTTGTCATTGAATGCTTTCGACAATTCACTATAAGAATACTTATCATCGAAATCAAAATTATATACCTATGAAGTATCACAATTCTTACGTGCCATCAAGAAAAAGTTGGCACACTAATCATTTGAACCTAAGCAAGAATCAAAGAAGGATCTCTCATCCTCTTCTTCCCACATGATGTAGGCTCTACAACCTTTGGAGCTACTTCCTTTGGTCTTGTAGAATTCCTTATCTTTACTTTTATGATATTTGGTGGGACTTGGGCAGGTGGTTCTATAATGTGCCAATTTTCTACACTCGTAACATGTGATATTGTAGTGGTGGGATTTTTCTTCTTTCGAAGGAAGTCGCCCTTTTTCTACATGTGAACTTTTAATTTATCCCAAGAGAGGGAAGGGGAAAAATCTAAATAAACCTGTGGGTGTATGCAATGCAATTCACTAAGAGATTGGGAATCGGGATTGGTTATACTAAGGGAAGGTATTAACACCCTAAGTATCTATAATATCCTATAGGAACCTCTTGCGCATATTTGTGCTTATTGTTGATAAAGTCATCTATTGTGTATTGGGGATTTGTTGACTATTTTAAGTGAATGATAGGAGATATTTTTGTTGTTTTTGTAGTGTAAGTTGAAATGGTTTAAGATAAAGGTATAGTAACCTAAGGGTTTTATTTATTATTGTGTTTGTTGAGATTTCACAATTTTATGCCTACGTATTCTCAAAGAGAAATTGAGAAATCAAAGCGTTCGTAGTTGCGTATTAAGGGAGAAATCAAAGTGTTCATAGTTGCGTATCAATGGGTGGAATTGAGTTTTTTTAAAGAAGATATAAGTTTTCATCTTAAGGAAGATATCTCACCTATTCACCATAAACATTTTTAGAAAGATATTAAGGGAAGAAGCTTTAAACTTAGATGTAAAAAATCTAGAGTAACGCTACATCTTCCTTTGAATGAGTCTTTGCATATTAAGAGAAGGACCTTGACCTGGATATAGAATCAAAAAGTGTGTCACTTACATCATTTAGATGAAAGAAGTGTTTTTGTACCATAATAAGCGAAGGACTCCAACTTGGATTTTGAATCAACAAGTGTGCCACTAACATCACTTAAATGGAAAAAGTTTAAAATGTTTGATTTAAGTTTGTGGGAAATAGAAGAGACATCTCTTCTATAGAGATGATTCATGTCTCATCTCTAGGAGGGAGAGTTTTGAATTTGAAGCCAAAGGTTGGCTAGGGTTTGACTTGAAGTTTGAGGTTTGAAGCCACAAGGGCTTATGGTTCTGACTTGAAGGAAGTTGAAAACTTCAAGGGGATCCTAGGGTTTGAACTAGGTCTAAACTAACGATGAGTACGAGAATGCAACAGTTGTATGAATGCAAGTGCTGTAAATTCCAAGAGAAAGTTAACAAGACAAGGTTTTTTAAGCTTTTAACAAATGTAATCGTCAAGGATGACATATGTAACAGCCCAAATTTCATTAATTAATTATTAATGTTAATTAATTTAATTAATTGACTTATTTTAAATATTGGATTTATTTGGTAGAGAATTTGTGAGAAGAGAAATGGGAAGGAAAGAAAATAAGGAAGTATATAAGGGAAGTGGAAGAGAACAGAAAAGATAGTAAGATAAAGAAAATAGAAGAGAAAGAATAGAGAAAGAGGAGAAAAGAGAAGAGAAGAGGGAAACTTGGAGAAATCATCAAGAATCAACTTCAAGCTTCAATCCAATCAAGGTAAGGGTGAGAAACATTATTATTTGATCAATGTGTGTGGTTATTTATGTGTGGGTTGGGGTTTGTTGTGAGTTTCCACCATTTTCCAAGTTAGGGCAAAATGGATTTAATCGGTAGAATCGTGGTTTAATCGGTTAGAAACTGAAATAATTGGTATAGATGAGTTGGGTGTGGTTGGACCAAGGTTATTGAGACTGGTTTATCATGAATCGGTCGGTTTTGGAGAGTGGAAGTTTTGGGGCAGATTGGGGTTTCTGGTTTCGCAGGTTCGCTGGCTCACGCCAGGCGAGTGGAGGCGAAGCTTCGCCGGGCGAAGTCCAGCGAATGGCTGGCGAATAATTCCACAAAAACTCCCAGTGGTCTTCGCTGGCAAGTTCGCTAGGAGAAGGTGAGTGGCGAAGCTTCTCCCGGCGAGTACATTAGCTAAGGGTAGCGAAGCAAGTCAGTAGCTACTGACTTTGTTCGCTGGCGAGTTCGCCAGGCGAAGGTCCAGCGAGCATTCGCCAATGGCTTCTCCAGGCGAAGGATGGCGAGCAGGACAACATACTTTTTCTTTTCTGTTTTATCCATCCAATGATTGATTGCTTAGTTCAATTATGTTAATCCTATGTGATATGAATTAGCTTGTGTACTATTGTGGTGAGCTGTGGGTAGCCTTCGGGCGTAAATCCTAGATTGTGATATGTGTATTGTTTGAATTGCTTAGGAATACATGAGAACATATTAGCGAATATGCGTGTATTTTCTAATAAGCATGAGTGTGTATATTGTTTGTATGCTAATGTATGTAATGCATGGGAACATATCGTGGATATGTGTGCATTGTTTTGATGAATGTGATGATGGCATTGAATGCATAATGTTGTATGCAATTGTGTGTTAAGTATGCATGAGAACATTGTGGATATGTGTGCATGACTTGTGAAGTACGTTAATGGTATTAAATGTGAATGCCTTGATTTGTTGAGAATATGTTGTGTGTGCAATCATGTTGTAACTCTTGAAGGGATGAATTATTGAATGCATGGGATTGAGACGCGGGAACGGTCTTAAGTGCATTTTTTGTTGGTTGATTGCATATGCATCATTTAGTCAAGAGGAAATGATTGCTAGTTTCGTGGAAACTAGTGGCTTGTCCCAAACCTAGAATGGTGGGTTTGAAGCCTAGGGGACGGGCTTTATTGTTATCGGTCTAGAAGGGTGGACCCGGTTTAAATGTAAAAACCGAAAAATGATAACAAGTGTTGGTACCACATTGCATTGAGTTGCATTGAGTTGTTTTGGAGTCACATAGCATAAATGTCATTGATATATGAAATATGCTCGTGAGTGAATGTATATTGGATAATTGTGAATTGTGCATGATGAGATATGCTAGATGAATATCCATATTTGTTCATATGTATGATGAGATGTATATGACTACGAAAATGAATTGTGGTGAGAAAATGTGGGTTATATGTATTCTATAATTGTGTGTGTGTGTGTATATATATATATATATATATATATATATATATATATATATATATATATATATATATATATATATATATATATATATATATATATATATATATATATATATATATATATATATATATATATATATATATATATATATATATATATATATATATATATATATATATATATATATATATATATATATATATATATATATATATATATATATATATATATAATTGTATTCATTGATTATTATGATAATATTTCTCACCCTTCTGCTGGAATGATGTCCTACATGACATCGTGCAGGTATCAAGGAGTAGTACTGCCTGTAGTTGCAAGGTCGCTATTGGTGTAGCTGTTTAGTGATTTAATTCTGTTGGGTCGAGTCATGCTCTGGTCATGTAACATTGGGATCGCTTGGGTTGTGTTTAAGATATACATTATGCATTCTATAAACGTGTTTATATTCATTGGAATATTATGATGTTGGCCTTAGTGCTTAGACGATGTTGGTTTATGTGATAACACAAATGTTCCTTTATGAAAATTATTATATGATTGAATCCGCTGCTACATGCAAGTGAAATCTTGAGAAGGCATGATTAACTATTGAAGTATTTATGAGCATGATAGTTGTTTTGATGTTTTGAAATTATGTGTAATGCCCTTTTGTAAATGCATGAAAAATTTACTCTGATTATTCATATGTTTTCCGTGGGGTTTAGAAGGGTGTTACATAAGTGGTATCAGAGCAGGTCGGTCCATCCAGCCAAGTTGTCTAAGGTTATTTGTTCCCTTGTATGCGACATGTGTGCGAAAACACTGTCGGTACGTGTTTGTTGTCTAGCCTTTGTCTCCAGAAGTGGGAATGATCCAAGTGGGGGAGAACTTGTGCTTCTCCAGGTTGCTGCAAAGTGTGGAGTTGTAGCTCAGTGTGGTTGAATGCCCTTATAGTTTGGTAAAGATGGTTTATACCACATCATGATTTCGATTGTCTATTGACAAATTGAGGAACTGATCACCCTTAATCTCTTGTTGATAGTAGTTGGGATTGTGTTGGATGGGATGGACGTGTCTTGCGAGCTTAAATGGCGTGAGCAGAGAATTGTTTGGAGTTAAGCCAAGTGCTTAACAATTGTTTTGATGAGTCGGCGCGTGACAGTGATGAGGTGGTTAATTTTGATGAGAATTTGGAGTGCTAATGAAAGTGGGAGGTTGGCGGTTCGCCAATTAATTATGTCTATTTGGACAGTCAAAGAACTAAATTGATTGAGTGGTTTGAGACTTGCGTCTGGTATGTGCTACGGCAACAGATTGTGAGGTCGAGTATGTTAAGGGTGGATAGTGACTTCTGGTGATTACTAAAGAAATTTAGATGTGGAATACAATGTTGGTATAATTAGACCTTCAAACATTTAAAGAGTTGGAGATGTGATGAATGACCTTCTAAGAGCGGAAACGTTGTTTTCGTATAGTCGCTGCAACGGGAGAACCGTAACTCGGAATGACGCAAGATTGGAAGTGTTGGAAGCTATTACAGTGCCCTGTGTGATGGTGAAGTAGTGACATGGAATTAAGTATTTATTGATGAAATATGTTTGGATGTTGTGGAAAGTGTGGTTCGTGTTTCGCCATAAGTTCACAACTGAGTGTCCGTTTGACATGGGGTTCTCCATACTTAATTAAGTGAGTAATGGTTGTGTAATCGATGGTGTTTGGATGCGTCGAAGAGTATATAGGATCATGTTGCACATCGAGAATTAGAGTTATCAGTATTGGAGAGGAAGTAGTGATATGCCACTGTGAAGATGTTCAGAGAGTTTTTGGAAAGTTGTCAATAGCTCGTGTGTTGGTTTTGCCGAATCTGCCGAAACTATTCGTTGTGTTATAATGCTTTGTTAATATGACTGGGAGATATGTTAAGTGCAAAATCAACGAGTTTTGGCTATGCTTTGAAGCAACTTAAAGTACATAAGGGAATTATCAGACAAGTGATTTAGAGTTGGTCGTTGTTGCGTGTTTGTACCGGAGTTTGGAAGCCTCAATTGTTTAGTTGAGATTTGAGATGGTTAATGATCTTAAGATCTTAAGGTATTTGTTTGATTTAAGGAGTTGAATATGAGGTAGAGGAAATAATTGGGACTTCTGAAAGAGTATGGTTTTGGTTGAGTTACCATTCGAGTGAGACCAAGTGGTAACTGAGTTATTGCATTTGAAATCTCTGTATGTACCGATGATGATGGTAATGAAGTTAGGACTGATTGAGTAAATTCGGAATATGAGTGTGGTCTGTGAAGAGACTTCTCATGGAGTTGAGCTTTATATGATGATACTGACTATTGGTATTCTCGATGAGATTCGAGGAGGTCGGAATTCTAATTCGAGTTAATAGATTGATTGAATTAAGGGATAAAAGTCGAGGAGGTGATTTTCGAATTTATGGAAATGGTATCATGAGATGTTGAAATGGAGTATGTGTTCTAAATAGTGTGAGTTGGATGAGAGTACACTGGAAGAACGACATTGAGATAGATGGAGTACCCTTGCAAGTACTGGTGTGACCGAATTTGAGGAATCATTTTGATGACCACAGATGAAGAGGGAAGTGATTGAGTTTGTATATGCTGGATTAGACTTATTAGAATGTCAGAGAATAAACGTCAGAGACCGTTGGGTCGGATGCAACTGTTGAATGTTCCTGAGTGGGATGGAGTAGTATTTCCATGGATTTTGTGCCGGGTTTTCCGAAGAATTTGAAGGGGTATGATTCGATTTGAGTGGTTATGGATAGATTGACAAGATTAACTTATTTCTTACCAATGAGAATTAATCATTCTATGTTGAAGCTAGCTGAAATGTGTATCGATGAAGTTGTGAAGTTGTGCGAAGTGCAGCCGAATGTTGTGTCTGATGGGAGTCAGAGTTTTTCATTGGGATTTTGAGAGAGTTGCAGACGCTTGGAGCGACATGTTGAAGATAATCTCTGTCTAGCATCCGCGGATGGGTGGGTAGACAAAGAGGACTATCCAATAGGTAGAGAGTTTGTTGAGAGCTTATATGTTGGATCAAGATGAATCAGGAGATGGTTAAGTGTCGTTGATTGAGTTTACCTACAATAACTGCTATTATTCTAGTATCGGAATAGCATCGTATGAGACTTTGTTTGGTAAGAGGTGTAAGACTCCTTTGGATAGACGTGTGTTTAGCGAGACTGTTGTACTCAGGCCGAAGATTGTGCAAGAGACGACTGAAAAGATCAAAAGGATCCAAGAAATGACGTGTTTTGAGAGTTACGATAGTAACTGGTGTTGGTCGAGCTTGGGGTCTCTGAAGTATATCCTGTGTTTTGTGGATCTGTATCAGAGTGGCGCAGCGGAAGCGTGGGGAAAATGGCATGATAGATTGTTTCACCGCTGTCACTTGTGGAGATTACATGATATGTTCATGTGTTTAAGCTAAGGAGGTACATTGATTCAGATGGATGGTGTGCAAGAGAGAGACGATTTGATTTCTGAGGCATTTCTAGTTCAGATTGATGAACGAGAGGTAACTTCGAGGTAAAGGGATTCCTTTGATGGAGGTAGTTCGAGAGAGAGTTAGATTTGGAAGATTGGGATGCGAGGATCGTATCCATAGTTATTTGAATCAGGTAACATTTTCGAGGACGAAAATTCCTAAAGTGGGGGAGGGTTGTAACAGCCTAAATTTCATTAATTAATTATTAATGTTAATTAATTTAATCAATTGACTTATTTTAATTATTGGATTTATTTGGTAGAGAATTTGTGAGAAGAGAAATGGGAAGGAAAGAAAATAAGGAAGTATATAAGGGAAGTGGAAGAGAAAAGAAAAGATAGTAAGATAAAGAAAATAGAAGAGAAAGAATAGAGAAAGAGGAGAAAAGAGAAGAGAAGAGGGAAACTTGGAGAAATCATCAAGAATCAACTTCAAGCTTCAATCCAATCAAGGTAAGGGTGAGAAACATTATTATTTGATCAATGTGTGTGGTTATGTATGTGTGGGTTGGGGTTTGTTGTGAGTTTCCACCATTTTCCAAGTTAGGGCAAAACGGATTTAATCGGTAGAATCGTGGTTTAATCGGTTAGAAACTGAAATAATTGGTATAGATGAGTTGGGTGTGGTTGGACCAAGGTTATTGAGACTGGTTTATCATGAATCGGTCGGTTTTGGAGAGTGGAAGTTTTGGGGCAGATTAGGGTTTCTGGTTTCGCAGGTTCGCTGGCTCTCGCCAGGCGAGTGGAGGTGAAGCTTCGCCGGGCGAAGCCCAGCGAATGGCTGGCGAATAATTCCACAAAAACTCCCAGTGGTCTTCGCTGGCAAGTTCGCCAGGCAAAGGTGAGTGGCGAAGGTTCGCCAGGCGAGTACATTAGCGAAGGGTAGCGAAGCAAGTCAGTAGCTACTGACTTTGTTCGCTGGCGAGTTCGCCAGGCAAAGGTCCAGCGAGCATTCGCCAATGGCTTCGCCAGGCGAAGGGTGGCGAGCAGGACAACATAGTTTTTCTTTTCTGTTTTATCCATCCAATGATTGATTGCTTAGTTCAATTATGTTAATCCTATGTGATATGGATAAGCTTGTGTACTATTGTGGTGAGCTGTGGGTAGCCTTTGGGCGTGAATCCTAGATTGTGATATGTGTATTGTTTGAATTGCTTAAGAATATATGAGAACATATTAGCGAATATGCGTGTATTGTCTAATAAGCATGAGAGTGTATATTGTTTGTATGCTAATGTATGTAATGCATGGGAACATATCGTGTATATGTGTGCATTGTTTTGATGAATGTGATGATGGCATTGAATGCATAATGTTGTATGCAATTGTGTGTTAAGTATGCATGAGAGCATTGTGGATATGTGTGCATGACTAGTGAAGTACGTTAATGGTATTAAATGTGAATGCCTTGATTTGTTGAGAATATGTTGTGTGTGCAATCATGTTGTAATTCTTGAAGGGATGAATTATTGAATGCATGGGATTGAGATGCGGGAACGGTCTTAAGTGCATTTTTTGTTGGTTGATTGCATATGCATCATTTAGTCAAGAGGCAATGATTGCTAGTTTCATGGAAACTAGTGGCTTGTCCCAAACCTAGAAGGGTGGGTTTGAAGCCTAGGGGACGGGCTTTGTTGTTATCGGTCTAGAAGGGTGGACCCGGTTTAAATGTAAAAACTGAAAAATGATAACAAGTGTTGGTACCACATTGCATTGAGTTGCATTGAGTTGTTTTGGAGTCACATAGCATAAATGTCATTGATATATGAAATATCCTCGTGAGTGAATGTATATTGGATAATTGTGAATTGTGCATGATGAGATATGCTAGATGAATATTGTTGCGGTTAGAATATGATATCAAATTATTAATTAATTTGAATCGCATCTTTAGTTCACAACCGCTCTTTGATTTATCCGAAGGAAAAGGTCAAAAGAGGGAAAACCTAATTTTGCATCGTGAAGACAATGCAGGGAGAGATCTAGGTAAGGGGTTGGTTAAGCTTAGGGAAGGTACTAGCACCCTAAACTTCTGTAGTACTCTACAGGAACCTTTTGTTTATTGTATGCTTTTTTATTTTATTATCTGTTTGAAATATATTGCTAAGGGATATAGTGACCTAAAAGAGCTAACGGTTAGTCCTAAGTTTACTCGGCAAGACGTTGCATCTTGTGCCTACATATCCTGACGGGAATGGAATCAGAGTAATTGTAGTTCCCCTCAAAAGGGAGGTTAGAAACGTCTTGACTGTGGTCAAGGTTTCATTGGGGAGTAAGCGTTCATAGGGAAGCGCCTACGTGGAGTCTTGAACCTCCTATTTCTACGTTGAAATTGTTAATTGAAATTAGGGTTAAATTAAATATTCCACGGCGGGAAACCCTAAAACAGAGTACGGTGACTCTTTGACCTAATGCTAGGGTAAAGGGTATTTTCGTCCAAAACGAGACACCTAGGCGATTAGGGTTTTGAAATGGTCAAACGTTAGGGTTATTGGCTCGGTGGTCAAACGGCTAGACCTAATCCTTCGGAAGGAACATAACGCTAAATCATGCAAAACATGGCAAAATATTATATGGCAGAAATAAAGTGCGGAAAGTAAAGAAAGCGTCGCGACGATCACTCGCGTAAATTACAAATCCCCAAAAAATGAAAAATAAAATAAACCGCGACCATGGCCTCGCGTAAATTACATCCATGGAACAAATTACAAATATGATAACGAAATATTTAATTAATAATAATCGGAGACCGACTAAAACCTAGCGGAAAACAAATAGAGAACGTTAGTGAAAAAAAAGTTAGGCAAAAATCAATGGCAAATAATAAAGCAATTAATAATGAAAGAAAGAAAATGCAATTTGGAAATTTATTATTTTATTAATTTTGAAAAACTTTATTTTTAATTTCTGAAAAAAGAAATTTAATCATAATTTTGAAACAATGGTTTTTAATAAAAATGTTTTAGTTTTAATTTCTTTAAAAAGAATTCAATTTAAATTTTTTTAAAAAAAGAAGTTTTAGTTTTAATAAAAAACAGTTTTAATTTTTTTTATTATAAGAACAGAGTTTTAAAACAAGTTTTAACTAGCAAATATTTTTTAATTAAACTAACCATTTATTATGACATAATTACAATTTAAAGAAAATCAGAATAATAATAATAATAATAATAATAATAATAATAATAATAATAATAATAATAATAATAATAATAATAATAATAATAATAATAATAATAATAATAATAATAAGAAAAATAAAAAAGGGAAAAATAAAAAATATAAAAAAATAAAAGGGGAAAAGTAGGCTTTCACGCTGAAGCATTTCAATCTTTAGGTTTTTAGAAACCCCATCTTCTTCTTCATCACAGTGGCGGCGGCGTTGCAGCTCCTTTGAGCTTTGCTCCATTCTTGCATGGCCGGAAACGATTTCTCTCCTTCTTCTTCGGTTTGTTCCACCTGAAAATAACAGAAAAACTTTTTTATTGACAAAAAGAACTGCTCACCTCGTTCGGGGTTCGAAGCGGTTCACGGTGGATTTCCACCGTTTGGTGGATTTGCTGACGCTTTCCTCTTCTGATAAGTCGTTAGAACGGCCGCCGTTTTTTCCTTTCTTCCTCCTTTTTTCTTTTATCAAATGCAACTCATGTTTATATAGGTAACAAATTAGGGTTAACTCTAACCTAATGCCTGTTTTAAAGCCCAACTTAAATAATTAGTCAAAACTAAAAAAACAAACTAAAACAAACTTAAAAGAATAAAATCTTTTCTAATATTTTTAATTTTATGATTTTTGGATGTTTTTATGAATAATATGGAAAAAAGTGAAAAAATAATATTTTTTTAAAAAAATATTTTAAATAAAATACGAAAATAATAATTAAATAATAAAAAAAACTATTTTTGTTATTTTTTTTATGAAAATAGAAAAGTTAGAATAAAAATAAAAGAAAAACAAAAAGTGAAGAAGGTGGGATTCGAACTCTCGACCTCTAACACTCATAACTCCTTACACACGGTCTCTTGCCAATTGTGCTATTTTATTCATTCAAAATAAAGTGGCACTAGAAACCATGTAAAGGTAGGACAAATTTAGGGTGCAACAGATGCCCCTATTTAAATAGCTTCACCGGATGATTTGAGCAGCGGAGACTCGAGAAATCGCGGTGAAAGGGATTTAAATACAGATAACCGGAAAGTTGGCCCCTAGATGCAGTGATATTCAATGATATAGACAAAATAACACGAACTATAATCCTGACAATGCCATGAATCTAATATGATGCGTATGATGGAATGATGAATGCAAGGATGCAGACGACACGACGTCATAGGGGACATCGCAGCGAAGAATTGCACTGGGGAAGAAGACACGCGGTGGTGACAAGGTAACATAGGATCCACATGGAGACAGGACCCGGTAAACGACAGACGCTAGAGTTTTCGGGACATTCCTTGAAGAGATCGAGCGGGATCTTCAGGACTCACCGGAAAACATATAGGGAGAGACAAACATCAGAACATTTCGGAAGAACGTCGAAAAGGAGACACGTCGTATCTGGAAGAACGTCAGATAGACATGACACGAAATAGTCGATGGGTGCCAAGTAAACTGGACTTTGTCCACAAGGTAAGACGCGGATAAAACACGACCTCGGGGAGAAAAATGCAAATGGGGATAAAACACCCATGCTGCCAAGTAACTAAATTCGTCCACAAGGTAAGAGGCAGATAAAACACGACCTCGGGGAGAAAATGCAAATGGGGATAAAGCACCCATGATGCCAAGTAAATAAATTCGTCCACAAGGTAAGACGCGGGTAAAACACGACCTCGGGGAGAAAAATGAAAATGGGGATAAAGCACCCATGATGCCAAGTAAATAAATTCGTCCACAAGATAAGACGCGGGTAAAACACGGCCTCGGGGAGTAAAATACAAATGGGGATAAAGCACCCATGATGCCAAGTAAATAAATTTGTCTATAAGGTAAGACGCGGGTAAAACACGACCTCGAGAGAAGAATGCAAATGGGGATAAAGCACCCATGATGCCAAGTAAATAAATTCGTCCACAAGGTAATACGCGGGTAAAACACGACCTCGGGAGAAAAAGCAAATGGGGATAAAACACCCATGATGCCAGGTAAATTGGACTTCGTCCACGAGGTAAGACGCGGGTAAAACACGACCTCGGGAGAAGAAGCAAATGGGGATAAAACACCCATGACGCCAGGTAAATTGGACTTTGTCCACGAGGTAATACGCGGGTAAAACACGACCTCGGGAGAAAAAGCAAATGGGGATAAAACACCCATGATATGCACATGTGTATAAATCATGCTATGATAGATGATCAAATGACAATGCAGATGTCGACGACAAGGCTCGACTCTGTTGGTAAGATGACAAGACTGGAAAACTGATTCCTCAACCCGGAGATCACTGCCACTTGCTAAATTGTAATCAGGTTGATGGTCCTCGTAGGAAGGATGGAAATCCGCTTGGAGATCTTTCAAGTAAACTGCCCCATATTAAATTTTCCATTACAGATGAACTGATAATTGCTTCAGCTTGTCTGATTCTGAAAATGACTGTTTTACTGTACCCTCGGAAGGTTTGCCCCAGTCCGAGTCTTGAAAATCTCATGGATAAACTAGATCTAAGAAGACTTTGCCCCTGATAGGATCACTTGACCAAGTTTCTCGATTGTTTGAATTTTCCTTAGAGGAAAGCCAGTTTGCAAACAAAAACACTCATACAAACATGGTAATGCAAAGCTCATGTAACTTTTGAAATCAAAATTATTTTTGAAAGATGAAAAATAAATGAGTCATCGGTTAGAACGCGGCGGTCCAGGACGCTCAAAGTTTAATACATGTATACGACCAAAATAAATGATTCACAAAGATCTTTAGGAGTCAGCTTACGCAACCTTGCTGTAGCATGCTTTCAAAATATCCTTGTTTCAATTACGTCTTTTGAGGGTTGTAACGTGACCTGGTTCACGGTTTATGAAACAAAGGATAAAGGCTCAAAACTTGTTTGTTCCCACCCAATCTACGTGATAATCTTCAGTCCTACGCTCAGTTAACTCATATTATGCATTCAGGTTCCTATAGGTTAGGAATTGCACTGATGGTAGTAATGATGGTTCGAAAGTCAAGGGACTCTTGAGATGGTCGTCACTACTTTCCTATAACATTTGATTGTTTTGACATTTAGGATTTTTAGGGTAAGGATTTAAAACTCCTCTCTGCATTATCCCTAACTTTTGCCTGAACTGTTTTTTTTGTGAAGATTACAGTCAGCGGGATGCCCCAGTTTTGCCTAAGTCTCCTTCATAGGTTTTGACTTAGCGGGCTTTTTATATTTTATTTTGTTTTTTCCGAAAGAAAGAGACTGCCTATCTTAAATGATTACGGTGAACCATCACTGGCGTTTTGACTTTAAAAAAAAGCATCTTTAACACTTGTTGTGTACGAAGGAAAATTGTGAGTGCGACCTTTATATGAAAGGCGTATTATAGGAAAACACAACCAAGTTAAATGAGAGCTACCCATGCCCCAAGGTTAAAATTGCGGGTTTTTTTTGTAAAGAAAAAAAAACTCCAACTTCTAGGCTTGAAGGGGGTGACAAGGGGATAACTTCCTTATTTCTCCAGTGTTTGGGAGTTGAAACAATGCCTCACATCGTCAACAAGGATTGATTGAAAGCATACTGACAGCAATTATGGGTATAACATTTTCGTCATCCTCCCTCCAATCTTTGCATACCAAAAATTCGGACAAAAGTAAATATTTGAAAGATAAAGCATAGAGATGAAAATAATAGATAATATGAATTAAATCAAAAGTTTCAATGCTCATTTCATCAATATAAAAGTACAAACATAGTTCGAAAGCAAACAACTAATAAAATAAGGAAAATACAAATAATGAGAAACAAAGGTCTGTGATTAAAACAATACAAAGATAAACTGTCATGTCTAAAACAAATAAATAGCCTGCTGAGGTCAGCCCGAAGCTTCACTTCTGATGCCCTGGCAAAGGATTCTTCTGGATGTTCGGAGGATTGTCTGGAAAATAAAGTATCCCTGCTCTCATCAGCTCACGCACTCTGGCTTTCAGTGCAAAACAATGCTCCAAGTCGTGGCCTAAGGCACCCTCATGAAAAGCGCATTGGAAATCAGCCCTAAATCCAGTTGGAGGAGGATTAGGAGGAGGTGGTAAAGCCCTTGTAGTGATCATCCCTCGTTGAACCAGGTAAGGATAAAGTTCTGTGTAAGTCATGGGAATAGGATCAAATTGATTCCTATTTCGATACTGGTCTTGTCTAATAACTGGACGTTGAGGATTCTGAGCTGGCTGCGGAGCAACAACAGGTTGAGATCCCTGGCGAGGCTTTCTTGATTCAGTCATGACAGCATTGGTCTGCTCGTCCTTCCTCTTATGGAAATTCCCATACGATTTCTTTGCACCATTAGAAGATTCGGCAGCTTTGGATACCTTCCCATTTTTCAAACCTTCTTCTAACCTTTGGCCAATAGTCACCAGATCTGTAAAGCTTGAAGAGACACTCCCAATCATCTTTTCCCAATAGAAAGGAGACAAAGTATCCATGAATATTTCTGTCAGTTCCTTCTCTGCTATAGGGGGTTCGACTTGGGAAGCTAACTCCCTCCAACACTGAGCATACTCCTTGAACGACTCTTTTTCCTTCTGAGACATACTTTGAAGCTGACGACGATCGGGAGCCATATCCAAATTGTATTTGTATTGCTTCATAAAAGCATTGACGAGATCTTGGAAGCAGTGGACACTGTTATGCTCTAAGTTCATATACCATTTAAGAGAAGCACCACTCAAACTATCCTGAAAGCAATGGATGAGCAACTTCTGATTGTTGGTGTAAGCTGCCATCTTTCGGAAGTACATGACTAGATGGGCTCTTGGACATGAATGACCTTGATACTTCACGAACTCAGGAGTCTTGAACTTGGCAGGAAAAACAAGACCAGAAACTAGGCACATATTATCGGCATCAACATTGAAGAAATCAGTACCCTCGACAGCTTGGAGTCTCTTGTTTATGATCTGAAACTGTTCACGGGTGATCTCAGGCTCAACAAAATCTTCTTGAACATCGGCAACATTGTACTCATAGGGAGGATTCTCAACGGGAGCTTGGATAGTCTGATTAACCGTATGGACCACAGGTTGGGCCTCGGTAAGGACAGGAGCTTGAAAAACCGGTCTGACGGCCTGACCAATCATAGCAGCAGATGCAACAGGTGGAGAGTAGTTAGGAGGTAAACCAAACTCAAGCCAACTAGAGGGCGGCATTGAAACAAGAGGTGGATCAACACTTGAAACTTCCTGAATGACAGTCCTCTGAGGTGGCTCTCCTATGGCAATCAACACTTGAAGCATCTCGGTAAGCCTGGTCATGTCTGCTTTCAACTCATCAATCTCCATTCGGACCTCCACATTATGTTCCTCTTGTTCTCACATTTGGCGTCTATAGTTAGCTCTAGTCTGATATCTGTGTCGAGGAATCAGCTTGACGATTCAATGGAACATTGGAAGATAAAGACAACTGGACATGAGAAACCCGGGGAAAGATTCCATGCAAGACATGATGCTAATGCAATGCAATAGTTTCAAGAACTTCAACGGTCGATTGCAAACATTTCTTTTTTAGGAAAGTTGGAAACAATTTTAAACTTTGAAATATAGGACTTTTGAATTCGCAAAGTACTGTTGAATTCCTTGAAACTAGGAATGATGTTTTATGAATGCCATGCACAAATACACACAAACAACAAAGTCCTAGGTTAGAGGAACAATGAATGGAGTTAAGGTCTACCCTTCCCAAAAGGTATGTACTATGGGGTAGTTGTACCTGCAGAATAAGGTTCTAAAGAGGTGCCCAAAGTCATCAGTCCATCCTTCGGATATTATCAATTTCCCAATTGACTCGGTGGTTAATAATATCCTCAAGAGAGCCTCTTTTGAGTGTAGTATCACGTAGCAACTATCTTGGGATTACTCCCTCATAGTTCCCGCACTACGTCCTAGATAAGGTCAAAGTGGTGTTAAGGTACTACGGCCCCCAGTATCACAGACTCCAGTCGACAATAGTAAAATTTTTCACGATTACTCGTTCAACCGAACCATTTTCGAAAGGGTCTCAACTGAGCGGTGATTCTCAAGTCAGCTTGGTCGGGATTCCACTCCCTATAAGCCTCGTCGAATATATCACCTTCCTATAATAATGTCACTCAAGTCCGGGTGTAGGACTTATCTCACAACAAAGATACCCCAAGCAAGGTACAATATATACAGATAATAAAATAAAATAGAAATATCATACAATAAACAAAATAGGGGCAACCTTAAAAATTAGGAGGGTTCCCAGTGAAGTCGCCATTTTCTGTTGCGGTTAGAATATGATATCAAATTATTAATTAATTTGAATCGCATCTTTTGTTCACAACCGCACTTTGATTTATCCGAAGGAAAAGGTCAAAAGAGGGAAAACCTAATTTTGCATCGTGAAGACAATGCAGGGAGAGATCTAGGTAAGGGGTTGGTTAAGCTTAGGGAAGGTACTAGCACCCTAAACTTCTGTAGTACTCTACAGGAACCTTTTGTTTATTGTATGCTTTTTTATTTTATTATCTGTTTGAAATTTATTGCTAAGGGATAGAGTGACCTAAAAGAGCTAACGGTTAGTCCTAAGTTTACTCGGCAAGACGTCGCATCTTGTGCCTACATATCCTGACGGGAATGGAATCAGAGTAATTGTAGTTCCCCTCGAAAGGGAGGTTAGAAACGTCTTGACTGTGGTCAAGGTTTCATTGGGGAGTAAGCGTTCATAGGGAAGCGCCTATGTGGAGTCTTGAAACTCCTATTTCTACGTTGAAATTGTTAATTGAAATTAGGGTTAAATTAAATATTCCACGGCGGGAAACCCTAAAACAGAGTACGGCGACTCTTTGACCTAATGCTAGGGTAAATGGTATTTTCGTCCACAGCGGGACACCTAGGAGATTAGGGTTTTGAAATGGTCAAACGTTAGGGTTATTGACTCGGCGGTCAAACGGCTAGACCTAATCCTTCGGAAGGAACATAACGCTAAATCATGCAAAACATGGAAAAATATTATATGGCAGAAATAAAGTGCGGAAAGTAAAGAAAGCGTCGCGACGATCACTCGCGTAAATTACAAATCCCCAAAAAATGAAAAATAAAATAAACCGCGACCATGGCCTCGCGTAAATTACATCCATGGAACAAATTACAAATATGATAACGAAATATTTAATTAATAATAATCGGAGACCGACTAAAACCTAGCGGAAAACAAATAGAGAACATTAGTGAAAAAAAAGTTAGGCGGAAATCAATGACAAATAATAAAGCAATTAATAATGAAAGAAAGAAAATGCAATTTGGAAATTTATTATTTTACTAATTTTGAAAAACTTTATTTTTAATTTCTGAAAAAAGAAATTTAATCTTAATTTTGAAACAATGGTTTTTAATAAAAATGTTTTAGTTTTAATTTTTTTAAAAAGGATTCAATTTAAATTTTTTTTAAAAAAAGAAGTTTTAGTTTTAATAAAAAACAGTTTTAATTTTTTTTATTATAAGAACAGAGTTTTAAAACAAGGTTTAACTAGCAAATATTTTTTAATTAAACTAACCATTTATTATGACATAATTACAATTTAAAGAAAATCAGAATAATAATAATAATAATAATAATAAGAAGAAGAAGAAAAATAAAAAAGGAAAAAATATAAAATATAAAAAAATAAAAGGGGAAAAGTAGGCTTCACGCTGAAGCATTTCAATCTTTAGGTTTTTAGAAACCCCATCTTCTTCTTCATCACGGTGGCGGCGTCGTTGCAACTCCTTTGAGCTTTGCTCCATTCTTGCATGGCCGGAAACGATTTCTCTCCTTCTTCTTCGGTTTGTTCCACCTGAAAATAACAGAAAAACTTTTTTATTGACAAAAAGAACTGCTCACCTCGTTCGGGGTTCGAAGCGGTTCACGGTGGTTTTGCACCGTTTGGTGGATTTGCTGACGCTTTCCTCTTCTGATAAGTCGTGAGAACGTCCGCCGTTTTTTCCTTTCTTCCTCCTTTTTTCTTTTATCAAATGCAACTCATGTTTATATAGGTAATAAATTAGGGTTAACTCTAACCTAATGCCTATTTTAAAGCCCAACTTAAATAATTAGTCAAAACTAAAAAAATAAACTAAAACAAACTTAAAAGAATAAAATCTTTTCTAATATTTTTAATTTTATGATTTTTGGATGTTTTTATGAATAATATGGAAAAATGTGAAAAAATAATATTTTTTATAAAAATAATTTAAATAAAATACGAAAATAATAATTAAATAATAAAAAAAACTATTTTTGTTATTTTTTTTTTATGAAAATAGAAAAGTTAGAATAAAAATAAAGGAAAAACAAAAAGTGAAGAAGGTGGGATTCAAACTCTCAACCTCTAACACTCACAACTCCTTACACACGGTCTCTTGCCAATTGTGCGATTTTATTCATTCAAAATAAAGTGGCACTAGAAACCATGTAAAGGTAGGACAAATTTGGTGCAACAAATATCCATATTTGTTCATATGTATGATGAGATGTATATGACTACGAAAATGAATTGTGGTGAGAAAATGTGGGTTATATGTATTCTATAATTGTGTATATATATATATATATATATATATATATATATATATATATATATATATATATATATATATATATATATATATATATATATATATATATATATATATATATATATATATATATATATATATATATATATATATATATATATATATATGTGTGTGTGTGTGTGTATATATATATATATATATATATATATATATATATATATATATATATATATATATATATATATATATATATATATATATATATATATATATATATATATATATATATATATATATATATATATATATATATATATATATATATATATATATATATATATATATATATATATATATATATATATATATATATATATATATATATATATATATATATATATATATATATATATATATATAATTGTATGCATTGATTATTATGATAATATTTCTCACCCTTCTGCTGGAATGATGTCCTACATGACATCGTGCAGGTATCAAGGAGTAGTACTGCCTGTAGTTGCGAGGTCGCTATTGGTGTAGCTGTTTAGTGATTTAATTCTGTTGGGTCGAGTCATGCTCTGGTCATGTAACACTGGGATCGCTTGGGTTGTGTTTAAGATATACATTATGCATTCTATAAACGTGTTGATATTCATTGGAATATTATGATGTTGGCCTTAGTGCTTAGACGATGTTGGTTTATGTGATAACCCAAATGTTCCTTTATGAAAATTATTATATGATTGAATCCGCTGCTACATGCAAGTGAAATCTTGAGAAGGCATGATTAATTATTGAAGTATTTATGAGCATGACAGTTGTTTTGATGTTTTGAAATTATGTGTAATGCCCTTTTGTAAATGCATGAAAAATTTACTCTGATTATTCATATGTTTTCCGTGGGGTTTAGAAGGGTGTTACAACATAAACATGGTATGATCAAGCATGAATATCAACACGTGAATGAGTATTTAGACAAGTAAATATGTTTATCATAGTGAGAGTTTATGAAGGAAATACTTGAATATGTGAGCTAATATTTAATCAATATGAGCAATCACAAAGACGTTCAAATAGGAAATATATTCAAAAGAGATCATGGATTAGATGAACATAGCAAAGGGTAAACAAAATATTAATGGAAGCTTATAAATATATGAATAAGACATTCAAACATGGTTGAATAAAGGGCTTTGGGGAATCTAAACTCAAGTGAAATCCCTAGTTAAGAGGTTTTGAAAGGATTAATCAAGAGAAACCCTAAAACTTTAACTAATTAAACACTTAATCAAAGTATTTTTCAACAGAAATAATACTTTAACCAAGGTACACAAGTCAGTATAATATGTTATGTATATCAACAAGACTTTAAACAAAGTGTATCATGACCATAAAGACACATAGGTGTAATTAAGTTAAGAAAAGAATCAAAAGAAATCAAGAAAAGGTATGAAAATAATTAAAAAGTACTAGTTTTTAACCTAATAAAAATGTCAAAAATAAATATTACTTTTGGGATTTTTAAATGGATTCTCAAAATATGCAAGATAAATGAGAAGTGTGCAAAAGATTGGCTCAAAAAGATTAATTTTTCTTGGTGAAATAAATTGATGAAGTTGTGAAGAGAAGTAAGCAAAAATAATGATAAAAAGATATGAATGACTCCCACAAGTGTTGAACCTGCGCCCTTGGGGTGGTGGATTTAAAATTTTGCCAATTTGTCACGCGCTATGGGTTGATGATGAATGGAGGACAAAAATAATATATGAAACTTCCCTTTGAAAATGGTTTGAAAAATAAAATCAAAAGGTCTGGTGCGAGTGGAATTCGAACCCCAGACCTCTCACACTCAAACACTCAAACGGACGCTTTAACCACTGGGGCGGTGATACATATGTGTATTAAACTGAAATGAAATAATAATATAGTAAAAACACTTTTATTTTTGAAAATGGGCGCCATGGCCACTATCTTCTTCAACATCATCATCTTCATCATCTTCACAAGCTATCTCTCAGGATACTCAATGAATTGGCACGATGTAAAAATGAAAGTTGATGGAAATTTGATGAGGAATTGAATGACATTAACCAATTTCATTTATTTTGAGTGTATCAAAAGAAAATAATCTGAAGACCATATGAACCATAATTGAACATTTTAATATGAAATCACATATGTTAAGGCTACATAGCAATTGATTGAGGGAAAACAATCACAACATAATGACAAACATGTATGTAACTGAAATGATCAAGAATGATACATCAATTATAGAGTTCAGTTTAGAGAAACTTACCTTGAAAAAGTGGAAATCTAATTCCTTGATAGAATTGTTCCAGATACAACTTTTTGATGCTAACGAATTCCTTGACCTCCAAGGAGTGTGTTATAATGCTTGAATTGGTTTGAAAACTTTTGGAACTTCCTGGCCAAATCAATCTGCAGCTTGATGCAAGGTGGGATATTGAGTTGATGATTTTTATATTACATAAAGTATATGAGTGTTTGGATAACTTACACATGATGTATGTGAAGTGTTTTGATCACTGGTTTGGTTGGAATTGGATTGGAATTGAAGTGCTAAGTTTTCACTCCTTTGGACTTTGAATTTTGGAGAAAGGAGAGGTTTCATAGAATACAAGCTTCCTCAATGTTTTTGTGTGATTTGAATGTTAGAAATGAGCTCTATTTATAGGAGAAATATATCAGATATTTTGAGCAAAGATTGGATGAGAGCAACCTATTATTCAATAGGTGATGTCATGCACCTATTTTTTGGACGTCGAGGCACACGTGGGTTATTCCTCACATGACTCAAGTTCTGATCTTTTGAGCTTAGTTCCACCAGGTTGCATCTCATCCTTTGATATTCTGATCATCCTTGGGCAGATTGGAGTTTTTTTTTTTGCAAAATCACTATAGCACTTTAATGCTAGAGGACAAAACCTCACTTCATGGCTTTTGAAATGATTTTTCCTCACATGCCAATGCTAGAATCTTGAAATTTCTATTATGTTTTGAAGAGAACATGGTTCATAATCATTTTGGTGTTGGTCTTGTGAAGATATTAGGTTTGGAAAGTTATCTAAATCGTGTACCATCAATTCCGCCCCTTTGGAAAATCAGTTGCAACAAGGTATGTTATAAAATTGACAACTCTTTGTCCAAATAAGATAAATTGATGTTCTTGGCCATTTTGGAAAGTTGAGATAACATATTTCAACTTTGATGTTAAAATTTTGTTTTGAAACAAAGTGGATCATGGAGGAAAATGGCCTTAAAGTTGGCTCCAACACAAGACAGATTATGTCTTAAAATTTCTCTAAGTATTTAGGTCCAAAAGTATGAAACCTCCAAGTTCATGACATCATATCTCTTAATATATGCACTTTTTGAGATTTCACCCTCAAGGAAAAATTTGTAGTATGTAATAAGATCTTCAATTTGGTCTTTGGATCAAATAAAATGGTTACTAGGTTTGGAAGTTATGGCTTTGGAAAGTTGGGAAAAAATCATTGAATTTTATAACTTAGAAAAAATTCAACTTTTCTAATGTTGCCCTTTTTACAAGTAAATTCACTTTTGTTGATTTTTCTTGATCAATCATGATCCAAAACACATATTAACCTCATTATTGACTTGAGGGAACCATGTTTGTCTAAAAATCTCAAAAGTCAAACTTGATTTTGACCACAATTGACTTTTGTATCAGATGAACTTGAATTTTGTGATCTTAAATGAGATCAACCTTTGGGATATTTGAACACTATGGGTGGACTTTAAAGGTTTTTTTTTAGTGTCTTGAATCATGCTTCAAGGTTTGAGATCATGTTTTGGTCAAAAGTCAAATGTGCAGTTGACTTTTCATCAGAAACCCTAGTTTGTGGTCCAGATGAATTTGAATCCTTGTATTACTTATGAATAAAGTTATTTGTATTAATCTAATCATATGAATGGACTAATATGCGGCATTTAAGGTCCTTGAAACATATTTTGAGATTTTGGATCATGCCTTGCTCCAAAAGTCAATCAAAGACTAAATCAGGTCAAAACCCTAATTTTGGTGCACTGAGGATCTTGAGGCTTGATGAGCTTGTCATAATGCAAAATTTTACTTGATTATTAATATGGAGATACCCTTGAGTAATGTTTAATATATTAAGGCTTAAGGTATTGATATTTCCATAGTCCTTTGACTGGTTAAACCTTGAGCTTCTTGAGAGCAAACCCCTAGCTAGGATCAAAACACAACCAACTCACATGTTCTTGATTTTAAAGGAGTTAGTGATGTATAAATACACACACATGTAAAATTGTGAATGTTATACAAATTATGTAAATGAGGTGGCATCTTAGGGGTAAAAAGTTAGAGTATAAAAAATATCATCATTACTTTTTCGTGTTCTTTCTTAGGTGGGTGAGTATTTATGAAAGTTACTAGTCTTGTATCAAAATTATTGAGCTTGTTTCTCTTTATGTATATATATTGTAACGTATGAAGAATAAATCCATTTATTCCTTTTTAGAAGCTTCTTCATTAGATTTTTCACTTTCTTCCTTTGACTTCTTCCCTTTAGATGATTAAGATTTCAAAGAAGGATCTTATTTCTCTTCTTTACCTTTCTCTTTTATTTTCAACTTTATTTCCCTGTCGGCGAGTCATTTCAGTTCATTCTCATGCTAGACTAACTTTCCAAACACTTTTTTAATATCCAAAGTACTAAGATCATTTGATTCTTTTATAGCTGTGACCTTTTGTTTCCACTCCCTACGCATAGATCTCAATATTTTGTGAGTACAATCTTTGTTGGAATTTTTTTACCCAAGTTGCTTTCTTTGTTGATTAAATGGAGGAATCTAGTTTGAATGGAATCCACGGATTCTTCGAGTTCCATTGCATATTTTAAATTCCTCTATAAACATATTGATTTTAGAATCCTTGGCACCATTTTCTCCCTTATAGAAAGTTTGGAGAGCGTCCCACATATCTTTAGCACTCGTATGATGTGAAATTTAGTAGAATACTTTAGCGCTTAAAGCGGAAATAAGTATCTTCCTCGCTTTCAAATCATATGAAGTCTTTTTGTTCTCATCATCATTCTAATATTTTAGATGTTTAACAACGTCTTTATCGCCCTTGGGAATAAATGGTCCCTCAGTGATGGTACACCATAAATTTTAATCAATAGATAACAAGTGTACATACATGTTCGCTTTCCAATAAGTATAATTTTTTCCTTTGAAAAACATGTGCTCTATTATACGCTCCCTTAGGATCGTCATCATCCGCCATATTCACAACTTTTGGATGTCAATTAGATATAATCAAAAGACCAATTCTTAACGCCAATTGTTGGGTGTGGATAAGGAAGTAGAAAAACTGTCTAGAGGGGGGGGGGGGGAATAGACCCTTATTAAAAATAAACTGATTTTATAAATTAAATATAAAGTTTTCAAAAGATACGAGCACGGTGGTTTGAAGCAAAAATATGAAAATTATACTTTTCAAAACTTGATCACGTTAATACTAAATCGATTCACAACTACCAAAGATGTATTATGATGATATACAAGGTATTCAATTAATTCAGTTGTATAATCTACGAGGTGTGTTTATATGACGATTCAATCTAGTGAATTCTAACCTCAATTATTTCTCATAATTTAATCATTAATTCAGCTCAATAAGGTATCAATTCTTACAAAATCTACACTTACGTAATAAATCACTACAAATCAAATAAACAATATACTAGGCTAGAATTGAAATGCCTAAGCATGAAAATACTACGAAAATTAAAGGCAAAAGTAAGAAAGAGAGATGAGACTGAGATTTATAGTGTTTCGACATTCGTCTTCTCTTTTTCTATGTGCATTATTCAATGGTTTCCCATTAGAACCTGCATTATTCCTTTTTATTTGAAAAATATTTGCAAGAGTTCATACAATCACCAATCCATAATAATTCTGAGAATAATAAAATCTCCTATCTGGATCTTGACTTATATACAGTGTAATGTCAAACTCTTATGTATAGTCTTTTATTGGTTAACGCTTCCTAAATCTTCTAATATCACCAATATGCTCCAATCTTTCGTGTGTAGCATTCAACCCCTTGATCCTATCGATTCCTTGAGCAATGAATTGTCCGAAGGTTTGAAAATTCCGCCTTATCCGTAGCCTTCCACAAAGTCACTACTAAGGCAATATGAAGAGAAGAACCTGCTTCTTTTCATTGAAATTTTCCAGTACCATTGACAATCACCTCAATCTTGCAAAACCTAAAAATCTGAACCAAATCTTCAATAACGATTAGTTTCAAGAGCGCACCTCTTTCAATCAATTATGAATATCTTGTTATCAAGACCTGAATCAAATTTAAGTTGAAGATGCAAGAATTTTGTTGCAAGAACTTGAACTTTAAAAAACAGAAGGTATTGATTTTTCTCACAGAATCATAAAAAAATGCACATGAATTTGTTGATTTATTACTTGAGTGATGATGACAAAATTTTTTATATGTGATTGAGATTAACTATAAAATATGGTTGAAAACCCTAGTTAGGTTCGAATCAAGAGCATTTCATGATTTGAATCAAATGAACAAGTGAAGTGGAATAAAAAAAATAGTGTTTTAACCCATTTTTTAGTAGATTTGAATCGAGAGGAAAGTGTGGTTCAAATCAAAGACCCCCTGATTTGAATCATGTGTTAATTTTGATTCAAATCAAACAAGCTAAGCCAACTGAAAAAATGTGGAAAAATTGTATGATTCAAATCAGGTGTAAACTTTGATTCGAATCAATTATGGCCAAGGTGACCCGGAGTTTGATGATTTGAATCATGTTTTAAATTTGATTCGAATAAATTTGTTTTGAAAATTTCAGGTTTGCTTCTGTCCGAAATGATTTGAATCAGGATTTGTGATTGATTCGAATCAAACACCCAAAATCCCAAAATTTCAAATTTTTTGATAGACTTTGTGATTTTTTTTCTACCTAAATTGAATCAATAACATATATTTCACTTATTCCACTGACTCATGCAATTGACTAAAAGCATTGTGATCAAGTTTAAACCTAGCCAATGGTTTATGCATGTTAAAAAATGAATTGTTTCACAACTTGACTCAAAGAGGGGGAAATCAAGAAGGAGACTCAAATAATAAAAAGTAAATCAAAATGAAAGCAATAAGACAAGCAACAAAATAAACTTATTAGGGTGCTCCCATGAATGTATTAGGGACATGCAACTATAACTTCGATATGTCCAATGTTTCCATAATGTTTACACTTTGTCTTTGAATAATGTTCCTTCCATTTTCTTTTATCTATTATTAAGTAAGAGGCTGGAGAATTGTTCACCTTAACATCTCTTTCTTTTTCCAAGATAAAGCTTGATTCCTCTCTTTATAGTTGATTGAAAACTCATTCTAGAGAAGGTAATAGCTCTATGTTCAACATATATATGTGGATGAGATAATTGAGCGAGCTACCGTGTTATCTTTGTTGCACCCTAAAATTTGACCAACCAATTATTGTATTTGGCTTATGTTTTGAATCATTTGGCATTCTACATTTACATACCGCATCCATTGCATTTTTGCAGTCAGACTGATTTTATCGGGATTACAGCCTCCCCTGGCGTTTCAGGCATTCCAGGCCAGTTCGAATACGAGGATTTATTTTGAGAATTTGTGCTCATCCCGGTGTTTTTAGCTCTCGCTGTTATTTTTGAGGACATTTCGGTGTCTGGTTTTTACCGCTTATTTCGCTATAGTTGCGCAGTTGTTCTCTAATCGATTTAATTAGCTTCCTGGCATTTTTAAAATTTTCCCTTTTTTTTTCTAGATTTTTAATAGATTTTAATAGATTTAATTAAATTTTTCTAGATATTAAATAGGAATTTTTAATATTTTCATATAGAATTTAATAGTTTTTTTAGAATTTTAAATAGATATTTGTTTAAATAGTTTTAATATGTTTAATAGATCTTTTTCTATTTGTTAATAGGGTAGGATTTAATTGGGTTAATGGGAGTTTATTTTCTTTTTAGAATTAATAGATATTAGTTTAGATATTAATTGAAGTGTTTAGTTTTAATAAGATTTTCTTTTATTAGGATTTATTAGAGTGTATTAATCTAGGTTTAGTTGGTTAGAATATTATTAGATTAGTTTAATCAATATTAATTAGAGTCGGCTTTCATTAACTAGTGATAATCATTTTCGTTTAAGCATTTCGTTTAGCCATTAGTCAAGTCTTAGTTCAATTAATTGAATCATTAGCATAGTGGGCCAGATGTCCAGTTTTCCAGGGCCTAATTCGTGACACTTGTCATGATATAAAGCGTCCACGCGTGTCACCTCAGAAGGCCCCACCTCACTCAGCACTCACCACCACCTCACCCGCCATTTGGCACTCTCTCTCTCTGCATGTCACCACGTGGCCTCACCTCCACCCTCCCTTGCTTGCTTGCGTGCCACGCGTCCTCCCCCTTCCTCCCTCTCGCCGGAGTACATGCAAACGCCGGAGTTTCTCGCTGGTGAAATCACACGGCGATTCCCACGGCCAAACTTTGCCGGAAAACTCATACTATCACCGGAATCTTCATCCAAAATCCCTCCGATCCTCATCATGTTCATCATCATTTTCACAGATCCGTCCAAAATCTACCAACATTTTTCCAGAAATTCAAAGAACTTCATCGCCAAATCATCAGGAACCGTCATCTCAACTATCAGGTTTTCCAAATCTTGATGCGTTCATCAAGATCCATCAGATCTTCATCCGTGTTCATAGATCCAGATTTTCCAGATTCATCGTATTGTTTTTCGCATCTTCATTTCCTTTGTAAGGATCTTCATCAATTCATTCATCCTGTTTCCAGAAGATCTTCATAGATCTTCATCATTGTTCATCAATCATCACCAGTTCGTCAGCGAACTTGTCAAGATCTTCATAGATCTTAATCATCGTTTATCCAAATCTCCTCCTTCAAGAGCCATTCAGATCCAACAACAACATCCTTCATCTTTTCCCCAGATCGCGTATGAGCCTTCATCCGCTTCATCAGATTTTCCAGAAACTCAAAGATATTCATCGATCTTCGTAAAACCTCCAACGGTCATCAACACACTCGAACGATCTTCAAGATCCTTCAAGGTTTTCTGCTAACACCTTCGAATCTGCGAATCAATTCCTTCAAAAGTCATGGATCTCCAACAAGAACTTCATCCGGTCAATTGTTCGTCCAAGCTTCGTAAATCTTCTTCAAGGATTTTCGAACCTTCATTTCCAACAAACCATCATACGCGATTCAGTGTCCTAGAACTTCATCGCCTCTGTGATTCTCATCACTGAACTTCTTCATCAGATCGAAGATAAACGAATGCATGTCGCGAGGATCTTTTGGGATTTGTTGAGTTCGTAGGTTGCAATGTTTAAACTCATGGAACTGAAGGTTGAATGATAAGGGTGGAGAAACGGAGACAGATAGAGGTTGGGAGTGGTTGACGGCGGCGGGTGAAGAGGTAGGAGAGAATTAGGGTTTCAGAAGCTGGAGAAGTGGGGGAAGAGAGGAAGGGAAAGTGGATTGGGTGATTGGGCCTCAGGCCCAACGATTGCTTTTTGGATCCATACCTCTCCCGTTTTTTTTCGCCCCCTCTGGATGTTTTTTTTTCATTGTTGTTGTTGGGCTAGGCCCAGCAATAATCTTTCTGAACGTGTACCTCCAATTTCCTGCGCACCACCCCCTTTCCCTTTAGTTTCTTTGTTTTTTTATTTTCTGAATTCTTTGTATTGTGGGCTTAAGGCCCAGTGGCTGTTTTTTTTCTGCATACACCCAATTTTGCAGATTGTACCCCCCTCCCCTTTGGATTTTCAATTCCCCTTGTATTGGATGATATGCTTGTAATAGTTTAGTATTATTTTCCTATTTTCTTTTAAGAGGTTACTTTTTAGGGATTTAGAATATCATGCATATATTTTTAATATAGATTTAATATAGATTTTTTTCTATTTTCTTTATAGAATATTATAGTATTTTAGATAGAAATTTTCTATGCTATTTTCATATGCATTTTCTTTTATTTTCTTTAGAATATTTTTCTAATAGAATTTAATTGTTAATTTTAGGAGTAGATTTTTATTTCCATTTGTTAGTGGATGTTTCTCCTATTTTCTCTCCTATTTTCTTTTCTATTCGATTTTATCTCGATTTTATTTTTTGGCTGGCCGTGTGACGCGATTCAATTGGAGAATGATTGTCGATATCATTTCTCTATCTTGTCTTTGACACGGACATCAATACGCTACCTCTGAGAGTTCGATTTCTCGTGTAAGTTGAACCATGACGGTTTAAGCGTTACATTGGTCTTGATTCGAGCGTCATCATCAAAGATCCAGAGAGGAGAAGATTGGAATGGAGCTTGCGTGCATGTCAGGAGCCAACGGAGCCGCTTCATTCAACATCATCTTATTCAAGTCTTCGGGCAACCGTCGAGTGTTGTGAGATCGTTAGATACCACGTTTAGGATTTAGCGTGTGTGAACCTTTCTCTTGCCGCTTGGCGATCAATTTCCTTTTCTCTTGCTTTCATGCAATCGAGACCGTTCCCCGTTTTAGCTGTAGTAGGATGAACTACAGCTGCTCTGATTTCTCATACCGAATGAGAATATGTAGGCATATGATGCGATATCCTAGCGAGCACACTAACAACTAACCTCTTTGTTCTCTGGCTGCCGTGCGATCGAGACTTTCCCGCTGACGACTGATGTTTCCCTTTCTCTTGCCCGAGCGCAATCGAGACCAGACCGTAGTTCTAGTTCCCGTAGGTTCCCATACCTTTCAAACCCGACATACTACGTCCGTTCTATTGCAAACAGGTAACGCCTAAGTCTCTGTCGAGCAAGCAGCAAACACCTAACTGCTAGAATGCGTACGCTAGTATCGTCAATCCCTTCTCTCACTCTTGTGTGATTGAGAACACCCTGTCTAGCCGTAGTTAGCCTGAACTACATAAGCTCTGATCTTTCACGCTGTGTGGAAGTACGTAGGCACGAGATGCGATATCTCGGCGAGCCAATTCCCTGTAGTTTCTCGAACTACGATGACTCTGACTTTCCCATTGCACAAGGGAATACGTAGGCATAGAGTGCGACGTTCTATCGAGTCAATTCTTTCTGTTTAGCTTTAGCAGCCGTAGATAGATTGTTTTTTCATCCTGTAGACAAACAAACAAGCGTGGATCCCGTCGAGTACGACGAACGTGAGGGGTGCTAATACCTTCCCCTTGCGTAACCGACTCCCGAATCCAAACAATGGTTGCGATGACCTTGTCTTATACCCTTTCGTCAGGTTTTTCTCGATCGTTTCCTTTCCCTCTTGTGGGATAAATAACGCGTGGTGGCGACTCCTCTGTCATAGCCGGCGCCGATTTTCGCAGTAGCGACAGCTGGCGACTCTGTTGGGGACTGCGATGGTCACCTTGCTTTGCGACTCATTTGGGATCCAACGTCCCCTATGCGATTCGATCCTAGCGTTTGTTTGTTTGTCTTTGGATGTTTATTTTTTGTGCGTTGTATGTTGTATTTGACTGTATTTACAATTTCCGCATTTCGTTATTATCTGTTGCTGTTGTGCTGTTGGGTGGTTGTTCCTTTGAGAGAGAAGGCAAAACCAAGGCTTGAGTACACACATAGACTTAGAAGTAGAGAGTAGTGGTTAGCCTGCTTGCTTAGCTCGCACCAGCTAGCCGCGAAATCTGCACTCGAACGAGATTCTCTTTGATGCTTCTTGCCTGGCCCTTAAGGCTCGACAAGTTGTCTGACCCGAGGATTGTCGACTCTGGGGACCTATCAATTGGGATTCGACTAAGTGAGGCCGCTTCAAGGGATGATGATGCCACACCTTCGGGGTATCGTATCATTGCTCTTGAAGGTCTGTGACGTTGACACCCGCATAGGATGCCGTACCTTGTCAGATTAGGTTCATACCCGTGAGTGGGAGGGTTTTTGCAGGGAACTTAACTTCCAGCCAACCCGATATTTTGGTCTTCTCTTCAGAGCAAACTTACTCAGTCAGCAGCGCAGCAGTATTCAGAGATTTGTGGGGGCTGTGATCCCGTGTTTGCTGCATATTGCATTACATTTGCATAAACATTGTTGCATCATGTTGCATAGCATTCTCCAGCTAGCCAGAGCTCTTATCCAGCCATTGTTTTGATTCTGAAGGTGATTCTCCGGTGTTTGGCCTGAGCAATTGTTGATTGTTAGAAGACGACCAAGGGGGTTGAAGCAGATTTGAGCAGAATCAAGTAGTGAAGTCAGTTGAAGGTTATTGGTAGCTATGTCTGAGAGCCACTTCCAGTCTCTTAACACCTTGACAGGTTTCACTATGGCGACCAATCCTCTGTATGGCTCTATGTCTGTGGAAGACCTTTCGCAAGTGAACAACGTTACTGCAGACCAATTTGTGCAACCTCCGGTTAGGGACCGAGATCGACGTGAGCAATTTGTTGTCCGAAATGAACGCCCTCCTCTTATTAACAGTCAATGTGTTGTTTTCCCTATGGCGAATATCCGAAGAGAGATCCCGGTAGCTAGGACTGAAGACCCAAGAGCTCTTGAGTATGCTAGAAGGCTCCGAGTGTTGGAAGAAGGAGTCAAAGCCTTGAAAGTTAAAGATGCTGTCAACCTCAATGCTGCAGACATGTGTTTGGTTCCTGGCCTGGTATTTCCTCCTAAGTTCAGAGCGCCAAGATTTGAGAAGTATAGAGGAGATAGTTGTCCGAAGCAACATTTGGTGATGTTCTACCGAAGAATGACTTTGTTTGTGCAAAACGACAAGTTGATGATTCACTGCTTTCAGGATAGTCTGACTGGGGCATCTCTGAGTTGGTATATGCAGTTAGAGAGTAATCAGATCCGATCATGGATGGATTTAGCCAGATCTTTTCTGAAACGGTATGATTATAACCTAGACATGGCTCCTAGTCGCATGCAGTTGTAGGAATTGTCTCAAGAGAACAATGAACCCTTTAGGAAGTATGTTCAGAGATAGAGAGAATTTGCTGCCAGAGTGCACCCACCGCTTCTAGACCGAGAGTTAATGGGCATGTTTGTAGACTCCCTGGAGAGCCCGTACTTCGAAAGAATGCTTGGAAATGCGCCAAATTTCTCTGAATTGGTAAGATTAGGAGAACGCATCGAGCATGCTGTAAAAATTGGGAAAAATCAGATTCTTTTGGGCGGTCAGGCTAGTGAAACTGAATCTCTCTATAGCTACCAAACTGAAGAAGGAGTTGTGATCAATGCAATCATGCCAGATGTTGAGTATCCTCGAGATGAATCAGTGAAATCTGTTGGTTCTTCATCTTCTATGTCTTGTTATGCGGGATAGACAATTGGGCCTAGGGCACCATATCCAGAACTTTATGTCGCTTCTTTGGCAAATCAGCGAACTCGTGGCTGAGGTTATCAGAATCAGCGCCCAAATCAGAACAGGCGTCGTAACAACTTGGAACGAAGGAATGCTCCTTCTCATATAGTGCCTGTGCCGTATAGCCATATTCTACCATCTTTGATCCAGAATTCTTTGGTGGAACCTAAAGCTCTTAAGCCTGTGCCAGAACCTTACCCTCCCGGGTACGATCCCCACGCTCAGTGTGGTTACCATGGTGGATCTCCAGGGCATTCAACTAAAGATTGTAAAGCTTTTCAGGCAAAAGTACAACAGTTGATCGACCAAGAGTGCATTTCCTTTAGAGAAGGAATTCTGGTGGTTCATGATAATTTCTCAGCTGCCTAAGCTCGTAGATGCAGAGGTTTATTGGCAAGAAGCCAGTGGTCCAGACAGGTAGGCGTCCTCAGCATTTGCAATCCTCGGGCTTTTCTATCATTTGCATTTGTAGTTTCTTTTATGTTAGTTACTGCTGCTGTTAAACATTGTTTGTTTCGAATGGTAATGTTGATAAAGTGACTATGCATTTTTCTGAATTAATCATGTCGTTGTCACTCATTTATTTCACTGCACCAACACTTGCATTTTATTCACTCCACTTTGTCACTTTGATTAGCAAAGATTTGATGGAGGATGACGAAACTGAATACTCATAACCGATGATAGTATGCTTTCAGATAAAACCTTGCCGATGACGTACAAGGCATTGTTTCAAATCCCCTAAACACTGGAGATATAAGGAGTTAGTCCCTTGTTAACCACTTAGAGCCAAGAAGTAGAAGTTTTTTCGGACTTTTAAACCCTCACATCTTAACCCGGGGCAGGGTAGTTGTCGGTTAGCTTGACCGAGCGTTCGAGTCTTATAGAGGAGTGTTTCCTTCCGAGGACCAATCACAGCTTATGCCTCGCAAGAGTTCGTACCTCATCAACCACAATGGTTAAATCTCACCAATCAGAGGTGAAACAGTTACAATCCTTTTGAAGCAATCAAGACAATCAGTGTCACACGACTTGTTCCAAGAAAAGAGAAAGAGAAAGCCCGCTAAGTAAAAGAAATGGAAAAAGCTGGAAAGCTAATACTTAGGCAAAAATCAGGGTATCCCGCTGGACTTCAAGAAAGAAAAAATCGAAAAGAAATCAAAAGGAGTCAGTCCAGGCAAAAATTAGGGAATCAAAAGAATGAAAAAGAAAGGATATAAAAAGAAAAGTCCTCGAACAAGGACAAAGTCGTGTAGGTACAGACACCGAAAACGAAAAAGGAGTAATTGTCACTCCGAAAACCTTGTGAGTTCCTACTATTCAACATACCTCTCGAAGAGGCGAGCGCTTGTGCCAAGTTAACTGAACTTTAGGATCGGAGATCATCACGTAGAAGGGGTGGGTACAAATCATAATTTGAGCCTAATATCCCTTGTTTCACGAGCCGTGAACCCGACCACGATACAACCCTTAAAAGACCTAATTGAGGTAGGGTTCATTCTGAAAGCGCATTACGATAAGGTTGAGTAACCTGACTCCTTCTTGATTTGTTAGTCATAGCCTTGTTGTATTTTTTTCACTGATCAAATCAGCACTACGTTTGAACTCTGGTTCATTCGTCACTCACAATCATGACACGTAAATGAGTGACAACACAATTTTTTCAAAATCTGCATGAACACTGCATTAAAATTACCATTAGGGAATAAACAATTTTATTTGCAGGTCAGTAGCTGACAGGAAGGAAATTCCAACAGGGAATAATCAAACCGGACTGAATAGTTTAGCAGTCTGGATCAGAATGATGCATGCTGTGAAATCCCGTGAATCCGGGGCATTGACTTCTAGTGAGTTTGGAATTAGTTGGTCTAAGGACAAGTCCCGAAGCATCAGTTGATCATGGGTTGTTTATTCAAGAAGTAGTTGATCAGAAGTGAATCTTCTTGAGAGCCAATCAGGGGCAATCATCCAGAATGCTGTGATTTGAGGGCAGATCCTTCCAGTGTGTGATCAGGGCAGGTTAAGTCGCTCAACGCTCGTTCAGGGGCAAGCTACTTCAGAGATGTTGAAACCACCCATGCGGAGAGTTGGTTAATTGAGGATGAATCTTTTCGTCGTACAGATGTCGGGGCAAGCCATCTCGAGGTCGCCTCGTAGCAAGCTGCTTTCTGTTCAGAGTGGGTGTTCCCAAGAGTCGGATTGGTGCAAGTTGAGTTGCACTGGGGCAAGTTGTTCAAGCGAGTGTGTTCGCCCCAGCAAGAATTGAGTATCGGGGAACCGTGTCATTACCCTTATCAAATAACCTGAACCTTCGAAAAAGGCCTTGCTGTCATTGGATCATTATCTTACCGTTTAAACCTGTTACTTGTCAGGACCTCGTAACCAAGACGTTTCCAAAGCCCAGTTGCCTGGCAAACCGGTAACCAGTTCTCGTCTGGTCTACATTTCCGTAAATACCAGTCCTCGTCTAGTACCTGTCATCTTTTAACCAGTTATCGTCTGGTCAACTTTTCCATAAACATCAGCCCCGCCTGGTGTATGTCATCTTTCCAAGTCAGCCCCGTCTGATCACCGTTTCTCTAACCTATTGCTTTACCGGCCTCGTCTGGTGTATAGCAGCTTTCAGCCAGCCCCGTCTGGTCATCCTTTACCTTAACCTATTGTGCCAAACCAGCCTGTCTGGTCACCTTTCCTTTAATCTATTTTTTAGTCAGCCCCGTCTGATATTCAAACCATAAATCCAGTCTCGCCCGATAACCTAACATATTTTTGCTATCAGTTCTCGCCTGGTAGTCCATCTTTGAATGCTAGCCCCGTCTAGTATTTTCCCTTTAAAACCATTTTGTTAATAACCTATTTTCATCTGTAAACTAGAAAAAGCCTAAAAATACCCGACACGATAATTCCTAGTGACTCACATGGTGTCGCATTCCCCGATACAAAGCTCGATTGATACCGGTTTCCCGATTAATGTTAAATCAGGATTACTCTCCTCAGCAGATAGAAGTCACGTATTGTTCCCAAAATAGTTGAGATTGCATTTATTTCTCCTCAGAATAGGATCAGGAGTATCCTCAGCAGGTCAGAATGGATATCCCTGACAGTAGGGGCATTCTCAGCAGTGAGCTGTGCACAATTAACCCCAGTTTGGTTAAGCCCCACAGAGTACAATCAGGTTGTCAAGGGTTTAGAAAGAGCATCCCCGTGCAGGGTCGTCCCTCCCTCCTCCAGCAGGTTGTCATTCCTCCGTCAGGTTGATCATCCTCTACAGAGTTCGTAACGATGAATTTGTGAGCCATCCCTCAGCAGGATTGTTTCTTCCCCATGGAAGTTGGTCTCACTTTTCCAGCATTTATTTTGCTGAGACGATTCTATGATACCCGGTACCCCTCAGTGGAGTTGACGTTGCCTTCGGCATTTATTTTGCCAAGCGACTTTAGTCCTGGTGTTCTCTGGCAGCTCGAGCTTGCATTTGCACTTGCATATATCTTCATATTTGCATCTATACAAACACATAGCATCTCCATGCCGTATGGGGCATTGCATCATTTTCAAACATACGCATTTCGGAACATAGGCCAGGTTGGTGACCTCTTTGCTTTCGAATATGTTCCCCTGCAGTGTTGCTTGGTTAAGTTTCTCTTCTCCCCCAACAGAGTGTTTCTTCATATTTGGTTGTTACGTCGGCACTAAAAAATTTGCATGAACCAAACTTCTGAAGCGGCCGCCTGTGTCGAAATAGGTGTCTGGCAGTTGATTTCAGAATATCCCCAATGAAGTTTCCCCAGAGCTTGCTGTCACGTCAGCATTGGAAAGTTGTGTGGGTTAGACCGATAATTTGTGTCCAGATGTGGACAGTTTGTTCCCGTGATGATGGGATTTCCTCGTATTGACGAAATTTGAGTCCAGATGTGGACGGAATTGTGCCCGTGTTGATGGGATTTCTTCTTGTGTTGACGAATTTATTCCTCTTCGGGTCGATGAATTGGTCCAGAGGTGGACGAGGTTATTCTTGTAATGATGGGATCTTTATTTGTGTTGACGAATTTGTTTCTCTTCTTGTGTTGACAAGATTAGTCCAATTATGGACGGAGGTGTTTTTGCAAAGATAGTTCAATACATGTGGCGTCACACAGGTGATTGATGTTAAGACCAGATTTCATCAGATAATTGACCAGTTGTTGCCGTAATAACCAGATTCAGTTCATTGGATATTGCTTCTCAAGCAGTTTTGCAGTTTATCTCCACGGTTGGCAAATTTTCGGGTTCTTTGGTATTCAACCGCCTTCTACCTTTGAATGATTGAAAGTTGTTCGCTCTTCAACCCTTCAGGTACAAGCCGTTTGAATAGGGGCAGTTGTTGCACCCTAAAATTTGACCAACCAATTATTGTATTTGGCTTATGTTTTGAATCATTTTGCATTCTACATTTACATACCGCATCCATTGCATTTTTGCAGTCAGACTGATTTTATCGGGATTACAGCCTCCCCTGGCGTTTCAGGCATTCCAGGCCAGTTCGAATACGAGGATTTATTTTGAGAATTTGTGCTCATCCCGGTGTTTTCAGCTCTCGTTGTTATTTTTGAGGACATTTCGGTGTCCGGTTTTTACCGCTTATTTCGCTATAGTTGCGCAGTTGTTCTCTAATCGATTTAATTGGCTTCCTGGCATTTTTAGAATTTTCCCTTTTATTTTCTAGATTTTTAATAGATTTTAATAGATTTAATTGAATTTTTCTATATATTAAATAGGAATTTTTAATATTTTCTTATAGAATTTAATAGTTTTTTAGAATTTTAAATAGATATTTGTTTAAATAGTTTTAATATGTTTAATAGATCTTTTTCTATTTGTTAATAGGGTAGGATTTAATAGGGTTAATGGGAGTTTATTTTCTTTTTAGAATTAATAGATATTAGTTTAGATATTAATTGAAGTGTTTAGTTTTAATAAGATTTTCTTTTATTAGGATTTATTAGAGTGTATTAATCTATGTTTAGTTGGTTAGAATATTATTAGATTAGTTTAATCAATATTAATTAGAGTCAGCTTTCATTAACTAGTGATAATCATTTTCGTTTAAGCATTTTCGTTTAGCCATTAGTCAAGTCTTAGTTCAATTAATTGAATTATTAGCATAGTGGGCCAAATGACCAATTTTCCAGGGCCCAATTCGTGTCACCTCAGAAGGCCCCACCTCACTCAACACTCACCACCACCTCACCCACCATTTGACACTCTCTCTCTCTCTCTACATGTCACCACGTGGCCTCACCTCCACCCTCCCTTGCTTGCTTGCGTGCCACGCGTCCTCCCCCTTCCTCCCTCTCGCTGGAGTACATGCAAACGCCGGAGTTTCTCGCCGGTGAAATCACACGGCGGTTCCCACGACCAAACTTCGCCGGAAAACTCATACTATCACCGGAATCTTCATCTAAAATCCCTCTGATCCTCATCATGTTCATCATCATTTTCACAGATCCGTCCAAAATCTACCAACATTTCTCCAGAAATTCAAAGAACTTCATCGCCAAATCATCAGGAACCGTCATCTCAACTATCAGGTTTTCCAGATCTTGATGCGTTCATCAAGATCCATCAGATCTTCATCTGTGTTCATAGATCCAGATTTTCCAGATTCATCGTATTGTTCTTCGCATCTTCATTTCCTTTGTAAGGATCTTCATCAATTCATTCATCCTGTTTCCAGAAGATCTACATAGATCTTCATCATAGTTCATTAATCATCACCAGTTCGTCAGCGAACTTGTCCAGATCTTCATAGATCTTAATCATCGTTTATCCAAATCTCCTCCTTCAAGAGCCGTTCAGATCCAGCAACAACATCCTTCATCTTTTCCCCAGATCGCGTATGAGCCTTCATCCGCTTCATCAGATTTTCCAGAAACTCAAAGATCTTCATCGATCTTCGTAAAACCTCCAATGGTCATCAACACACTCGAACGATCTTCAAGATCCTTCAAGGTTTTATGCTAACACCTTCAGATCTGCGAATCAATTCCTTCAAAAGTCATGGATCTCCAACAAGAACTTCATCCAGTCAATTGTTCATCCAAGCTTCGTAAATCTTCTTCAAGGATTTTCGAACCTCCGTTTCCAACAAACCTTCATACGCGATTCAGTCTCCAAGACCTTCATCGCCTCTGTGATTCTCATCACTGAACTTCTTCATCAGATCGAAGATAAACGAATGCATGTCGCGAGGATCTTTTGGGATTTGTTGAGTTCGTAGGTTGCAATGTTTAAACTCATGGAACTGAAGGTTGAATGATAAGGGTGGAGAAACAGAGACAGATAGAGGTTGGGAGTGGTTAACGGCGGCGGGTGAAGAGGTAGGAGAGAATTAGGGTTTCAGAAGCTGGAGAAGTGGGGGAAGAGAGGAAGGGAAAGTGGATTGGGTGATTGGGCCTTGTTGCACCCCAAAATTTGACCAACATTTATTTACCAAGTTTGTGGTTCATTGTATTCATCATCTGCATCTCATTGATATGTGGGCAGTAGATCAAGAGGTATGATTACCTAGAAAGAGTTATATGAGACTTTGAAGTAAGTCAGGAAGTTTGTTCAAGTGTTCAAAGGTTGATACCTTTGTCAGAGAACCCAAGAGATCCTCAGAGGAATTGGTTGAAACCAAGGTTGTGTGTCTCATAACTTGAGAGTTGTGGGAGCTCCTCAGATGATTCTGAGACTATGAGAATGGACTTGAAGCTTTGAGAAAGCTTATGAGATGTCTTGAAAGACACCATGAAGCCTAGAGAGGTCATTGTATAAGAATTCAGAAGATTCAGCCATGAGTGGTGGAATTAGGGTTTGATTGGGTCAACCCTAGGTCAACTGGTGATTTGGAGAGGGTTGAGACCTAATCCAAGAGCCATGTGATCATGGAATGATGTATTGAAGTGCTATAAGGATGATTCCTAGACCAAATCATCATGATTGAGGAGTTTGAGAAGTTTTAAGCTAGGGTTTCTAAGGATTGACAGTGTAAAATCCCCTAGTTTGATCCCTATCTTCAAGGAAGTTTAGCTCAAGATGTGATTGTCATATCATCTTCCCTACAAGATGAATGTTGTAGAGCTTGTTCTTAGCTTTAATTTGAGTACTAGAAGTCCTTGATAGGATTTATAGAGCTCAAGTTATGGCTTTGACAAATTACAGGTCATCTGAGGTATGTGAATCTGGGTCCTTGAAAGTCACCCAACTTGCAGACAACCTTTTCCATAGTAGGATGATTCCTATGAACTCTTGGTCAACATGAATGTTGAATAACATCTTCTTAGCTTTCTATAGAGTACTAGAAGTCATTGATAGGATTTGTAGAACTCAACTTATGGCTTTGACAAGTCAAGGGCATTTTGGTTATTTGGAGGTTATAGGTCATTTCAAGCATAAGGCCATATCTCTTATTTCCAAGATTCAAATGGAAAAATATTCAACATAAAACTTGCTTAGAATGATGTTTTAAGGCTAGTAGGGAGGTCATGAGATGTTTAAAAGGCTTGTATCAAAAAGTGATAAAAATGGCCTAAAATGGAGGCATAAGTTAATTAAGGTGAAATTGAAAAATGGAAATCCCAAGTTATAAGTCCAAACCATGTCATATAATAGGTCATTTTGACTCCAAATGACATTCTAAGAACAATGGTTCAGCCACACTTTTGATTTGAGGCTTGGATAATAGGGCTGCTTTGGAATGGGCTTACTTGCATCTTAAGGTACCAAACCAAAACTCAAAAGAACTCAACAAGCAAGGTGGTTATGCATTGTAACTCATCCAAAATCTCATGTGGGGATAAATTCAAGTCAGAATCAAGGGTTACAAGGAGTTTGGCATGAGATAGCATGTAAGGAGAATTGGATTCAAAATGTCATGACATGAAAACTTCAATTTCTCATTGGATGATCCTAGAGGGTTCTAGATGATTCTAAACCACTCTATAAGATGATTGTAACTTGCTCAGATACAAGGTTGGTGTGAATTGGTGTAGAGAAGAGAGAGTGAGATCCAAATTCTTCCATTGCAAGCCAAGATCAATTTCTTCATTCTTCTTCATTTCCCTCCATTTTTTCTCCACAAAAACTTTCCATAGATCCCTCTGAGTGTGTGCATACTGAGTTGAAGCTCCATTGATGGAGGATTGAAGGTGTTCCAATTGAATTTGCAAGAAGCCATTCACATTCGAATCTTGAAGTGCAAGCATTCTCCCTCCAATTTTTTGCAAACAGAAGAAGTATCTTCATCCAAGGATCATTTTTGAAGAGTTTCAAGCCTTGAAGTGAAGGATTTCATCATCTGCCATACCAAGAAACCAGGTTTGCAAAATCTCTTTCACCTCATTATTTAGGCATGGTTAGGTTGAATTATTAGTGTAGAATGGCTAGAAACACCTAGGTGATGATTTCTGAAGAGTTTAGGATCATTTGAGGAAGTTTCAGTTATGGACACCATTTCTTTATGGAGCAAGAACTTATATATAGTGAGTGATAATACACGTGGGATAGCTTGTTTTAACTAGGGCAATGTGGTGATCATTTTAGTACCAAGAAATCTAAGGTTGGTTGAAGTTGAGGATTGATCACATATGGATGTGCACCATCGGGTTTTATGATAGAGGTCCTTTCAGTTTAATCCAAGGCCATGATCGTGTTCAGCATGAAAAACTGAGCAATTTTGTGTTTTACATTTTTGATTTTGATAAAGAAATGAAGGAGCACGAGTTGGTGGAAGATGGTGGTATAAAATCTGTTTTCATGGACATTCATGGCAAACCCTAACTCAAGGTTGATGATGATGTCCCAGCCGTGAGATGCAAGCGCTGACTCTTGACTTTGGCCAGATCCAACGGACGAGGTTTAATCTCATTTTGGAGGGAAGTCTAAACTCTAATGAAACGCCGCGTTTCATTAAAAGTGGTTTCTGGGCTTGAGTGAACAATGGCTATCCACACCCCACGCGTGAGGCCCAATCCATTTTACACTGACTTGCATTGCTTTTCGCACCTAATCTTTTTCTTTTTCTTGGATTTATTAATTGTTTTTTCTGATTTAATGATGGGCCCAGCGCACTTGCTGTTTAAACCCCCCATTCAGGGCCCAAGCGTGAAATGAACTGCATATGGTTACTGATTGCACCCCATGTTCATGGTTTTGATTTTATTCTCTCCATTTTATTTTTGATCTTTAAAAATTCATATTAATTTGAAAATAAAGATTTTTTAATGGAGTTTTTTCTCCTATTTCATATTTTTGTCAAGAAAAATATAAAATAAAAACATTTTCCTTTCATGCATTTTTGGTATTTTTTTGTATATTTTTTACTTTAATTGCATTTTATTTCTTTTATGTTGATCCATGATTTTGTAGAATTTAGTTTAGGTAGTTGCCTTTATATTTTTAGGTCAATCTTCTTAGGATAGTTAGATATATGTTTTATCTTCCCCCTGGATTTATTCCATAATTTTGTGATGATTTCTAGGTTAGTTTTGCTTAGATGATTTTAGGTTGTATAGAATTAGGTTAAACTTCAACATAGGTCAGCAATAACTTTAGATTTTTGGGTTTTTAGAACAAATTAGACTATGGGGCATATATGGGCATTAAGGGTAGGTATGTAGGATCCCTTAGAAATTATATTAGGATTTAATATAATAGTATACTATTTTTAGTTGATTTTTGTATTGGTTGATTGTTTGTGTTGCCTTTAGGGCATTTTTGCTTTAGTTGTTTTGCATTGGAGTTTTCCCTTGGCTTGGTGAGCTTGCTATTGTTCCAAAGAGCATTGAAGAGCATAGTAGAAGACTTGAAGATGCATTGAGGAGCTTGAGAGCTTGATCCTTTTTGTTTTGTTATTGTTTTAGGGTTAGGGATTAGGAAGAGTTTAGACTTAGATAACTTCTTTCTTAAACATGGATGGTATCTTTCACCTCCATTCCTCCCCATGATTCAAAGTCCTTCCATGGTATACACCTCTCTCCTTTGGAGGGATAAGTGATGTACCTAGGAGGTAGAACTTTTGAGGGAACCAGTCCTTTGATGTTGAACCCTTATAGGTCACCCTTGGTGGTCAGTATGCAGTTCAATATCCCCCAGCTTATCCAGTAAGTGATTTCCTCTGGTTTAATTGTCTTGAGAGATGTTGAGCTTGAGCTTTAAGATGAAGACTTCATTGAAGAGTGTAGAAGAGGATGAATCCTTGAGTATTGCCATTCCAGCTGAAGCTTGAAGAGCATGAAGAGCAAGTTGATACTTGAAGACCCCTGAAGATGAAGTAAAGACTGAAGGATGAAGTTGACACTTCTAAGAGATTGAGACTGATTCAGAAAAGTTGAAGCTTGAGGAACAAAGGAAGTTGATACTTACTTTGATACCTGGAGATCCTGAAGGATCCAAGTTGGTACTCATGATTGATAGTGAAGCCTGAAGGTGGAGCTGATCAAGAAGCTGAAGCTTAAAGGAGAAGATAAGTTGAAACTTATGTTGTAGGGTTGAAACCTGGAAAAGCAAGTGATATTTGTCATGAGTGATTGAAGTCTGAAGACTGAGTTGCTGTTGGAAGAGCTGAAGCTTGAAGTTGAGAGAGGAGTTGATCTGCTTTCTTTTCTTTTTCTGTATTGATGTGTTTTGTTTGACTTGCTTGATGCATTAGAATAAGTTCATATCTAGAATAGGTAGAATCTAGGAGCATGATTGCACTAGAGGTTGAGTTGCTCCCTCTGCTTGTATTGTTACTATGTGGCTTTGCTTGCGGGTATTCGGTAAAGCCCAGCTCCCTTGCCCATGTGGTTTGTTTGCCTGATGGCATTTCATTTCATTTTATCTGTATGATTGCAGTTTACTGTTATTGCTTGATAGCATGTTGTTTATATTTCAGTACGATTACTGTTATCCATTCTGGCTTGAGGTTGAGATGAGCTTGTGGAGGCTGAAGCCCCACACACATTTCCTCCCTCACTTGCATTGCATGCATTTTACCGCTAAGCTGATGCTTTGTCTGTTTTGGTGTATCATTGACATGATCCCTTATGACTCTCATTTCCTTTGATAAGGACTTGATGATAGAACTTTAGGTTGAAACCTATGCATGACAACTTCTAGGAGTTCCCTGTTCAAACCTCAACCATAGGATGAATCCATGGCATGACAACAATAGGACTTGATAGTCTCCCTTCTAGTTGGGCATGTTCTCTTCTCATCTCAAAACAGTTTAAGATACAGTAATCATGAATGATTTCTTTCGTATGTTACGAGCCTTAAGCTATCTGAGAAAGGATTGTGGGAGAGTTTCTTTTCCACAGTCTGGATGTTTAGTATGGTACCCTTTGGGTGACATGCGACGCATTCACTCTCAGGTCATAGTCTCTAGTGCGGTTGAAATCGCAAACACAATAAAAAACACTTCTTTCGTAAAAGACAGGAAATAAACCATAGTTTCCCGAACTACGTGAGCTCTGATCTCTCATGCCTGTTGAGAGTACGTAGGCACAAGATGGCGATGTCTTGACGAACTACCTTCCCCATAACCCTTCGTAGGCCGAACTATGTTGACTCTGATTTCTCATTCTCTGATGAGAATACGTAGGCATAAAGCGCGACGCTTTGCCGAGTCATTTTTCTTTTCTTTTTAACCAGCCTTGATAGGTAGATAGAATAAAACCAACCCGTCCAAGTAAACACAACAAGCTAGGATCCCGTCGAGTACGACGGACGTGACGGGTGCTAATACCTTCCCCTTGCGTAACCGAATCCCGAATTCAGACAACGGTTGCGATGACCTTGTCTTACCCTTTTTCGTCAGGTTTTTCCGATCGTTTCCTTTCCCGCTCTGAGGGATAAATAACGAAAGGTGGCGACTCTTCTGTTGTGCCGGCACCTTATTTTCGCGCAAGCGACAGCTGGCGACTCTGCTGGGGAGCTTACGATGGTTCCCTATGCGAGTCTCGCCTTGGATTCTCTTCCTAGCTGTCTGGGTCATCCCCAGCAGCTGGCGATTCTGCTGGGGAATCCAACAGTTCCCTGCGAGAGTCAATCCTAACGCTTGTATGTTTACTTGTTGGGTTGCGTTTATTTATCGCATTTTACTTCTCACACTTTATTTCCCGCATTTTATATTCAGTATAATATGATTATCTGTGTTGTTGTGGGATGGGAGTTCTGATGAGTGAGAAGCCAGACCCAGGCTTGAGTGCACTATAGACTTAGAGTGGAAATTATTTGGCGCGTGCTTGCTTTGCAGGCACTAGTGTCTCATGAAATCCACGCTCAGACGAGGTTCATCCGGTTGGCTTCACTTTCAACCCTTTGGGTTGAGACGGTTGCTGGTTTGGTGGATTGTCGACTCTGGGGACCGATCATTTGTGATTCAGTTAAGTGAGGCCGCTTCATGAGCTGGTGATGCCACACCTTCTGGGTATCGTATCACCCCTCTTGAAAGTCTGTGACGCTGATGAACGCATAGGATGTCGTACCTTGAGTCTGTTTAGGTCCATACCTGTGAGCAGGGTTGGGTTTATTGCAGGAAACCTTGACCTTCAGACCACCTGGTTTTCTTGACAGTGAATCAGTTTTGTTGGTACCAGGGTTTCTCAGTTGCAGATTTCTCTGTTCTTGATAGAGCAGGTTTTGATCAGAGGATCTTATCATCAGGTGTATGTCTGTTCTTGATAGAGCAGGAGTTTTGTCATCAGTTGTTTGTTCTTGATAGAGCAGATTTTTGGGGTCTGAAGATCTCATCAGCAGATGTTGTTTGTTCTTGATAGAGCAGATTTGGGGTCTGAAGATCTCATCAGCAGATGTTGTTTGTTCTTGATAGAGCAGATTTTTGAGTGGGGTCTGAAGACCTCATCAGCAGATATTTCTTGATCATACATCCGAGGTCCTTATTATCAGACATTTGTTCTTGACATAGCAGAATTATGATCCTATATATATGGTCCTATTAGATGGTTGTTCTTGGCAGATCAGATTTGTGGTCCTACACCGGGGTTTTCTTCTCATCAGTGGTCATGGTTTTGTTGATACAAAATCTCCACACCAGTTGCCTTGGCCTCTTATTGCATGACTGCATTTTGCATTAGTTTGCATATTCATTTGCATTTAATTAACGTGTGTCTGTGTTGCAGGTACCGTTTTCCCCGATCCAGGATTTCTTGCCTCCTATTGTATTGTTATGGCCTCTCTGAGGAAGACCGTGGCTTACAAGTTCCCTGTCCCCGATGTGGCTAAGTTGACTGGTTTGATAGCTCTAGCAGATGATTCTGTAAGGGATGAGTTCAGAAAGTCCTATGGCAGGTTGCTCAGTTTGGTTTGTAAGCCTTCTGTGTTCGAGGTGAATGGGTTGCACGCTCTGCTGCAGTTCTACGACCCTCCGCTGAGATGTTTCACTTTTTAGGACTTCGTTCTCGCGCCTACGCTGGAAGAGTATGCTGATTTGCTAGGTGTGCCTATCAAAAGGCAGATGCCTTTTGTTCACATGGATGCTGAGCCTGATCTGGATGGTTTAGCTCCTTCACTTCACTTGGACGCCTCCGAGTTAGTATTGACTAGTTGGAACAAGGTTCCTGGTTTCTCCTTGCAGTTTCTGGTGGTTAAGGCTCAGCAGTGTGCCAAGGACGGATGTTGGAACGCATTCAATGCCATCCTCGCTCTATGCATATATGGCATTATTCTGTTCCCCAACATGCCCGATTTTGTAGACTTCGATGCGTTTCACATCTTTGCTTTAGGGAATCCAATCCCTACTTTGATAGGAGATGTCTATCACTCAGTCCACTACAAGAATGAGAACAGGAGGGGGAAGAATGTCTCATGCTGCATACCCTTGCTGTATAAATGGCTTGATAGTCATCTGCCCAAGAGGGGTCCTTTTGTCTTGTCTGCAGCCACAACTGAGTGGCCTGAGCGTCTGATGAGTTTATCTGCAGAGGATATCGACTAGTTCGACAGAGATAGGTTGGGTACTGAGGTGATCTTCAGTTGCAGCGGGTTTCCCAATGTGCCTTTGATAGGTAGGAAGGGTTGTATAAACTACAATCCGTCGTTGTTGGTCCGCCAGTTCGCGTATGCTTTGAGAACTCCGCCGAAGGAGGAAGAGGTACAGGAATCTCTGTACCTCACTGGTATTCTAGAAGGGGATCTGTTATCCAAGCTTCAGCGTGCATGGAATAGTATCAGTAAGCGAGGAAAGCCTTTGCTGGGAAAAAGCAACAATCAAGCCTACCCTCTGTATGTGACTTGGATCAGAGCCAGGGCCAATGCTATAGGGATGCCATTTCCTCATGCCAAGCCAGGAAGTCCTCCGACAATCGAAGAGCCTACTACTGTGCCCATTCATCAGCATAATCAGGTATTAGCTGAGCGGGATAAATTGAAGCGGGCGAACGAAGAATTGGAGAAGGAATTAGCTCAGCTCCGAAGCGAGAGGAACGAGGCCGTTCACTCTTTCAAAAGGCAAACAGAGTTGGTGAACCAGCTAGGTACAGACCTGACTAAGCAGATAGTCGAGCGTGAACGCATGGGTCGAGACTTCAAAGCTGTCAACGACGTACTGGCTACGAAGAAGCAGCACTTGGACGAGGCATATCGGAGGATATCCAAGTTCAACCAGCACTGGAAGGCTTCCCTGGCCACCAGGAAAGAGCGGGAGGATAAGCTGATGCTGCAGATCTCCAAGCTGGAAGCCGAGGTGAAGGACAGTGAAAAGAGGTTTGATGAAGAAACCGCCCGCAGATACGCCGCCGAAGGCCAGCTCAACAAAGCTCTCGCTAACCTGAAGGAGCGCAAGCTGACGTTTGAGTCCAAGAAGCGGAAATTAGAAGATTGCTTCGGCGAAGGAGCATGGGATAGTTCGGTTGAAGGACTTCAGTATACCATTGTGTAGAGGGAACTACTCGTCGAGGGGTTGCTCACTCTGCCAGATCATCCAGAGACGAAGGAGTTATTAGCAGAGTATCGCGCCCGTGGCCGTACTTGACTAGTTGTATTCCTTTTGTTTTTGATCTTTGTTGTATGCTGACCATCACCAGGCTTGTTGGCTGAGGTCACGCTGTTGATTCGTCTTGTACTCGCTGATGCTATGTACTGCCTTGATAGGCTTTCCTTATATATGAGATTGTTGTTTCCATGATTAGGCTCGGACTTCTTCTTATTATTATCAGCACTGGCACCCAGGCACTAGGATCGGGGGAAATCTCCCAAACACACAGACACACGCATGCATTTGCATGAAGCATTTGCATGACGCACATTTTGTTGTTTTTCCTAACCTTTAGTGTTTACAGGTTTTTCAGGTTCATAGGTCCCAGACTATTTCCGGTGACTCCAGGATTGATCAGAGACTAATTCACCGTTATCCAACTAGAGCTAATCAGACCAGGATCATGGATCAAGTGCAGACAGATGTCCAGGAGCTACGCGAGAGGATGGATCGATTCATGGAACCTATGCAGGTGGTCGCCAATGGTCAGGACTAGCTCAGGACTTTGGTTCAGCCTTTGATCTCCAGGGTTGATAGCAACGGCATACTCCATGGCGGGGCTGTGCCTACTCCTCCACCAGTTGATACTCCGCAGAATGGTGTCCCCGTGGTCGGGGGCAACAGCAGTGCTAATGGCAATGTGATGGCCAACATCGGACTCAATACGACGGGCGTCGGTAATGGGAGTCTGGGAGCTAATGTCAATATCGGGTCGAGCAACGGCAATGCTGGCGTCGGGAATCTGTTGGTGCCTCAACCATGGCTTGAGGATCATCAGGATGATGTGTTCTCTCAAAGAGGTGCGAAAGGGGAGCTGAATGCTGAAGCGCGGCTCAGATTCAAAGCATTTGAAGATAAAATGAGAGATATTGAGAATCAGAATACTTTGGGCGTTGATATGTCCAAGCTGGGGTTAATTGCTGATTTCAAGGTACCTCCTAAGTTCAGGGTGCCTGACTTTGAGAAATATAAGGGCACCACTTGCCCTCGTGTCCACCTGCGATCGTACTACAGGAAGATGTCTGCCTATTCCGAAGACGAGAAGTTGCTGATGCACTTCTTCCAAGATAGTCTTTCCGGGCCATCCTTCGAGTGGTACATAGGGCTAGAGCCCACTAGCGTACGCACATGGAAGGATCTCGCTGAAGCGTTTGTCCACCATTACTAGTACAACAGCGACTTGGCCCCGAACCGGGTCCAGCTCCAGAACCTATCGCAGAGGAATAATGAAGGATTTAAGGAGTACGCCCAGTGGTGGCGTGAGTTGGCAGCCCGGGTTCAGCCGCCGATGGTTGAGCGCGAGCTCGTGCAAATGTTTGTTGCCACCCTCCCGGGGATCTACTATGAAAATTTAGTCAGCGGTATGTCTGGGTCGTTCTCAGCTCTCATTATCATGGGCGAGCACGTCGAGAATGGTATCAAGATCGGGAAAATTCAAGGTGAGTCATCCTCAGCTGGAGGAGGTGGAAAGAAACCTTATGCTGGTAAACGACGAGAAGGAGATGCGAGCGTTGTGACCAACGCTCGGAGAAAGGGCAAAGGCCCTCAGAAACAGATAGCCAGTATAAATATCCCAGCAGCTCCACCGCAGCAGCAGCAGCAGCAACCGAATCAGCAGGGATATAGAAAATATCAGAACCGGGCATCTTTGACAAACCGTCACTTCGAGGCACCGCCCATGTCGTACGCGCAACTCTTGCAAACTTTTCTTCAGCTTCAGTTGGTCCAGAAGAGGACAATGGCTCCCTTGACAGGGGCACCTCCACCAGGGTATGACGCAAATGCTACTTGCGACTTTCACACAGGGGCACCAGGCCACACAATCGAGAACTGCAAAGCCTTTAAGCACAAGGTGCAGGACCTGGTAGATGCCAAGATTATCAACTTCTCCGACAATGTGCCCAATGTCACAAAGAATCCTATGCCAAATCATAGGGGGGCGGAGTGAACGCCATTATCGAAGAAGAGAGTGCATATCTGTTGACTGATGTCAAAGACCTAAAGACGCCGCTTAGCTTCGTCAAAGCTAAGTTGTTGAAGAAAGGGTTCTTTCCAGGATGTGGAGAGTTATGCATGGATTGTGCTACACATTCTGATGGGTGTGAGCAGTTGGTAGAAGGAATCCAAAGTCTGATGACTGAAGGGATTCTGCAGTTCAGCCGGAGGGCTGAAAGTGTGTCAGGAGAGGTAGTGTTGAAGCAGGCCGATGAAGTCGCCACCATCACCATTCCTCGCCAGCCAATAACCATTTCTGCGCCCCGACCGCCTACCATCACTATCACCAAAGATGGGCCGATACCATTCGAGAGCACTAACATCGTTCCGTGGCATTATGGGGCTGAAGTCTATTGCAACGGTCAGAAGTTGGAGCTGGAGCCGTATGGGTCGACTGCGGAGAATCTCGCAGGAGTCAGTGGTATTACCCGTAGCGGAAGAGTGTTTGCACCGCCAGAGGTCGTGGCAGAGAAAGCGGTCAGAGCTGATGCGGCCGATAAGGGTAAAAGCAAAGTCGTCGAAGAGGTCCCGTGTGGGGTAGAGAAAGATTTGCTGGTCAAAGATGCCGAGGAGTTTATGCGGTTGATCAAAAAGAGCGACTACAAGATTGTAGACCATCTCCATCAGACGCCTTCGAAGATTTCTATTCTCAATCTGTTGTTGTGTTCTGAAGCGCACCGCAACGCGCTACTGAAGGTATTGAACGCTGCCTACATACCGCAAGAGATATCGGTGAATCAGCTAGAAGAGGTGGTAGCCCACGTTAATGCTGGCAATGGGCTAGGTTTCACAGATTTAGAGCTGACGCTAAAAGGGAGAGATCACAATAGCGCCTTACACATCTCGATAGAGTGTAGGGGCACAATCATGTCGCACGTCCTGGTGGACACGGGTTCGTCGCTTAATGTGCTTCCGAAGAAGGCATTAATGAAGTTGGACACTCGTGGATTGCTTTGCACACCCAGTGATCTGGTTGTGAAAGCGTTTGACGGAACTAAGCGCCACGTTTTCGGAGAGTTGACCCTGCCGATCCAAGTCGGTCCGGAAACGTTCGACACGGTCTTTTATATCATGGACATCATGCCTGCCTACAGTTGCCTCTTGGGCCGGCCATGGATCCATGCTGCTGGTGCCGTGACCTCCACGTTGCACCAAAAGCTCAAATATGCTGTCGGGGGAAGCATAGTGACCGTATGCGGTGAGGAGGACATAATGGTGAGCCATTTGTCATCCTTTAAGTATGTTGAAATGGATGGCGCAATCCATGAAACTCTCTGCCAGGCGTTCAAAGTCGTCAAGGTGAAGGAAGTAGCTCCTGTAGTCACAGAGAAGCCATAGATGAATCTCTCCTCATTCAAAGAAGCTTGGGCCGTCGTCGAAGCCGGATCCACCCCAGGCTGGGGGCATATTCTGGAGATACCGAACAAGCAGGATAAGTTTGGGTTGGGGTATTCTCCCGGAGCTGAAGCTTCTTCTTCTTCGTCTAGCAGCGCGTCACGGGGTAAGGGGTCGATCCTATTTACCAGTGGCAGAGTGATCTTCGAAAGTATCAACGCGGCGTCTGAAGACAGCGGGGATAGCGATTGTAATCTCGACTCTTGGATTCAGCCAGGCAAGGGCCTCAACAATTGGACCATCAAGGATATCATCCAGCTGACAAGTGAAGAGTAATGATTTACTTTTTTTCAATCATTGTACAACCCTATGTCCTACCCGGGGCATAGCGGTTTTATTGTCAGAGCCTTGTTGGATTATGTACATGCATTTTGTTAATAAATCAAAGGCGTTTTCTTCGTATTCGAATATTGTGATCTCTGTTATTTCTGTTTTATATTTCTTTTGAAAAACAGCAAAATGGCAATGGGGTTTGTGCTAACCTGCATATTCTTGTTTTAAACTTAACCCTTGTTATTGCAGGATCCACATAACAGATGACATCGACTCCGGACCTTCTACGGCTCACTTCGACTTCGATTTCCCGATCTATCAAGCCGAGGAAGAGATTGATGAAGACGAAGACCTTCCTGAAGAGTTGGCCCGCTTGTTGAAACAAGAGGAAAAGGTAATTCTGCCTCATGAAGAGGAGATTGAGATCGTAAATCTGGGTTCTGAAGAGCTCGTCAGAAATGTCAGGATCAGGGTTGCGTTGCAGAGTAATGTCAAGCAGAGATTGGTCGAGATGCTTCGAGAGTATAGTGACGTCTTTGCTTGGTCATACGAAGATATGCCCGGACTTGACACGGACATCGTGGTCCACCACTTGCCGCTACGAGAAGATTTCCCTCCAGTCAAGCAGAAGCTTAGGAGGACGAGACCAGACATGGCCGTTAAGATCAAAGAAGAAGTGCAGAAACAGCTTGATGCTGGCTTCTTAGCGGTCACCACTTACCCTCCATGGGTCGCCAACATAGTGTCTGTACCGAAGAAGGACGGTAAGGTACGCATGTGCGTCGATTATCGGGATTTGAATAGGGCGAGCCCTAAAGATGATTTCTCGTTGCCTCATATCGATGTGTTGGTCGACAACACAGCCCAGTTCTCCGTGTTTTCGTTCATGGATGGCTTCTCCAGTTACAATCAGATCAAGATGGCGCCGGAGGACATGGAGAAAACGACGTTTATCACCCCTGGGGAACATTTTGCTATAAGGTAATGAAGAACGCAGGGGCCACTTACCAACGAGCAATGGTAACTTTGTTTCATGATATGATTCATCATGAGATCGAGGTCAATGTTGATGACATGATTGCGAAGTCCAAAACGGAGGAAGAGCATCTGGTCAACTTATTGAAGCTTTTTGAGAGGCTTAGGAAGTTCAGGTTGAGGCTGAATCCTAACAAATGCACTTTCGGAGTGCGGTCCGGAAAGTTGCTGGGGTTTATCGTTAGCGAACGAGGTATCGAGGTTGATCCTGCGAAAATAAAAGCCATTCAAGAAATGCCAGCGCCGAAAACAGAAAAAGAAATTCGTGGTTTCTTGGGCAGAATAAACTACATTGCAAGGTTTATCTCTCAGCTCACGGCCACTTGTGAACCGATGTTCAAGCTTTTAAAGAAAGATCAGGCGATTACTTGGAATGAGGATTGCCAGAAGGCATTTGATAAGATAAAGCAGTATCTTCAAGAACCTCCAATCTTGATACCCCCAGTGGCTGGACGGCCGTTAATCATGTACTTGACAGTTCTTGAGAACAGTATGGGGTGTGTTCTCGGTCAGCACGACGAGACGGGCAGAAAAGAGCATGCAATTTACTACTTGAGTAAAAAGTTCACTGACTGTGAATCTCGATACTCGATGCTGGAGAAGACGTGTTGTGCACTAGCCTGGGCTGCCAAACGTCTGCGACAGTACATGCTCAATCACACCATTATGCTAATTTCGAAGATGGATCCGATCAAGTACGTCTTCGAGAAGCAGGCTCTTTCGGGCAGGATTGCCAGATGGCAAATGGTGTTAACGGAATATGATATTCAATACGTGTCCCAGAAGGCCATCAAGGGAAGCGTACTGTCTGATTACCTTGCCGAACAGCCGATCAAGGACTACCAGCCGATGAAGTTTGAATTCCCTGACGAGGATATTATGTTTCTCAAAGCGAAGGATTGCGATGAGCCGTTGCCCGACGAGGGGCCAGATAGGAGATCCCAGTGGAAGTTGATATTCGACGGGGCAGTTAATTCCTATGGAAGTGGCATCGGGGCTATCATCACGACGCCCCACGGATCCCATATCCCGTTCACTGCGAGACTGACGTTTCCAGTCACCAATAATGAGGCGGAGTACGAAGCATGCATCATGGGTCTAGAGGAGGCAATTGATTTGAGAATCAAGAATCTAGACGTATATGGTGACTTAGCGCTTGTGATCAACCAAATTAAAGGGGAGTGGGAGACTCGTCAATCGAATTTGGTACCGTACATGAATTATGCCAGAAGGCTACTTCCGTTATTTGATCGAGTGGAACTCCATCATGTACCCAGAGCGGAAAATCAGATGGCTGATGCCTTAGCCACGTTGGCTTCAATGTATAAAGTCAATTTTTGGAATGAGGCTCCAATAATTGTTCTTTCGCGTCTTGATAGACCGGCATTTGTCTTTGCAATCGAGGATGCCGCCGACGGCAAGCCATGGTTTCATGACATCCAGACCTTCCTTATGACTAAGGAGTATCCTGCGGGTGCGTCAACCCAGGATAAGAAGACTCTGAGGAGGCTGTCTGGCAACTTTTATCTCAATTCTGATGGAGTGTTGTATAAAAGAAACCATGATCTCGTGCTACTCAGATGTGTAGATGAGAAAGAGGCGAGTATGCTCATGGAAGAAGTCCATGAAGGCACATTTGGTACGCACGCCGGCGGGCATGCTATGACGAGAAAGATCCTGAGAGCATGATACTACTGGCTGACGATGGAGTCGGATTGCTTCAGATTCGCGAAGAGATGTCATAAATGCCAGATTTATGCTGATAAAGTTCATGTGCCGCCGTGCCCATTGAATGTCATGTCCTCCCCGTGGCCGTTCTCCATGTGGGGCATCGACATGATAGGAAAGATCGAGCCCACTGCATCTAACGGTCATCGCTTCATTCTGGTAGCTATCGACTACTTCACCAAGTGGGTGGAGGCAGCCTCGTATGCTAATGTGACCAAGTAGGTGGTGGCTAAATTCATAAAGAGGGACATCATCTGTCGTTACGAAATTCCCGAGCGGATCATTACTGATAATGGTTCGAACCTGAATAACAAGATGATGAAGGAGCTGTGCCAGAGCTTCAAGATTGAACACCACAACTCATCTCCTTACCGGCCGAAGATGAATGGCGTCGTTGAAGCGGCCAATAAGAACATAAAGAAGATTGTTCAGAACATGGTTGTGACATACAAAGATTGGCACGAGATGCTGCCGTTTGCACTGCACGGTTATTGTACGACGGTACGTACGTCGACCGGGGCAACTCCTTTCTCCTTAGTGTACGGTATGGAAGCAGTCCTACCGTTAGAAGTGGAGATCCCTTCTTTGCGAGTTTTGGTTGATGTGAAACTCGACGAGGCAGAATGGATTACGAACCGATTGAACCAACTCAGCCTGATGGACGAGAAGAGGTTAGCATCGATTGCATTTGGTCGTCTGTACCAAAGCCGAATGAAGAAAGCTTATGATAAGAAGGTGCGTCCTAGAAGCTTTCAGATGGGTGATCTCGTCCTGAAGAAGATTCTTCCTCCACACTCCGATCACCGGGGCAAGTGGACTCCGAATTACGAAGGTCCGTACGTCGTCAGCAAGGTCTTCTCGGGAGGAGCTTTGTTGTTATCCATGATGGATGGTGACGATTTTGCATCCCCGGTGAACGCGGACGCGGTTAAAAAATACTTTGCTTGAAAGCGACCCGCTGGACAAAAAAGGAGAGTCCAGGCAAAAAAGGGGCATCCCGGCGAACCAAAAATAGAATAAAAGGTTCGGGTAAAAATTAGGGATATAAATTGAAAAAATGTACACCCGCGAAGTCGAAAACCTACACTGGGCGGCTTTGGCAAAAAAGGGTATCCCGGTGAACTGAAAACCCGCAAAGGGCGGTTCACGCAAAAGTTAGGGATTTGAAAAAGCAAATGACTGCGTTCCGCGTGTGGACTTTCATTGGTTAGTAGTTTGGAGGACCTGAGGGCCGTTTATCTGAATCAATATCTTCCGAAGCTGAAGCGTCGGAGAAGTATCAAAGTCGAGTGGGTCATAGAAGGATCAACTCATGGTGTTCGTCTATGCCTCGTTGCCGACATTTGTATATACTGATGTATATTTATGTTTTATTTTCGCGCGGCTTCCTCATTCCAGGAGCTTGCATCTGTTGTAAAACATTTTTACCCATTCAGGGGTTCGTTATCAATAAAATGCATACTATTCAGCGATTTTGTTTGTCTGTTTAGCGTTTATTTGTTTCATTTGCGAAAAAGAACGCCGATGTTTTTGATAAAATGCGCATACATAAACTTACGGGCCTAGGCCACTAATTGTTGAAACAATTAAGTACTTGAATATTGTCACGAGATAATAACCTTGATAGGTCCCTTTGAGAAGGGTATCTTGTCTGTTTGTTTGTGTTGTTACAGGTGTAGCATATTCCAGACAGTGCGTCGTGCGCATCCCGAAGCAGGATGATTCCTCCTTCTCCAGCAGAGTTCAGTAGCCTCTCCCCGCAGAGTCTGAATGCGAGATAATGAGTATTGATATGTCTCCCCAGGCAGAGATGATTCTCTCCCCAAGCAGACGCATCCTGAAGGAACGTCACCTCCTCAGCTGAATCAGGCGCTGAAGCGTATGTCCATCCCCCAGCACCGGGTCACAAGTGCAGGTTTCGTAGGAAACTATTCATACGCTGAAGTATGCAGCGCCTGATGGTGCCAGACTGAAGTCTCCAGCGGAATTGAAATTCCCCACCAGAGTTGTACTCTCCCCCGAAGACGGGTGATTCTTTCTTCCCCAGCGGAATTGAAATTCCTTATCAGAGCCGTACTCTCTCCAGTGAAGCAGTTGGGACCATGATTGGTTTTCCCCAGTAGAGTGCTGAACAGCTGATGCTGTATTTCCCCCCAGAGTCATACTCTCTCCAGCGAAGCAGAACGATTTCTCCTTCCCCAACCGAGTTTGCAGATACCCAAGAGAGCCGAATCCTTGGAAGCTGCTCAAGCCATGATTGATTTTTCCCCAGTGGAGTGTTCATCAACTGAAGTTGTTTCCCCACAGAGCCGTCATCTCCAGAGAAGTAGCCGAGACAGCCACGCAGTTTATTCCCGCGATTGACATCGCTTTCCCTCAGCAGGTCCAGGTTCTCATAGAGCTTCGTTCCCCTGCAGCAATCAACTGAAGTTGTTTCCCCCGCAGCAGTCAACTGAAGTTGTGTCCCCTGCGGAGTCCAATTGATATTGGCGTAACTCTGTTCTCCTCAGCAGGATGATTCCTCTATCTGAGTAGTTCTTCCCCCTTGACAGGAGGATTCTCCCTTCGGAATTTATTTTGCTGACGGGATCGCATCATTATGCATGATTGCATAGCATTTATCATAAACGCATAGCATTTCCACCGTGTGGAGCATGGCGCCGAAGCATATGCATAATAAACATGATCTAGGTTGCTACGTCAGGTGATTGAGTTCTCCAGCGGCGATGTTGGGTGTTTGTTTCTGGCGGCGATGTCAGATTACTTTGAGTTCTCCAGCGGCGATGTTGGATATTTGTTTGTTTCTGGCGGCGATGTCAGGCGATTTAGTTTTCCAGCGGCGATGTTGGATGTTTGTTGTCCGACGGCGAAGTCAAATTGCGTTTAGTTTTCCAGCGGAGATGTTGGATATTTGTTTGTTTCTGGCGGCGATGTCAGGTGGTTCAGTTCTCCAGCGGCGATGTTGGATATTTGTTTGTTTCTGGCGGCGATGTCAGGTGATTTGATTCTCCAGCGGTGATATTGGGTGTTTGTTTCTGGCGGCGATGTCAGATTACTTTGAGTTCTCCAACGGCGATGTTGGATATTTGTTTGTTTATGGCGGAAATGTCAGGCGATTTAGTTTTCCAGCGGCGATGTTGGATGTTTGTTGTCCGACGGCGAAGTCAGATTGCGTTTAGTTTTCCAGCAGAGATGTTGGATATTTGTTTGTTTCTGGCGGCGATGTCAGGTGGTTCAGTTCTTCAGCGGCGATGTTGGATATTTGTTTGTTTCTGGCGGCGATGTCAGGTGATTTGATTCTCCAGCAGTGATGTTGGATGTTGGTTTCCGACGGTGAAGTCAGATTGCGTTTAGTTTTCCAGCGGAGATGTTGGATATTTGTTTGTTTCTGGCGGCGATGTCAGGTGATTTGATTCTCCAGCGGTGATGTTGGATGTTGGTTTCTGGCGGCGATGTCAGGTGATTTAATTCTCCAACGGCGATGTTGGATGTTTGGTGGTATGACGGTGATGTCAGGTTCTTTGATTCTCCATCGGCGATGTTGGATATATGCTGTTTCTGGCGGCGATGTCAGGGAATTTAATTTTCCAGCGGCGATGTTGGATGGTTGGTCCGACGGTGATGTCAGATGATTTAGTCCTCCAACGGCGATGTTGGATGTTTGTTTATGGCGGCGATGTCAAGTGATTCAGTTTTCCAGCGGCGATGTTGGGCGTTTTGGTTATCCGACGACGATGTCAGATTCTTTCATTTTCCAGCGGCGATGTTGGGTATTTTGGTTGTTCGACGGTGATGTCAGATTCTTTCGCTTTCCAGCGGCGATGTTGGGTGTTTTGGTTGTCCGACGGCGATGTCAGACGCTTTATTTTCATGAATACCTGACGGCGAGGTCCGATGCCTGATGACAATGTCAGGGGAATTTAATGTGGATAACTGACGACAAGGTTCAGATCAGTATGTCTCCAGCTAGTTGCCGTGCAGCTATTATTTCAGTGTTCGAAGATCTGTTCCCACCAGCGCTCGTGCAGTTGGCAAATTTCCAGGTTTATCGGTATTCAACCGTCTCGAACCTTGATTGGCTGAGAGCCGTTCGCTCTTCACCCAGTCAGGTTCAAGCCGTTTGAATAGGGGTAGCTATTGCACCCCAAAATTTGACCAACATTTATTTACCAAGTTTGTGGTTCATTGTATTCATCATCTGCATCTCATTGATATATGGGCAGTAGATCAAGAGGTATGATTACCTAGCAAGAGTTATATGAGACTTTGAAGTAAGTCAGGAAGTTTGTTCAAGTGTTCAAAGGTTGATACCTTTGTCAGAGAACCCAAGAGATCCTCAAAGGAATTGGTTGAAACCAAGGTTGTGTGTCTCATAACTTGAGAGTTGTGGGAGCTCCTCAGATGATTCTAAGACTATGAGAATGGACTTTAAGCTTTTAGAAAGCTTATGAGATGTCTTGAAAGCCATCATGAAGCCTAGAGAGGTCATTGTACAAGAATTTAGAAGATTCAGCCATTAGTGGTGGAATTAGGGTTTGACTGGGTCAACCCTAGGTCAACTGGTGATTTGGAGAGGGTTGAGACCTAATCCAAGAGCCATGTGATCATGGAATGATGTCTTGAAGTGCTATAAGGATGATTCCTAGACCAACTCATCATGATTGAGGAGTTTGAGAAGTTTTAAGCTAGGGTTTCTAAGGATTGGCAGTGTAAAATCCCCTAGTTTGATCCCTATCTTCAAGGCAGTTTAGCTCAAGATGTGATTGTCATATCATCTTCCCCACAACATGAATGTAGTAGAGCTTGTTCTTAGCTTTAATTTGAGTACTAGAAGTCCTTGATAGGATTTTTAGAGCTCAAGTTATGGCTTTGACAAATTACAGGTCATTTGAGGTATGTGAATCTGGGTCCTTGAAAGTCACCCAACTTGCAGACAACGTTTGCCCTAGTAGGATGATTCCTATGAACACTTGGTCAACATGAATGTTGAAGAGAATCTTCTTAGATTTCTAGAGAGTACTATAAGTCCTTGATAGGATTTGTAGAACTCAACTTATGGCTTTGACAAGTCAAGGGCATTTTGGTCATTTGGAGGTTATAGGTCATTTCAAGCATAAGGTCATATCTCCTATTTCCAAGCTTCAAATGGAAAAATCTTCAACATCAAACCTGCTTAGAATGATGTTTTAAGGCTAGTAGGAAGGTCATGAGATGTTGAAAAGGCTTGTATCAAAAAGTGATAAAAATGGCCTAAAATGGAGGCATAAGTTAATTAAGGTGAAATTGAAAAATGGAAATCCCAAGTTATAAGTCCAAACCATGTCATATAATAGGTCATTTTGACTCCAAATGACATTATAAGAACAATGGTTCAGCCACAATTTTGATTTGAGGCTTGGATCATAGGGCTACTTTGGAATGGGCTTACTTGCATCTTAAGGTACCAAACCAAAACTCAAAAGAACTCAACAAGCAAGGTGGTTATGCATTGTAACTCATCCAAAATCTCATGTGGGGATAAATTCAAGTCAGAATCAAGGGTTACAAGGAGTTTGGCATGAGATAGCATGTAAGGAGAATTGGATTCAAAATGTCATGACATGAAAACTTCAATTTCTCATTGGATGATCCTAGAGGGTTCTAGATGATTCTAAACCACTCTATAAGATGATTGTAACTTGCTCAGATGCAAGGTTGGTGTGAATTGGTGTAGAGAAGAGAGAGTGAGATCCAAATTCTTCCATTGCAAGCCAAGATCAATTTCTTCATTCTTCTTCATTTCCTTCCATTTTTTCTCCACAAACACATTCCATAGATCCCTCTGAGTGTGTGCATACTGAGTTGAAGCTCCATTGATGGAGGATTGAAGGTGTTCCAATTGAATTTGCAAGAAGCCATTCACATTCGAATCTTGAAGTGCAAGCATTCTCCCTCCAATTTTTTGCAAACAGAAGAAGTATCTTCATCCAAGGATCATTCTTGAAGAGTTTCAAGCTTTGAAGTGAAGGATTTCATCATCTGCCATACCAAGAAACCAGGTTTGCAAAATCTCTTTCACCTCATTATTTAGGCATGGTTAGGTTGAATTATTAGTGTAGAATGGCTAGAGACACCTAGGTGATGAATTCTGAAGAGTTTAGGATCATTTGAGGAAGTTTCAGTTATGGACACCATTTCTTTATGGAGCAAGAACTTGTGATATAGTGAGTGATAATACACATGGGATAGCTTGTTTGAACTAGGGCAATGTGGTGATCATTTTAGTACCAAGAAATCTAAGGTTGGTTGAAGTTGAGGATTGATCACATATGGATGTGCACCATCGGGTTTTATGATAGAGGTCCTTTCAGTTTAATCCAAGGCCATGGTCGTGTTCAGCATGAAAAACTGAGCAATTTTATGTTTTACATTTTTGATTTTGATAAAGAAATGAAGGAGCACGAGTTGGTGGAAGATGGTGGTATGAAATCTGTTTTCATGGAGATTCATGGCAAACCCTAGCTCAAGGTTGATGATGATGTCCCAGCCGTGAGATGCAAGCGCTGACTCTTGACTTTGGCCAGATCCAACGGACGAGGTTTAATCTCATTTTGGAGGGAAGTCTGAACCCTAATGAAACGTCGCGTTTCATTAAAAGTGGTTTCTGGGCTTTAGTGAACAATGGCTATCCACACCCCACGCGTGAGGCCCAATCCATTTTACACTGACTTACATTGCTTTTCGCACCAAATCTTTTTCTTTTTCTTGGATTTATAAATTGTTTTTTTTGATTTAATGATCGGCCCAGCGCGCTTGCTGTTTAAACCCCCCATTCTGGGCCCAAGCGTGAAATGAACTGCATATGGTTACTGATTGCACCCCATGTTCATGGTTTTGATTTTATTCTCTCCATTTTATTTTTGATCTTTAAAAATTCATATTAATTTGAAAATAAAGATTTTTTAATGGGAGTTTTTTCTCCTATTTCATATTTTTGTCAAGAAAAATATAAAATAAAAACATTTTCCTTTCATGCATTTTTGGTATTTTTTTGTATATTTTTTTACTTTAATTGCATTTTATTTCTTTTATGTTGATCCATGATTTTGTAGAATTTAGTTTAGGTAGTTCCCTTTATATTTTTAGGTCAATCTTTTTAGGATATTTAGATATATGTTTTAGCTTCACCCTGGATTTATTCCATAATTTTGTGATGATTTCTAGGTTAGTTTTGCTTAGATGATTTTAGGTTGTATAGAATTAGGTTAAACTTCAACATAGGTCAGCAATAACTTTAGATTTTTGGGTTTTTAGGACAAATTAGTCTATGGGGCATATATGGGAATTAAGGGTAGGTATGTAGGATCCCTTAGAAATTATATTAGGATTTAATATAATAGTATACTATTTTTAGTTGATTTTTGTATTGGTTGATTGTTTGTGTTGCCTTTAGGGCATTTTTGCTTTAGTTGTTTTGCTTTGGAGTTTTCCCTTGGCTTGGTGAGCTTGGTATTGTTCCAAAGAGCACTGAGGAGCATAGTAGAAGACTTGAAGATGCATTGAGGAGCTTGAGAGCTTGATCCTTTTTGTTTTGTTATTGTTTTAGGGTTAGGGATTAGGAAGAGTTTAGACTTAGATAACTTCTTTCTTAAACATGGATGGTATCTTTCACCTCCATTCCTCCCCATGATTCAAAGTCCTTCCATGGTATACACCTCTCTCCTTTGGAGGGATAAGTGATGTACCTAGGAGGTAGAACTTTTGAGGGAACCAGTCCTTTGATGTTGAACCATTATAGGTCACCCTTGGTGGTCAGTAAGCAGTTCAATATCCCCCAGCTTATCCAGTAAGTGATTTCCTCTGGTTTGATTGTCTTGAGAGATGTTGAGCTTGAGCTTGAAGATGAAGACTTCATTGAAGAGTCTAGAAGAGGATGAATCCTTGATTATTGCCATTCCAGCTGAAGCTTGAAGAGCATGAAGAGCAAGTTTATACTTGAAGACCCCTGAAGATGAAGTAAAGACTGAAGGATGAAGTTGACACTTCTAAGAGATTGAGACTGATTCTGAAAAGTTGAAGCTTGAGGAACAAAGGAAGTTGATACTTACTTTGATACCTGGAGATCCTGAAGGAGCCAAGTTGGTACTCATGATTGATAGTGAAGCCTGAAGGTGGATCTGATCAAGAAGCTGAAGCTTAAAGGAGAAGATAAGTTGAAACTTATGTTGTAGGGTTGAAACCTGGAAAAGCAAGTGATATTTGTCAAGAGTGATTGAAGTCTGAAGACTGAGTTGCTGTTGGAAGAGCTGAAGCTTGAAGTTGAGAGAGGAGTTGATCTGCTTTCTTTTCTTTTTCTGTATTGATGTGTTTTGTTTGACTTGCTTGATGCATTAGAATAAGTTCATATCTAGAATAGGTAGAATCTAGGAGCATGATTGCACTAGAGGTTGAGTTGCTCCCTCTGCTTGTATTGTTACTATGTGGCTTTGCTTGCGGGTATTCGGTAGAGCCCAGCTCCCTTGCCCATGTGGTTTGTTTGCCTGATGGCATTTCATTTCATTTTATCTGTATGATTGCAGTTTACTGTTATTGCTTGATAGCATGTTGTTTATATTTCAGTACGATTACTGTTATCCATTCTGGCTTGAGGTTGAGATGAGCTTGTGGAGGCTGAAGCCCCACACACATTTCCTCCCTCACTTGCATTGCATGCATTTTACCGCTAAGCTGATGCTTTGTCTGTTTTGGTGTATCATTGACATGATCCCTTAGGACTCTCATTTCCTTTGATAAGGACTTGATGATAGAACTTTAGGTTGAAACCTATGCATGACAACTTCTAGGAGTTCCCTGTTCAAACCTCAACCATAGGATGAATCCATGGTATGACAACAGTAGGACTTGATAGTCTCCCTTCTAGTTGGGCCTGTTCTCTTCTCATCTCAAAACAGTTTAAGATACAGTAATCATGAATGATTTCTTTCGTACGTTACGAGCCTTAAGCTATCTGAGAAAGGATTGTGGGAGAGTTTCTTTTCCACAGTCTGGATGTTTAGTATGGTACCCTTTGGGTGACATGCGACGCATTCACTCTCAGGTCATAGTCTCTAGTGCGGTTGAAATCGCAAACACAATAAAAAACACTTCTTTCGTAAAAGACAGGAAATAAACCATAGTTTCCCGAACTACGTGAGCTCTGATCTCTCATGCCTGTTGAGAGTACGTAGGCACAAGATGGCGATGTCTTGACGAACTACCTTCCCCATAACCCTTCGTAGGCCGAACTATGTTGACTCTGATTTCTCATTCTCTGATGAGAATACGTAGGCATAAAGCGCGACGCTTTGCCGAGTCATTTTTCTTTTCTTTTTAACCAGCCTTGATAGGTAGATAGAATAAAACCAACCCGTCCAAGTAAACACAACAAGCGAGGATCCCGTCGAGTACGACGGACGTGAGGGGTGCTAATACCTTCCCCTTGCGTAACCGAATCCCGAATTCAGACAACGGTTGCGATGACCTTGTCTTACCCTTTTTCGTCAGGTTTTTCCGATCGTTTCCTTTCCCGCTCTGAGGGATAAATAACGAAAGGTGGCGACTCTTCTGTTGTGCCGGCACCTTATTTTCGCGCAAGCGACAGCTGGCGACTCTGCTGGGGAGCTTACGATGGTTCCCTATGCGAGTCTCGCCTTGGATTCTCTTCCTAGCTGTCTGGGTCATCCCCAGCAGCTGGCGATTCTGCTGGGGAATCCAACAGTTCCCTGCGAGAGTCAATCCTAACGCTTGTATGTTTACTTGTTGGGTTGCGTTTATTTATCGCATTTTACTTCTCACACTTTATTTCCCGCATTTTATATTCAGTATAATATGATTATCTGTGTTGTTGTGGGATGGGAGTTCTGATGAGTGAGAAGCCAGACCCAGGCTTGAGTGCACTATAGACTTAGAGTGGAAATTATTGGGCGCGTGCTTGCTTTGCAGGCACTAGTGTCTCATGAAATCCACGCTCAGACGAGGTTCATCCGGTTGGCTTCACTTTCAACCCTTTGGGTTGAGACGGTTGCTGGTTTGGTGGATTGTCGACTCTGGGGACCGATCATTTGTGATTAAGCTAAGTGAGGCCGCTTCATGAGCTGGTGATGCCACACCTTCTGGGTATCGTATCACCCCTCTTGAAAGTCTGTGACGCTGATGAACGCATAGGATGTCGTACCTTGAGTCTGTTTAGGTCCATACCTGTGAGCAGGGTTGGGTTTATTGCAGGAAACCTTGACCTTCAGACCACCTGGTTTTCTTGACAGTGAATCAGTTTTGTTGGTACCAGGGTTTCTCAGTTGCAGATTTCTCTGTTCTTGATAGAGCAGGTTTTGATTAGAGGATCTTATCATCAGGTGTATGTCTGTTCTTGATAGAGCAGGAGTTTTGTCATCAGTTGTTTGTTCTTGATAGAGCAGATTTTTGGGGTCTGAAGATCTCATCAGCAGATGTTGTTTGTTCTTGATAGAGCAGATTTGGGGTCTGAAGATCTCATCAGCAGATGTTGTTTGTTCTTAATAGAGCAGATTTTTGAGTGGGGTCTGAAGACCTCATCAGCAGATATTTCTTGATCATACATCCGAGGTCCTTATTATCAGACATTTGTTCTTGACATAGCAGAATTATGATCCTATATATATGGTCCTATTAGATGGTTGTTCTTGGCAGATCAGATTTGTGGTCCTACACCGGGGTTTTCTTCTCATCAGTGGTCATGGTTTTGTTGATACAAAATCTCCACACCAGTTGCCTTGGCCTCTTATTGCATGACTGCATTTTGCATTAGTTTGCATATTCATTTGCATTTAATTAACATGTGTCTGTGTTGCAGGTACCGTTTTCCCCGATCCAGGATTTCTTGCCTCCTATTGTATTGTTATGGCCTCTCTGAGGAAGACCGTGGCTTACAAGTTCCCTGTCCCCGATGTGGCTAAGTTGACTGGTTTGATAGCTCTAGCAGATGATTCTGTAAGGGATGAGTTCAGAAAGTCCTATGGCAGGTTGCTCAGTTTGGTTTGTAAGCCTTCTGTGTTCGAGGTGAATGGGTTGCACGCTCTGCTGCAGTTCTACGACCCTCCGCTGAGATGTTTCACTTTTCAGGACTTCGTTCTCGCGCCTACGCTGGAAGAGTATGCTGATTTTCTAGGTGTGCCTATCAAAAGGCAGATGCCTTTTGTTCACATGGATGCTGAGCCTGATCTGGCTGGTTTAGCTCCTTCACTTGACTTGGACGCCTCCGAGTTAGTATTGACTAGTTGGAACAAAGTTCCTGGTTTCTCCTTGCAGTTTCTGGTGGTTAAGGCTCAGCAGTGTGCCAAGGACGGATGTTGGAACGCATTCAATGCCATCCTCGCTCTATGCATATATGGCATTATTCTGTTCCCCAACATGCCCGATTTTGTAGACTTCGATGCGTTTCACATCTTTTCTTTAGGGAATCCAATCCCTACTTTGATAGGAGATGTCTATCACTCAGTCCACTACAAGAATGAGAACAGGAGGGGGAAGAATGTCTCATGCTGCGTACCCTTGCTGTATAAATGGCTTGATAGTCATCTGCCCAAGAGGGGTCCTTTTGTCTTGTCTGCAGCCACAACTGAGTGGCCTGAGCGTCTGATGAGTTTATCTGCAGAGGATATCGACTAGTTCGACAGAGATAGGTTGGGTACTGAGGTGATCTTCATTTGCAGCGGGTTTCCCAATGTGCCTTTGATAGGTAGGAAGGGTTGTATAAACTACAATCCGTCGTTGTTGGTCCGCCAGTTCGCGTATGCTTTGAGAACTCCGCCGAAGGAGGAAGAGGTACAGGAATCTCTGTACCTCACTGGTATTCTAGAAGGGGATCTGTTATCCAAGCTTCAGCGTGCATGGAATAGTATCAGTAAGCGAGGAAAGCCTTTGCTGGGAAAAAGCAACAATCAAGCCTACCCTCTGTATGTGACTTGGATCAGAGCCAGGGCCAATGCTATAGGGATGATGTTTCCTCATGCCAAGCCAGGAAGTCCTCCGACAATCGAAGAGCCTACTACTGTGCCCATTCATCAGCATAATCAGGTATAAGCTGAGCGGGATAAATTGAAGCGGGCGAACGAAGAATTGGAGAAGGAATTAGCTCAGCTCCGAAGCGAGAGGAACGAGGCCGTTCACTCTTTCAAAAGGCAAACAGAGTTGGTGAACCAGCTAGGTACAGACCTGACTAAGCAGATAGCCGAGCGTGAACGCATGGGTCGAGACTTCAAAGCTGTCAATGACGTACTGGCTACGAAGAATCAGCACTTGGACGAGGCATATCGGAGGATATCCAAGTTCAACCAGCACTGGAAGGCTTCCCTGGCCACCAGGAAAGAGCGGGAGGATAAGCTGATGCTGCAGATCTCCAAGCTGGAAGCCGAGGTGAAGGACAGTGAAAAGAGGTTTGATGAAGAAACCGCCCGCAGATACGCCGCCGAAGGCCAGCTCAACAAAGCTCTCGCTAACCTGAAGGAGCGCAAGCTGACGTTTGAGTCCAAGAATCGGAAATTAGAAGATTGCTTCGGCGAAGGAGCATGGGATAGTTCGGTTGAAGGACTTCAGTATACCATTGTGCAGAGGGAACTACTCGTCGAGGGGTTGCTGACTCTACCAGATCATCCAGAGACGAAGGAGTTATTAGCAAAGTATCGCGCCCGTGGCCGTACTTGACTAGTTGTATTCCTTTTGTTTTTGATCTTTGTTGTATGCTGACCATCACCAGGCTTGTTGGCTGAGGTCACGCTGTTGATTCGTCTTGTACTCGCTGATGCTATGTACTGCCTTGATAGGCTTTCCTTATATATGAGATTGTTGTTTCCATGATTAGGCTCGGACTTCTTCTTATTATTATCAGCACTGGCACCCAGGCACTAGGATCGGGGGAAATCTCCCAAACACACAGACACACGCATGCATTTGCATGAAGCATTTGCATGACGCACATTTTGTTGTTTTTCCTAACCTTTAGTGTTTACAGGTTTTTCAGGTTCACAGGTCCCAAACTATTTCCGGTGACTCCAGGATTGATCAGAGACTAATTCACCGTTATCCAACTAGAGCTAATCAGACCAGGATCATGGATCAAGTGCAGACAGATGTCCAGGAGCTACGCGAGAGGATGGATCGATTCATGGAACCTATGCAGGTGGTCGCCAATGGTCAGGACCAGCTCAGGACTTTGGTTCAGCCTTTGATCTCCAGGGTTGATAGCAACGGCATACTCCATAGCGGGGTTGTGCCTACTCCTCCACCAGTTGATACTCCGCAGAATGGTGTCCCCGTGGTCGGGGGCAACAGCAGTGCTAATGGCAATGTGATGGCCAACATCGGACTCAATATGACGGGCGTCGGTAATGGGAGTCTGGGAGCTAATGTCAATATCGGGTCGAGCAACGGCAATGCTGGCGTCGGGAATCTGTTGGTGCCTCAACCATGGCTTGAGGATCATCAGGATGATGTGTTCTCTCAAAGAGGTTTGGAAGGGGAGCTGAATGCTGAAGCGCGGCTCAGATTCAAAGCACTTGAAGATAAAATGAGAGATATTGAGAATCAGAATACTTTGGGCGTTGATATGTCCAAGCTGGGGTTAATTGCTGATTTCAAGGTACCTCCTAAGTTCAGGGTGCCTGACTTTGAGAAATATAAGGGCACCACTTGCCCTCGTGTCCACCTGCGATCGTACTACAGGAAGATGTCTGCCTATTCCTAAGACGAGAAGTTGCTGATGCACTTCTTCCAAGATAGTCTTTCCGGGCCATCCCTCGAGTGGTACATAGGGCTAGAGCCCACTAGCGTGCGCACATGGAAGGATCTCGCTGAAGCGTTTGTCCACCATTACCAGTACAACAGCGACTTGGCCCCGAACCGAGTCCAGCTCCAGAACCTATCGCAGAGGAATAATGAAGGATTTAAGGAGTACGCCCCGTGGTGGCGTGAGTTGGCAGCCCGGGTTCAGCCGCCGATGGTTGAGCGCGAGCTCGTGCAAATGTTTGTTGCCACCCTCCCGGGGATCTACTATGAAAATTTAGTCAGCGGTATGTCTGGGTCGTTCTCAGCTCTCATTATCATGGGCGAGCACGTCGAGAATGGTATCAAGATCGGGAAAATTCAAGGTAAGTCATCCTCACCTGGAGGAGGTGGAAAGAAACCTTATGCTGGTAAACGACGAGAAGGAGATGCGAGCACTGTGACCAACGCTCGGAGAAAGGGCAAAGGCCCTCAGCAACAGATAGCCAGTATAAATATCCCAGCAGCTCCACCGCAGCAGCAGCAGCAGCAACCGAATCAGCAGGGATATAGAAAATATCAGAACCGGGCATCTTTGACAAACCGTCACTTCGAGGCACCGCCCATGTCGTACGCGCAACTCTTGCAAACTTTGCTTCAGCTTCAGTTGGTCCAGAAGAGGACAATGGCTCCCTTGACAGGGGCACCTCCACCAGGGTACGACGCAAATGCTACTTGCGACTTTCACACAGGGGCACCAGGCCACACAATCGAGAACTGCAAAGCCTTTAAGCACAAGGTGCAGGACCTGGTAGATGCCAAGATTATCAACTTCTCCGATAATGTGCCCAATGTCACAAAGAATCCTATGCCAAATCATAGGGGGGCGGAGTGAACGCCATTATCGAAGAAGAGAGTGCATATCTGTTGACTGATGTCAAAGACCTAAAGACGCCGCTTAGCTTCGTCAAAGCTAAGTTGTTGAAGAAAGGGTTCTTTCCAGGAATTGGAGAGTTATGCATGGATTGTGCTACACATTCTGATGGGTGTGAGCAGTTGGTAGAAGGAATCCAAAGTCTGATGACTGAAGGGATTCTGCAGTTCAGCCAGAGGGCTGAAAGTGTGTCAGGAGAGGTAGCGTTGAAGCAGGCCGATGAAGTCGCCACCATCACCATTCCTCGCCAGCCAATAACCATTTCTGCGCCCCGACCGCCTACCATCACTATCGCCAAAGATGGGCCGATACCATTCGAGAGCACTAACATCGTTCCGTGGCATTATGGGGCTGAAGTCTATTGCAACGGTCAGAAGTTGGAGCTGGAGCCGTATGGGTCGACTGCGGAGAATCTCGCAGGAGTCAGTGGTATTACCCGTAGCGGAAGAGTGTTTGCACCGCCAGAGGTCGTGGCAGAGAAAGCGGTCAGAGCTGATGCGGACGATAAGGGTAAAAGCAAAGTCGTCGAAGAGGTCCCGTGTGGGGTAGAGAAAGATTTGCTGGTCAAAGATGCCGAGGAGTTTATGCGGTTGATCAAAAAGAGCGACTACAAGATTGTAGACCATCTCCATCAGACGCCTTCGAAGATTTCTATTCTCAATCTGTTGTTGTGTTCTGAAGCGCACCGCAACGCGCTACTGAAGGTATTGAACGCTGCCTACATACCGCAAGAGATATCGGTGAATCAGCTAGAAGAGGTGGTAGCCCACGTTAATGCTGGCAATGGGCTAGGTTTCACAGATTTAGAGCTGACGCCAAAAGGGAGAGATCACAATAGCGCCTTACACATCTCGATAGAGTGTAGGGGCACAATCATGTCGCACGTCCTGGTGGACACGGGTTCGTCGCTTAATGTGCTTCCGAAGAAGGCATTAATGAAGTTGGACACTCGTGGATTGCTTTGCACACCCAGTGATCTGGTTGTGAAAGCGTTTGACGGAACTAAGCGCCACGTTTTTGGAGAGTTGACCCTGCCGATCCAAGTCGGTCCGGAAACGTTCGACACGGTCTTTTATATCATGGACATCATGCCTGCCTACAGTTGCCTCTTGGGCCGGCCATGGATCCATGCTGCTGGTGCCGTGACCTCCACGTTGCACCAAAAGCTCAAATATGCTGTCGGGGGAAGCATAATGACCGTATGCGGTGAGGAGGACATAATGGTGAGCCATTTGTCATCCTTTAAGTATGTTGAAATGGATGGCGCAATCCATGAAACTCTCTGCCAGGCGTTCAAAGCCGTCAAGGTGAAGGAAGTAGCTCCTGTAGTCACAGAGAAGCCATAGATGAATCTCTCCTCATTCAAAGAAGCTTGGGCTGTCGTCGAAGCCGGATCCACCCCAGGCTGGGGGCATATTCTGGAGATACCGAACAAGCAGGATAAGTTTGGGTTGGGGTATTCTCCCGGAGCTGAAGCTTCTTCTTCTTCGTCTAGCAGCGCGTCACGGGGTAAGGGGTCGATCCTATTTACCAGTGGCGGAGTGATCTTCGAAAGTATCAACGCGGTGTCTGAAGACAGCGGGGATAGCGATTGTGATCTCGACTCTTGGATTCAGCCAGGCAAGGGCCTCAACAATTGGACCATCAAGGATATCATCCAGCTGACAAGTGAAGAGTAATGATTTACTTTTTTTCAATCATTGTACAACCCTATGTCCTACCCGGGGCATAGCGGTTTTATTGTCAGGGCCTTGTTGGATTATGTACATGCATTTTGTTAATAAATCAAAGGCTTTTTCTTCGTATTCGAATATTGTGATCTCTGTTATTTCTGTTTTATATTTGTTTTGAAAAACAGCAAAATGGAAATGGGGTTTGTGCTAACCTGCATATTCTTGTTTTAAACTTAACCTTTGTTATTGCAGGATCCACATAACAGATGACATCGACTCCGGACCTTCTACGGCTCACTTCGACTTCGATTGCCCGATCTATCAAGCCGAGGAAGAGATTGATGAAGACGAAGACCTTCCTGAAGAGTTAGCCCGCTTGTTGAAACAAGAGGAAAAGGTAATTCTGCCTCATGAAGAGGAGATTGAGATCGTAAATCTGGGTTCTGAAGAGCTCGTCAGAAATGTCAGGATCGGGGCTGCGTTGCAGAGTAATGTCAAGCAGAGATTGGTCGAGATGCTTCGAGAGTATAGTGACGTCTTTGCTTGGTCATACGAAGATATGCCCAGACTTGACACGGACATCGTGGTCCACCACTTGCCGCTACGAGAAGATTGCCCTCCAGTCAAGCAGAAGCTTAGGAGGACGAGACCAGACATGGCCGTTAAGATCAAAGAAGAAGTGCAGAAACAGCTTGATGCTGGCTTCTTAGCGGTCACCACTTACCCTCCGTGGGTCGCCAACATAGTGTCTGTACCGAAGAAGGACGGTAAGGTATGCATGTGCGTCGATTATCGGGATTTGAATAGGGCGAGCCCTAAAGATGATTTCCCGTTGCCTCATATCGATGTGTTGGTCGACAACACAACCCAGTTCTCCGTGTTTTCGTTCATTGATGGCTTCTCCAGTTACAATCAGATCAAGATGGCGCCGGAGGACATGGAGAAAATGACGTTTATCACCCCCTGGGGAACATTTTGCTATAAGGTAATGAAGAACGCAGGGGCCACTTACCAACGAGCAATGGTAACTTTGTTTCATGATATGATTCATCATGAGATCAAGGTCAATGTTGATGACATGATTGCGAAGTCCAAAACGGAGGAAGAGCATCTGGTCAACTTATTGAAGCTTTTTGAGAGGCTTAGGAAGTTCAGGTTGAGGCTGAATCCTAACAAATGCACTTTCGGAGTGCGGTCCGGAAAGTTGCTGGGGTTTATCGTTAGCGAACGAGGTATCGAGGTTGATCCTGCGAAAATAAAAGCCATTCAAGAAATGCCAGCGCCGAAAACAGAAAAAGAAATTCGTGGTTTCTTGGGCAGAATAAACTACATTGCAAGGTTTATCTCTCAGCTCACGGCCACTTGTGAACCGATGTTCAAGCTTTTAAAGAAAGATCAGGCGATTACTTGGAATGAGGATTGCCAGAAGGCATTTGATAAGATAAAGCAGTATCTTCAAGAACCTCCAATCTTGATACCCCCAGTGGCTGGACGGCCGTTAATCATGTACTTGACAGTTCTTGAGAACAGTATGGGGTGTGTTCTCGGTCAGCACGACGAGACGGGCAGAAAAGAGCATGCAATTTACTACTTGAGTAAAAAGTTCACTGACTGTGAATCTCGATACTCGATGCTGGAGAAGACGTGTTGTGCACTAGCCTGGGCTGCCAAACGTCTGCAACAGTACATGCTCAATCACACCATTATGCTAATTTCGAAGATGGATCCGATCAAGTACGTCTTCGAGAAGCAGGCTCTTTCGGGCAGGATTGCCAGATGGCAAATGGTGTTAACGGAATATGATATTCAATACGTGTCCCAGAAGGCCATCAAGGGAAGCGTACTGTCTGATTACCTTGCCGAACAGCCGATCAAGGACTACCAGCCGATGAAGTTTGAATTCCCTGATGAGGATATTATGTTTCTCAAAGCGAAGGATTGCGATGAGCCGTTGCCCGACGAGGGGCCAGATAGGAGATCCCAGTGGAAGTTGATATTCGACGGGGCAGTTAATTCCTATGGAAGTGGCATCGGGGCTATCATCACGACGCCCCACGGATCCCATATCCCGTTCACTGCGAGACTGACGTTTCCAGTCACCAATAATGAGGCGGAGTACGAAGCATGCATCATGGGTCTAGAGGAGGCAATTGATTTGAGAATCAAGAATCTAGACGTATATGGTGACTCAGCGCTTGTGATCAACCAAATTAAAGGGGAGTGGGAGACTCGTCAATCGAATTTGGTACCGTACATGAATTATGCCAGAAGGCTACTTCCGTTCTTTGATCGAGTGGAACTCCATCATGTACCCAGAGCGGAAAATCAGATGGCTGATGCCTTAGCCACGTTGGCTTCAATGTATAAAGTCAATTTTTGGAATGAGGCTCCAATAATTGTTCTTTCGCGTCTTGATAGACCGGCATTTGTCTTTGCAATCGAGGATGCCGCCGACGGCAAGCCATGGTTTCATGACATCCAGACCTTCCTTATGACTAAGGAGTATCCTGCGGGTGCGTCAACCCAGGATAAGAAGACTCTGAGGAGGCTGTCTGGCAACTTTTATCTCAATCCTGATGGAGTGTTGTATAAAAGAAACCATGATCTCGTGCTACTCAGATGTGTAGATGAGAAAGAGGCGAGTATGCTCATGGAAGAAGTCCATGAAGGCACATTTGGTACGCACGCCGGCGGGCATGCTATGACGAGAAAGATCCTGAGAGCAGGATACTACTGGCTGACGATGGAGTCGGATTGCTTCAGATTCGCGAAGAGATGTCATAAATGCCAGATTTATGCTGATAAAGTTCATGTGCCGCCGTGCCCATTGAATGTCATGTCCTCCCCGTGGTCGTTCTCCATGTGGGGCATCGACATGATAGGCAAGATCGAGCCCACTGCATCTAACGGTCATCGCTTCATTCTGGTAGCTATCGACTACTTCACCAAGTGGGTGGAGGCAGCCTCGTATGCTAATGTGACCAAGCAGGTGGTGGCTAAATTCATAAAGAGGGACATCATCTGTCGTTACGAAATTCCCGAGCGGATCATTACTGATAATGGTTCGAACCTGAATAACAAGATGATGAAGGAGCTGTGCCAGAGCTTCAAGATTGAACACCACAACTCATCTCCTTACCGGCCGAAGATGAATGGCGCCGTTGAAGCGGCCAATAAGAACATAAAGAAGATTGTTCAGAACATGGTTGTGACATACAAAGATTGGCACGAGATGCTGCCGTTTGCACTGCACGGTTATCGTACGATGGTACGTACGTCGACCGGGGCAACTCCTTTCTCCTTAGTGTACGGTATGGAAGCAGTCCTACCGTTAGAAGTGGAGATCCCTTCTTTGCGAGTTTTGGTTGATGTGAAACTCGACGAGGCAGAATGGATTACGAACCGATTGAACCAACTCAGCCTGATGGACGAGAAGAGGTTAGCATCGATTGCATTTGGTCGTCTGTACCAAAGCCGAATGAAGAAAGCTTATGATAAGAAGGTGCGTCCTAGAAGCTTTCAGATGGGTGATCTCATCCTGAAGAAGATTCTTCCTCCACACTCCGATCACCGGGGCAAGTGGACTCCGAATTACGAAGGTCCGTACATCGTCAGCAAGGTCTTCTCGGGAGGAGCTTTGTTGTTATCCACGATGGATGGTGACGATTTTGCATCCCCGGTGAACGCGGACGCGGTTAAAAAATACTTTGCTTGAAAGCGACCCGCTGGACAAAAAAGGAGAGTCCAGGCAAAAAAAGGGCATCCCGGCGAACCAAAAATAGAATAAAAGGTTCGGGCAAAAATTAGGGATATAAATTGAAAAAATGTACACCCGCGAAGTCGAAAACCTACACTGGGCGGCTTTGGCAAAAAAGGGTATCCCGGTGAACTGAAAACCCGCAAAGGGCGGTTCACGCAAAAGTTAGGGATTTGAAAAAGCAAATGACTGCGTTCCGCGTGTGGACTTTCATTGGTTAGTAGTTTGGAGGACCTGAGGGCCGTTTATCTGAATCAATCTCTTCCGAAGCTGAAGCGTCGGAGAAGTATCAAAGTCGAGTGGGTCATAGAAGGATCAACTCATGGTGTTCGTCTACGCCTCGTTGCCGACATTTGTATATACTGATGTATATTTATGTTTTATTTTCGCGCGGCTTCCTCATTCCAGGAGCTTGCATCTGTTGTAAAACATTTTTACCCATTCAGGGGTTCGTTATCAATAAAATGCATACTATTCAGCGATTCTGTTTGTCTGTTTAGCGTTTATCTGTTTCGTTTGCGAAAAAGAACGCCGATGTTTTTGATAAAATGCGCATACATAAACTTACGGGCCTAGGCCACTAATTGTTGAAACAATTAAGTACTTGAATATTGTCACGAGATAATAACCTTGATAGGTCCATTTGAGAAGGGTATCTTGTCTGTTTGTTTGTGTTGTTACAGGTGTAGCATATTCCAGACAGTGCATCATGCACATCCCGAAGCAGGATGATTCCTCCTTCTCCAGCAGAGTTCAGTAGCCTCTCCCCGCAGAGTCTGAACGCGAGATAATGAGTATTGATATGTCTCCCCAGGCAGAGATGATTCTCTCCCCAAGCAGACGCATCCTGAAGGAACGTCACCTCCTCAGCTGAATCAGGCGCTGAAGCGTATGTCCATCCCCCAGCACCGGGTCACAAGTGCAGGTTTCGTAGGAAACTATTCATACGCCGAAGTATGCAGCGCCTGATGGTGCCAGACTGAAGTCTCCAGCGGAATTGAAATTCCCCACCAGAGTTGTACTCTCCCCCGAAGACGGGTGATTCTTTCTTCCCCAGCGGAATTGAAATTCCTTATCAGAGTCGTACTCTCTCCAGTGAAGCAGTTGGGACCATGATTGGTTTTCCCCAGTAGAGTGCTGAACAGCTGATGCTGTATTTCCCCCCAGAGTCATACTCTCTCCAGCGAAGCAGAACGATTTCTCCTTCCCCAACCGAGTTTGCAGATACCCAAGAGAGCCGAATCCTTGGAAGCTGCTCAAGCCATGATTGATTTTTCCCCAGTGGAGTGTTCATCAACTGAAGTTGTTTCCCCACAGAGCCGTCATCTCCAGAGAAGTAGCCGAGACGGCCACGCAGTTTATTCCCGCGATTGACATCGCTTTCCCTCAGCAGGTCCAGGTTCTCATAGAGCTTCGTTCCCCTGCAGCAATCAACTGAAGTTGTTTCCCCCGCAGCAGTCAACTGAAGTTGTGTCCCCTGCGGAGTCCAATTGATATTGGCGTAACTCTGTTCTCCTCAGCAGGATGATTCCTCTATCTGAGTAGTTCTTCCCCCTTGACAGGAGGATTCTCCCTTCGGAATTTATTTTGCTGACGGGATCGCATCATTATGCATGATTGCATAGCATTTATCATAAACGCATAGCATTTCCACCGTGTGGAGCATGGCGCCGAAGCGTATGCATAATAAACATGATCTAGGTTGCTACCGTTCTTGTTTTGCAGGTGTTCCGCCGCAGAATTGATTGCTCAGGATGATTCCTGACATTCTCCCCAACGAAGTCGCTTGCTCAAGATGATTCTTGAGATCCCCAGCGAAGTCTTCGGTTCAAGATGATTCTTGAACTCCCCAGCAGGGCCATTTGCTTAAGATGATTCTTAAGCTCCCCAGTAGAGTCCCCAGTAAAGGTCGCCCAGGATGATTCCTGAAATCCCCAACAGAGCGTTCGCTCAGGACGATTCCTGAAAGCTCCAGCATGGTTATCGGTCCAAGATGATTCTTGAAGTCCTCAGCAGAGTTGATTCATCCAGAATGATTTCTGAACCCGCGGAGCGGAGTTGCTTGATAGTTCTCCAGATTCCCCAGCGGTGAAGCATCCTCCCCAACAGGTTTTCTAACGGAGAAGTTGAAATCTCCCTTGAAGACTCCATGATTGAAGTCTGACTGTATTAATGAAGCAGTTATCTCAGTAATGCGGAATGCCTGATGGCATGATCAACCTGATGGTTGAAGTCCGACTGATTCCTGACAGTTTTCTTTGAATGCCTGATGGCATGAGCAACCTGATGGTTGAAGTCCGGCTGATGCCCGACAAGTTCTTTGGATGCCTGATGGCATGATCGACTATGTATTACCGGTTACCGTGTGACCAATTCCCCAATGAAGTTCTTCACCCTGACGGCGAGGTCAGAGGATGTTTGTTTTTGACGGCGAGGTCAGAGGATGTTTGTTTTTGACGGCGAGGTTAGAGGATGTTTGTTTTTGACGGCGAGGTCAGAGCATGTTTGTTTTTGACGGCGAGGTTAGAGGATGTTTGTTTTTGACGGCGATGCCAGATTCTTTGTTGTTCCAACGGCGATGTTGGATGTTTGTTTCTGGCGGCGACGTCAGGTGATTGAGTTCTCCAGCGGCGATGTTGGGTGTTTGTTTCTGGCGGCGATGTCAGATTACTTTGAGTTCTCCAGCGGCGATGTTGGATATTTGTTTGTTTCTGGCGGCGATGTCAGGGGATTTAGTTTTTCAGCGGCGATGTTGGATGTTTGTTGTCCGACGGCGAAGTCAAATTGCGTTTAGTTTTCCAGCGGAGATGTTGGATATTTGTTTGTTTCTGGCGGCGATGTCAGGTGGTTCAGTTCTCCAGCGGCGATGTTGGATATTTGTTTGTTTCTGGCGGCGATTTAGTTTTCCAGCGGCGATGTTGGATGTTTGTTGTCCGACGGCGAAGTCAGATTGCGTTTAGTTTTCCAGCAGAGATGTTGGATATTTGTTTGTTTCTGGCGGCGATGTCAGGTGGTTCAGTTCTCCAGCGGCGATGTTGGATATTTGTTTGTTTCTGGCGGCGATGTCAGGTGATTTGATTCTCCAGCGGTGATGTTGGGTGTTTGTTTCTGGCGGCGATGTCAGATTACTTTGAGTTCTCCAACGGCGATGTTGGATATTTGTTTGTTTATGGCGGCAATGTCAGACGATTTAGTTTTCCAGCGGCGATGTTGGATGTTTGTTGTCCGACGGCGAAGTCAGATTGCGTTTAGTTTTCTAGCAGAGATGTTGGATATTTGTTTGTTTCTGGCGGTGATGTCAGGTGGTTCAGTTCTCCAGCGGCGATGTTGGATATTTGTTTGTTTCTGGCGGCGATGTCAGGTGATTTGATTCTCCAGCGGTGATGTTGGATGTTGGTTTCCGACGGTGAAGTCAGATTGCGTTTAGTTTTCCAGCGGAGATGTTGGATATTTGTTTGTTTCTGGCGGCGATGTCAGGTGATTTGATTCTCCAGCGGTGATGTTGGATGTTGGTTTCTGGCGGTGATGTCAGGTGATTTAATTCTCCAGTGGCGATGTTGGATCTTTGGTGGTATGACGGTGATGTCAGGTTCTTTGATTTTCCATCGGCGATGTTGGATATATGTTGTTTCTGGCGGCGATGTCAGGGAATTTAATTTTCCAGCGGCGATGTTGGATGGTTGGTCCGACGGCGATGTCAGATGATTTAGTCCTCCAACGGCGATGTTGGATGTTTGTTTATGGTGGCGATGTCAAGTGATTCAGTTTTCCAGCGGCGATGTTGGGCGTTTTGGTTATCCAACGGCGATGCCAGATTCTTTCATTTTCCAGCGGCAATGTTGGGTATTTTGGTTGTTCGACGGTGATGTCAGATTCTTTCGTTTTCCAGCGGCGATGTTGGGTGTTTTGGTTGTCCGACGGCGATGTCAGACGCTTTATTTTCATGAATACCTGACGGCGAGGTCCGATGCCTGATGACAATGTCAGGGGAATTTAATGTGGATAACTGACGACAAGGTTCAGATCAGTATGTCTCCAGCTAGTTGCCGTGCAGCTATTATTTCAGTGTTCGAAGATATGTTCCCACCAGCGCTCGTGTAGTTGGCAAATTTCTGGGTTTATCGGTATTCAACAGTCTCGCACCTTGATTGGCTGAGAGTCGTTCGCTCTTCACCCAGTCAGGTTCAAGCCGTTTGAATAGGGGTAGCTGTTGCACCCCAAAATTTGACCAACATTTATTTACCAAGTTTGTGGTTCATTGTATTCATCATCTGCATCTCATTGATATATGGGCAGTAGATCAAGAGGTATGATTACCTAGCAAGAGTTATATGAGACTTTGAAGTAAGTCAGGAAGTTTGTTCAAGTGTTCAAAGGTTGATACCTTTGTTAGAGAACCCAAGAGATCCTCAAAGGAATTGGTTGAAACCAAGGTTGTGTGTCTCATAACTTGAGAGTTGTGGGAGCTCCTCAGATGATTCTGAGACTATGAGAATGGACTTGAAGCTTTGAGAAAGCTTATGAGATGTCTTGAAAGCCATCATGAAGCCTAGAGAGGTCATTGTACAAGAATTTAGAAGATTCAGCCATGAGTGGTGGAATTAGGGTTTGACTGGGTCAACCCTAGGTCAACTGGTGATTTGGAGAGGGTTGAGACCTAATCCAAGAGCCATGTGATCATGGAATGATGTATTGAAGTGCTATAAGGATGATTCCTAGACCAACTCATCATGATTGAGGAGTTTGAGAAGTTTTAAGCTAGGGTTTCTAAGGATTGGCAGTGTAAAATCCCCTAGTTTGATCCCTATCTTCAAGGCAGTTTAGCTCAAGATGTGATTGTCATCTCATCTTCCCCACAACATGAATGTAGTAGAGATTGTTCTTAGCTTTAATTTGAGTACTAGAAGTCCTTGATAGGATTTATAGAGCTCAAGTTATGGCTTTGACAAATTACAGGTCATCTGAGGTATGTGAATCTGGGTCCTTGAAAGTCACCCAACTTGCATACAACGTTTGCCCTAGTAGGATGATTCCTATGAACACTTGGTCAACATGAATGTTAAAGATAATCTTCTTAGCTTTCTATAGAGTACTATAAGTCCTTGATAGGATTTGTAGAACTCAACTTATGGCTTTGACAAGTCAAGGGCATTTTGGTCATTTGGAGGTTATAGGTCATTTCAAGCATAAGGTCATATCTCCTATTTCCAAGCTTCAAATGGAAAAATCTTCAACATCAAACCTGCTTAGAATGATGTTTTAAGGCTAGTAGGAAGGTCATGAGATGTTGAAAAGGCTTGTATCAAAAAGTGATAAAAATGGCCTAAAATGGAGGCATAAGTTAATTAAGGTGAAATTGAAAAATGGAAATCCCAAGTTATAAGTCCAAACCATGTCATATAATAGGTCATTTTGACTCCAAATGACATTCTAAGAACAATGGTTCAGCCACAATTTTGATTTGAGGCTTGGATCATAGGGATGCTTTGGAATGGGCTTACTTGCATCTTAAGGTACCAAACCAAAACTCAAAAGAACTCAACAAGCAAGGTGGTTATGCATTGTAACTCATCCAAAATCTCATGTGGGGATAAATTCAAGTCAGAATCAAGGGTTACAAGGAGTTTGGCATGAGATAGCATGTAAGGAGAATTGGATTCAAAATGTCATGACATGAAAACTTCAATTTCTCATTGGATGATCCTAGAGGGTTCTAGATGATTCTAAACCACTCTATAAGATGATTGTAACTTGCTCAGATGCAAGGTTGGTGTGAATTGGTGTAGAGAAGAGAGAGTGAGATCCAAATTCTTCCATTGCAAGCCAAGATCAATTTCTTCATTCTTCTTCATTTCCTTCCATTTTTTCTCCACAAACACATTCCATAGATCCCTTTGAGTGTGTGCATACTGAGTTGAAGCTCCATTGATGGAGGATTGAAGGTGTTCCAATTGAATTTGCAAGAAGCCATTCACATTCGAATCTTGAAGTGCAAGCATTCTCCCTCCAATTTTTTGCAAACAGAAGAAGTATCTTCATCCAAGGATCATTCTTGAAGAGTTTCAAGCCTTGAAGTGAAGGATTTCATCATCTGCCATACCAAGAAACCAGGTTTGCAAAATCTCTTTCACTTCATTATCTAGGCATGGTTAGGTTGAATTATTAGTGTAGAATGGCTAGAGACACCTAGGTGATGAATTCTGAAGAGTTTAGGATCATTTGAGGAAGTTTCAGTTATGGACACCATTTCTTTATGGAGCAAGAACTTGTGATATAATGAGTGATAATACACATGGGATAGCTTGTTTGAACTAGGGCAATGTGGTGATCATTTTAGTACCAAGAAATCTAAGGTTGGTTGAAGTTGAGGATTGATCACATATGGATGTGCACCATCGGGTTTTATGATAGAGGTCCTTTCAGTTTAATCCAAGGCCATGATCGTGTTCAGCATGAAAAACTGAGCAATTTTGTGTTTTACATTTCTGATTTTGATAAAGAAATGAAGGAGCACGAGTTGGTGGAAGATGGTGGTATGAAATCTGTTTTCATGGAGATTCATGGCAAACCCTAGCTCAAGGTTGATGATGATGTCCCAGCCGTGAGATGCAAGCGCTGACTCTTGACTTTGGCCAGATCCAACGGACGAGGTTTAATCTCATTTTGGAGGGAAGTCTGAACCCTAATGAAACATCGCGTTTCATTAAAAGTGGTTTCTGGGCTTGAGTGAACAATGGCTATCCACACCCCACGCGTGAGGCCCAATCCATTTTACACTGACTTACATTGCTTTTCGCACCTAATCTTTTTCTTTTTCTTGGATTTATAAATTGTTTTTTCTGATTTAATGATCGGCCCAGCGCGCTTGCTGTTTAAACCCCCCATTCTGAGCCCAAGCGTGAAATGAACTGCATATGGTTACTGATTGCACCCCATGTTCATGGTTTTGATTTTATTCTCTCCATTTTATTTTTGATCTTTAAAAATTCATATTAATTTGAAAATAAAGATTTTTTAATGGGAGTTTTTTCTCCTATTTCATATTTTTGTCAAGAAAAATATAAAATAAAAACATTTTCCTTTCATGCATTTTTGGTATTTTTTGTATATTTTTTACTTTAATTGCATTTTATTTCTTTTATGTTGATCCATGATTTTGTAGAATTTAGTTTAGGTATTTCCCTTTATATTTTTAGGTCAATCTTTTTAGGATAGTTAGATATATGTTTTAGCTTCACCCTGGATTTATTCCATAATTTTGTGATGATTTCTAGGTTAGTTTTGCTTAGATGATTTTAGGTTGTATAGAATTAGGTTAAACTTCAACATAGGTCAGCAATAACTTTAGATTTTTGGGTTTTTAGGACAAATTAGACTATGGGGCATATATGGGCATTAAGGGTAGGTATGTAGGATCCCTTAGAAATTATATTAGTATTTAATATAATAGTATACTATTTTTAGTTGATTTTTGTATTGGTTGATTGTTTGTGTTGCCTTTAGGGCATTTTTGCTTTAGTTGTTTTGCTTTGGAGTTTTCCCTTGGCTTGGTGAGCTTGGTATTGTTCCAAAGAGCACTGAGGAGAATAGTAGAAGACTTGAAGATGCATTGAGGAGCTTGAGAGCTTGATCCTTTTTGTTTTGTTATTGTTTTAGGGTTAGGGATTAGGAAGAGTTTAGACTTAGATAACTTCTTTCTTAAACATGGATGGTATCTTTCACCTCCATTCCTCCCCATGATTCAAAGTCCTTCCATGGTATACACCTCTCTCCTTTGGAGGGATAAGTGATGTACCTAGGAGGTAGAACTTTTGAGGGAACCAGTCCTTTGATGTTGAACCCTTATAGGTCACCCTTGGTGGTCAGTAAGCAGTTCAATATCCCCCAGCTTATCCAGTAAGTGATTTCCTCTGGTTTGATTGTCTTGAGAGATGTTGAGCTTGAGCTTGAAGATGAAGACTTCATTGAAGAGTGTAGAAGAGGATGAATCCTTGAGTATTGCCATTCCAGCTGAAGCTTGAAGAGCATGAAGAGCAAGTTTATACTTGAAGACCCCTGAAGATGAAGTAAAGACTGAAGGATGAAGTTGACACTTCTAAGAGATTGAGACTGATTCTGAAAAGCTGAAGCTTGAGGAACAAAGGAAGTTGATACTTACTTTGATACCTGGAGATCCTGAAGGAGCCAAGTTGGTACTCGTGATTGATAGTGAAGCCTGAAGGTGGAGCTGATCAAGAAGCTGAAGCTTAAAGGAGAAGATAAGTTGAAACTTATGTTGTAGGGTTGAAACCTGGAAAAGCAAGTGATATTTGTCAAGAGTGATTGAAGTCTGAAGACTGAGTTGCTGTTGGAAGAGCTGAAGCTTGAAGTTGAGAGAGGAGTTGATCTGCTTTCTTTTCTTTTTCTGTATTGATGTGTTTTGTTTGACTTGCTTGATGCATTAGAATAAGTTCATATCTAGAATAGGTAGAATCTAGGAGCATGATTGCACTAGAGGTTGAGTTGCTCCCTCTGCTTGTATTGTTACTATGTGGCTTTGCTTGCGGGTATTCGGTAGAGCCCAGCTCCCTTGCCCATGTGGTTTGTTTGCCTGATGGCATTTCATTTCATTTTATCTGTATGATTGCAGTTTACTGTTATTGCTTGATAACATGTTGTTTATATTTCAGTACGATTACTGTTATCCATTCTGGCTTGAGGTTGAGATGAGCTTGTGGAGGCTGAAGCCCCACACACATTTCCTCCCTCACTTGCATTGCATGCATTTTACCGCTAAGCTGATGCTTTGTCTGTTTTGGTGTATCATTGACATGATCCCTTAGGACTCTCATTTCCTTTGATAAGGACTTGATGATAGAACTTTAGGTTGAAACCTATGCATGACAACTTCTAGGAGTTCCCTGTTCAAACCTCAACCATATGATGAATCCATGGCATGACAACAGTAGGACTTGATAGTCTCCCTCCTAGTTGGGCCTGTTCTCTTCTCATCTCAAAACAGTTTAAGATACAGTAATCATGAATGATTTCTTTCATCCGTTACGAGCCTTAAGCTATCTGAGAAAGGATTGTGGGAGAGTTTCTTTTCCACAGTCTGGATGTTTAGTATGGTACCCTTTGGGTGACATGCGACGCATTCACTCTCAGGTCATAGTCTCTAGTGCGGTTGAAATCGCAAACACAATAAAAAACACTTCTTTCGTAAAAGACAGGAAATAAACCGTAGTTTCCCGAACTACGTGAGCTCTGATCTCTCATGCCTGTTGAGAGTACGTAGGCACAAGATGGCGATGTCTTGGCGAGCTACCTTCCCCATAACCCTTCGTAGGCCGAACTACGTTGACTCTGATTTCTCATTCTCTGATGAGAATACATAGGCATAAAGCGCGACGCTTTGCCGAGTCATTTTTCTTTTCTTTTTAACCAGCCTTGATAGGTAGATAGAATAAAACCAACCCGTCCAAGTAAACACAACAAGCGAGGATCCCGTCGAGTACGACGGACGTGAGGGATGCTAATACCTTCCCCTTGCATAACCGACTCCCGAATTCAGACAACGGTTGCGATGACCTTGTCTTACCCTTTTTCGTCAGGTTTTTCCGATCGTTTCCTTTCCCGCTCTGAGGGATAAATAACGAAAGGTGGCGACTCTTCTGTTGTGTCGGCACCTTATTTTCGCGCAAGCGACAGGCCTCAGGCCCAACGATTGCTTTTTGGATCCATACCTCTCCCGTTTTTTTTTCGCCCCCTCTGGATGTTTTTTTTTTCATTGTTGTTGTTGGGCTAGGCCCAGCAATAATCTTTCTAAACGTGTACCTCCAATTTCCTGCGCACCACCCCCTTTCCCTTTAGTTTCTTTGTTTTTATATTTGCTGAATTCTTTGTATTGTGGGCTTAAGGCCCAGTGGCTGTTTTTTTTTGCATACACCCAGTTTTGCAGATTGTACCCCCCTCCCCTTTGGATTTTCAATTCCCCTTGTATTGGATGATATGCTTGTAATAGTTTAGTATTATTTTCCTATTTTCTTTTAAGAGGTTACTTTTTAGGGATTTAGAATATCATGCATATTTTTTTAATATAGATTTAATATAGATTTTTTTCTATTTTCTTTATAGAATATTATAGTATTTTAGATAGAAATTTTCTATGCTATTTTCATATGCATTTTCTTTTATTTTCTTTAGAATATTTTTCTAGTAGAATTTAATTGTTAATTTTAGGAGTAGATTTTTATTTCCATTTGTTAGTGGATGTTTCTCCTATTTTCTCTCCTATTTTCTTTTCTATTCGATTTTATCTCGATTTTATTTTTTGGCTGGCCGTGTGACGCGATTCAATTGGAGAATGATTGTCGATATTATTTCTCTATCTTGTCTTTGACACGGACATCAATACGCTACCTCTGAGAGTTCGATTTCTCGTGTAAGTTGAACCATGACGGTCTAAGCGTTACATTGGTCTTGATTCGAGCGTCATCATCAAAGATCCAGAGAGGAGAAGATTGGAATGGAGCTTGCGTGCATGTCAGGAGCCAACGAAGCCGCTTCATTCAACATCATCTTATTCAAGTCTTCGGGCAACCTTCGAGTGTTGTGAGATTGTTAGATACCACGTTTAGGATTTAGCGTGTGCGAACCTTTCTCTCGCCGCTTGGCGATCGATTTCCTTTTCTCTTACTTTCGTGCAATCAAGACCGTTCCCCGTTTTAGCTGTAGTAGGCTGAACTACAGCTGCTCTGATTTCTCATACCGAATGAGAATATGTAGGCATAGGATGCGATATCCTAGTGAGCACACTAACAACTAACCTCTCTGTTCTCTCGCTGTCGTGCGATCGAGACTTTCCCGCTGATGACTGATGTTTCCCTTTCTCTTGCCCGAGCGCAATTGAGACCAGACCGTAGTTCTAGTTCCTGTAGGTTCCCATACCTTTCAAACCCGACATACTACGTCCGTTCTATCGCAAACAGGTAACGCCTAAGTCTCTGTCGAGCGAGCAGCAAACACCTAACTTCTAGAATGCGTACGCTAGTATCGTCAATCCCTTCTCTCACTCTTGTGTGATTGAGAACACCCTGTCTAGCCGTAGTTAGCCTGAACTACGTAAGCTTTGATCTTTCACGCTGTGTGGAAGTACGTAGGCACGAGATGCGATATCTCGGCGAGCCAATTCCCTGTAGTTTCCCGAACTACGATGACTCTGACTTTCCCATTGCACAAGGGAATACGTAGGCATAGAGTGCGACGCTCTATCGAGTCAATTCTTTTCGTTTAGCTTTAGCAGCCGTAGATAGATTATTTTTTCATCCTGTAGACAAACAAACAAGCATGGATCTCGTCGAGTACGACGGACGTGAGGGGTGCTAATACCTTCCCCTTGCGTAACCGACTCCCGAATCCAGACAATGGTTGCGATGACCTTGTCTTATACCCTTTTGTCAGGTTTTTCCCGATCGTTTCCTTTCCCTCTTGTGGGATAAATAACGCGCGGTGGCAACTCTTCTATCATAGCCGGCGCCGATTTTCGTAGTAGCGACAATCTTGCAAACCAGTTTCTAACCCAGTGGACACTAAAATAAAGCTCAGTGGACTCTCACGTAATCCATATAATGATCCCTCTGAAAATCGAAGCTTGCAGGTGCATTTAAATATTTAACTTTCACAAGGCTTGATATAGCTTACGTCGTCCAACAAGTGTATCTCTTTATGCATGATCTACGAACTCAACACATGATTTCCTTGAAGTGGGTTATTAGGTACATTAAAGGTAAAATTATCCATGATCTGCATATCTCTTATTCCCTAGTTATACGCTCACAACATATATTGATGTTGTCTAGGGAGGCTGTCTAGATACTAGAAGATCCACATTTGGATATTGTGTCTATCGTGTGGATAATTTGGTCTCTTTGTCTGCAAAATGAGAACCAGCCTTATCCTGCTCTAGTGTTAAAGCAGAGTATCATGGTGTTGCTAATGTTGTCACTGAATCATGTTAGCTTCAAAACTTAATGTTAGAACTCTAGTATCCGATCAAGAAAGCCACTTTAGTCTTTTGTGACAATGTCAGTGTTGTCTACTTGTCAAGTAATCCTATCCAACATCAATGCACAAAACATATTGAAATGGATATGCACTTTATGCATGAAAAGGTTGCAAAAGGGCAAGTACATGTCCACATGTTTCGTCTCGTTACCAAATAACTGAAATTTTCACAAATGACCTTCTGCTGCAGTTATTTGATGACTTCAGAGACAGTCTCAACATTCGTCAACCTCCAATTTTGACTACAGGGTGTATTAGAATATAAAATATTTATTGTATCAATTATTAGCATATTTTATATTGATTAGGCATTGATATATTTATTAATTAGGAATTGATGTATATTGATTAGTAAATCATCTTGGTGTCAACCATAACTCAACATGATTATATATACTCATTACTGTATAATGAAATACCACAAATCAGAATTCTATTGAAGACTAACATAATATGTTTTGAAGAGTTAAAAGATCAATATGGACCTCTTTTAAATTATTGATCTAAAACAAAATTTGAAATTAAAATACAAAACTAAAAAGGATATTAAACCGTATTTCTTAAAATCTAATTATGAATTAGCGTTTAATATTTTATTGATTCAACAAAGATATAAAAAGGTTCTTATATAGATGTCAAGTGCTAATAATTACAATGAAAAGACAAAAGAATACTCCCTCTGTCTCATAATAGGTGTCGTCTTTCCTATTTTTATTTGTCTCAAATTATATGTCTCTCTAAAATATCAATGTGGTATTATTATTTTTTTCACTAACTTAATTTTATTTATTGTATTTTCATTCATGTAACTACTCCACTAACTATTATTAATAAGATTATTTTTATAAATAACACTCATTTTATCATTGAAATCATCACAATTAACCATTATCTTAAAAAGTGTGAGAATTTCAAAAAAGATACTTATTGTGAGACTGAAGAAGTAGTAGTTTATTATAGAAAATTTACTAAAGATAGAGAATCAAATTTAAAATCAATGTATAACTATTTTAATTACTCTTACCTCTAATAGTGTTGTATAAATACAATCTCTCTTCCTCTCACTTCATCAAATTATTTAATTAATATGCCAAAGCAAGTGCGAAAGATAAAAACCTTTATTTATTTTATTTATTGATCAGAAGTGGAATTTAAACATTAAGTTGAGTCATGTGTTATCATTTATAGATATATTTTTTTAAAATAACCACTATTTTCAAATTAAATACCAAAACAACCACATTTTCAAATTATTTATCAAACTAACTACTTTTCAAGCAAAAAATTGGACGACAAGAGGAGTAGTCACTCTAGGTGGTGCATGCTTTGATCATTTGCACTAAGGCACTACTCATAGTGACAAATGCATACAGATGATGCCACTGCAAGTGTCGCATGCATGCATCCAACAGGAGCATGCGCCACAGGAAGTATCTACTGCTTTGTTTTGTTTTTTATTTTATTTTGATAATTTAATTAAAAAAGTAGAAATAAAAAAGAAAATTAAAAATAATTTAATAAAATTCAATTACACAACGATTGAATACAAAATCAATGACCTACCTGATCGAAACGTCTCTCAGTTCCACATCCCGGCGCATTTGCCTGCCTTCGAGGTCTCTCACGATTTTCCTTAAGTGTTTGAGGTCTTTGAGTATTGGCCGGAAGAAAAGGTGGTTGGTGCGAGAGTCCTGACGTATTTAAAAAATTTCAATCATTTCTCCCCAATAGCCGAAAGGTTCCGTCAACGGCGTTGTTGTAATCGAGTTTGGTGCATATGTTGTTGTAGTTGGGTCATTGTGGTTGGGTTATGTGTGGAAGTTATGGTTGGATGAATTGTGATGTTGAATTCTTTTAAAAAAAAGCAATGATTCTCTTGGCCTGAGAAGTTATATGGTGGTTGGGTGCTTTGGCGGTGGGATGTTTGGGTGTTCATTGGTGGGGCGCTATGATGGGATAGAGTGGAATCGTATGAATTATCGAGGCTATAGATAGATGTTATGGTGGTATATGGTTGTTGGTGGTATAAGTCATGATCTTAGTTTTGTGTTTAGGTGTGTGGCATGTATTGGTTGCGAGGTTGAGTGTTTAGTGGTTGGATGTATATGATATGGTGACGTTGTGAGGTTGTTCATTGGGTTTGGGTAGGATGATAATGTTGCAGGGTTTGGTAATGGTATGGGGTTGGTTGTTAGGTTTAGTAATGGTGTGGGGTTGATTGTTAGGCAGGAGTTTGTTGCTAGAAGTATCATGATGAAGCTCGTTGGAATGGGTCGATCAAATACCTTGGCTCAGACACAAAATGTGTCATTGTAAACGACCTAAAAAAATTCATATATTGTAGAGTTGGTCTAGCATCTTGTATGATAGGTTTGTTTAAGATGTGTCGACGTTGATTCCTCCATTGACGACGCATCTCTTTAGCAAAGTCTTTCCAATCAAAATATTGAAAGTGGAACTAGATGGCAACAATAACATTTTTCCAATTTCCTTCGCTCTGGTTGAAGGGGAGACTGCTGGTGGATGAAGTTTTTTTCCAAAATATCTTCAATTACATGTTTCTCCTCAGCCTAACGTGTGCTTGATTTTAGATAGACATCCATCAATTGAGAGTGACTAAAACTTTGATAATGGTTGGCAGGACCCTCCTTCAACACATGTCTACTACATTAGACACATCACTCAAAATTTCATGCGGGAGATCAAACGCAAGACACTACGGAAGAAGGTTGTGAACGCAGGGTATGCATTAATAGAACCTTCCTTCAAACACTACCGCGAACACATTAGATTGACAAATGAAGATGCAATAAGGTGGATTGACAATATTCCATTAAAGAAGAGGACCAGAGCGTATGATAATGGTCAACAATGGGGCTACATGACAACAAATCTCATGGAATCAATGATCTATGTCTTTAAAGGCATCTGAAACCTACCAATAACTGCTTAAGTTAGAGTGACATATTTTAGTGATGCTTTGGTGAAATTCATTAAGGATGAAGTTGTTCAATGTTACAATCAAGGTAGTTGTTCAGTGATGCTTCAGTGAAATTCATTAAGGAGGAAACTGCCAAAGCTAACACACATGTGGTCACATTGTTTAACCGTAAAAAAGGTTGGTTCAGTGTTGATGATTCAATGGATTACAATAAAGGGAGACTGAGGGGATACTATTGAGTGGAACTAGATAAAGGTTGGTGCGACTACAAAAAGTTCTAATCCTTCCATATGCATTTCTCTCGTGTCACAGCGGCATGTTCAAAGGCTCGACAAGACCCTTCCAACTTACTATCCGCTGTTTACAAAGTCATAAACCTATGCAATGTATACAACAATATCTTTCTGGTGGTAGCAAAGGAGGATTATTGGCCTGCATATCAAGGAGAGATAGTCTGACACAATGAAAAAATGCGAAGAAATAAAAAGGGTCGCCCTAATAGCACACGCATTCGAACCAAAATGGATACGGCGAACAAAATGGTGAGATTATGTAGTTCAAGTCGTCAGGCCGGACACAATCGTATAAACTGTCTCAATGTTGGACCAAGCGCAACAACATAATTTTATATGTAACCATTTTACTTTATATTGAAAACAACGTTATCATAAATATCACAACATTCGATTACAACAACTAAAAAATAATTTAAACAACAATTAAAGAACAAAACAAACAAATAAAAGGACTAAAAAACATAACTATGTGATTACAACCATCAGAACAACAATAATTTAAACAACAATTAAACAACAAAACAAACAAATACAAGGACTAAACAACATAACTATGTGATTACAACCATCAGGACAATTTCCTGAGAACTGTACATCATCATGTGAACATCTCTGTCAGTTTTAACATTGTCCCAGAAATGACTTTCTCCATTGTCATTGAACACGGTAACAAGCCTTTGAATTCTTCTGATATTTTTCATCCTCAGTAATGTCTCCATCTAACCAACAGGTCAAACTCCTATTAAGATGCTCGAACATTTCTGTATTCCAGAGTCGGATCTTCATTGCAGGCTTTACTACAGAATAAATTAAATCGGCATTTCTATTGTGAATATAAGCACACATATATGAAGATATTTTGAAGAAAAATTGAAAGAGATAGTTAGAAGATGTGTGAAAAATAATGGAGGAGGGGATATAGTATTTATAGAATTTGCAAATAAAGTAGTAGTCACTACATGTGACGCATGCTCATATTGGAAGCATGCATGCACCACTTTTATTTTAAAAATGCAATGCATGTGCCACCTAGAGTGGCTACTCCTCTTATCGTCCTATTTTTTTGTTTGAAAAATAATAAGTTTGATAAATAATTTAAAAAATGTGGTTATTTTGTTATTTAATTTGAAAATAATGGTTATTTTGAAAAAAAATTCACATTTATAGGATGTGCTCTAAATTTTTAAGATGAAAATCTTAATTGAATATATCTTTATGTGATGGCCATCCAGTGGTCCTAATTGCATCTCAGGACTCCTTCACATGCCTCTAAATTTTAGATGAAAATCCTAATTGAACTTAATTTAGGGTCCGTTTATTTCAATTTAAAAAAAATGGTTTTTATAGTATTATATTTTTTTATTTAAAAAAGAATGCAATTTGTTTTAAAAAGAATCAATCAAGATTTGATTTTAATAATTTAAAAAATATATATTATTTTAAATATTTTATTTTTTTGGACTAAATTATAATTTTGATCTCTTAATTTTATTTTATTTACGAAATTAGTTCTTCTATTTTAAATTCTAACCGTTTTGGTTTTCTTCTCACTATTTTTCATAAAAAATCGATGAAATATTTGATTTTTAATTCATAATTTTATCTATAGAATTTTCCAATAAATTTGTATACGCTGATTTGTAATTTTCACAAAAAACATATTATTTAAATATTGAAAACATCATTAAATTTAAATGAAAAGTAAGAGAGGCGACTAAAATTATTTAAATTCTAAAATAGAGAGATAAATTTCGTTAATAAGATACAATAAGAGTATTGAAATTGTAATTAAATGATTATTTTTTTACTATATTTATTTTTAGATATTAAATTTTTAAAAAATAACTTAAATTTAAAACTATTTTAAATAGATTTTTATAAAAATAATTTTTGAGATTCATCATTTTAAAAAATTATATAATTTTAATTAAATTATAAACTTCAATAATATATATTTATTTTACTAGATGTCAATATTAATTTTTAATTTATAAAAAATAAATTTAACAAACTTTTAATACTTCTTTAAAAAAATTAAAATCATTTTAAAAAATACAATTTCTTTTTTAAAACTTAAACAAACTAATCATAGTTCTCTAAATCCAATAACACTAGCCACTCTCTACTTTCCCCTTCGGTTATTGTCCTTCTTCTTCAAATTCAAAATCCATTTTTCATCATGTAGTTTTACACCGTAGTGGTATGATGAGAGCAAATTTCTCCGTATCACCTCTTTCATTATAATTTTTTTATCAATTTAATTTTGCACCGTAAGTGATTTGTTAGATTGTACATGTCTTTCAATCTCTTACATAATTTTTATTTTATTTTAATAGATTTACATCCATAATACTTCTCTTTACTATCAAGAATATATATTGATATTTCTTAGAAAACTTTTTAATTACTCAATTATATATCTCATGCATTTTAATGAATTGATTGAATATATATATATATATATATATATATATATATATATATATATATATATATATATATATATATATATATATATATATATATATATATATATATAAGATTTTTCAATTAGTTGATTAAAACACGTGAGATATATATAAGATAGATATTTTAGAAGGTAGAGCTAAATCCAAAATGGATTATTCAGTCTCGTACGGGTCCTGAATTGATATTTAACCCAACTAATTGGTAATTATTGGTGGGTGGTGTTGACTTGTTGTGCTTACTTAGTCAATTTTAAAACTAATTCTAATGAATCAACTTCACTTATTATTCTGTCAAGACTGTTTTTAATAAAATAAGTTTTCTAGTATGACCATAACGTGTAAAATGCGGTATGCCATGTGTTATTAATATTCAATGTCCATACACCAAGTTGGAAATCATAACCTTGTAATTTGTTTGGTTTTTGTTGTTGTCCTCCTTGTTATCATTTTGTGCAAAAGTGCAAGTTCCAATATTTCACTCAATGTGAACTTAAATTACTACTAGAGATTCTGCAAATCTTAAAACATGTGTACGATAAGTTTTTCAAATATAAATCGCATATACATGACTTATACAAAATGAGTCATTTTGGACCTCATCTTAAATCATGTTTAAAAATAATTCGCATAATACATGACTTATACAAAATGAGCCATTTTGAACCTCTTAGCATTAAAATTATGAAGTAGAAATAAAAGGTGAGGGCGTTGTAGTACTCCTAATATAGTGAGGAGAAGATTAGTTTGTAAGGTTAACATTCCAACATTAAAGTAACAGAAATCAAAAGTAATATGTTAGAGAGAATAAATTGAAATATTTAAAATAATGCATTTTACTAAAGCGGATGAATCTGCTCAAGTCGTGTGTCGAGTGGACAACATACTATTAGATTGAATCTAACGGTTATTGGTGTATTGGAGGAAGGAATTGCCTACTTCTGGTTAGAACGAGGGTGTACCTACTTTGTGTGCCTTTCAACTTATTATTCGTTTCTAGGCCTTTTTCTATGAGCCTTAAGAATGGTTCAGAATAGTTTCCCACCAAACCTTTGTTTTATTTTTTAGAATTAGGCTTGCAAGGCGTATTTTTAGGTCGTTTGTTTAACATAAAAAATGAACGGTCTTGATGTGATGTCATTAGCTTTGGGAATAGGTGCATTAAATGTCTCTATCTTGATTGATGATGTTTTGCAGGGAGGTTCTAATACGTGTCCTTATGTTTGATGTAATGATATTCCCTCTGTCCTAGAATATTTGAGTGCTCTAAACAATCCCTGATGAAATCTTGATTGTTGGTAGTGTGGTTCATACTTCACAATGTGGTAGATCGCACGATTCACTATTGTGGAAATGCATATAAGAAGTTCTTGAACCATTAATCTTCTCTTTTGTTGGTGTCTGTGGATGCGAGAAACTCTTATTCTTCTTCTTTGCTTGTGATTTCTTCTATTATTTCCAGTTTCTCCCATATTATTTCATCCTCAAGTAGTTCATGCCTCCTCTTTTAGCACGTGAGCTCCCAATTTTTTTAAGGTAATGCATAACTTCGCCTTTCTTTCAATCTTGCTTTCTTTATTAAGGTTTCTAGATAAGAAGTTCATGGGTTTTGATGGAGAAGATTGTTGCTAACTTAATGGCTTATTGAAATTTTTTTTAGTAGGAACACTAGATTTGGCTCTGAGCTTTCCTCGTGTTGCTATTTGTATTCACTTCTTTCCCGTGTTAACATGACACCATATAATGGAGGACATCCGACCTCAAGTTTGGAAGGCCACATGGGATAACTCATTAGTGTGGGCAGACCAAGAGACACTAGATACTTCTTCTAATTTTGTTCATGAGGTCGGACGCCATACTTTCATGGCGGTGAGACCTATTGAAGATTGTGAGACCTACTTGTCACACTCTAATTTTTAACCCTAATATTCCACCTCATTTGTATTATTTTTGCATGACATCAATCATTTCATGTGTGTGTATTTTTATGCATTGCTAACCCCTTTGAGATTTCAAGAGCATGTACATTGGTTTACTTTTACTACAATCTAGGGTTTTGAAACCAAGAGCTCAAGAAGTTGGCCAATCAAGGACTCATGTAATACTCAAATCTCCAATATGATCAAGAGCCTCCTTACATCAATAATCATGTGCAATATTCCATCAATATCATTTCATCAAACCTCAAGTCATCAGATGCACCAAATTAGGGTTTTGATCTAATTCAGTCTGGGTTTGACCTTTTTTAGCAAGGCATGATTCAACACTTCAAGACATGTTCCAAGGATATCAAGGACATCATATTAACCCATTCATATGATTTAATTAATTCAAGAAGCTTGATCCATTAACAATTGAAGAAATCAAGTTCATATGGAAAAAGTCAACTGTTCATCAAAGTCAAAGTTTGGCTTTTGAAATTTTTGGTCAAACATGGACTCCACAAGTCAAGAATCATGAAAATATGATGTATAATTGCATTTGATCATGATTAATCAATAAAATCAAGAAGAGATTCTAAGTTGGTGAATTTAGGGTTTTGAAAATTTTCTGTTATAAAACTTTGTGATTAAATGCACTACTTTCCAAGACCATAACTTCTTCCTCGAGCATCTAATGGAAACACTTGAGGACTCATTTAAAGATGGTATTACATAATTCAAATTGGTGAAAGAATGGACTAAAAATCATTTTCCAATTGGAAGTTATGATTGATCAAAATTGAGGTTTTTCAAAGATGTGAAATGTCCAATACTTAGAAATTTTTTTCTAGGTATAAATCAGTGAAAAGTCCAATTTTGTTGGGCATTTATCTCCATCATCCAAATTGATTCTTTCCAAGTGATCAACATCAAATTTGTAGTATGTGATCTCATCTTTCCAATGATATTAAGAACATGGATTTATCTTTCTTGAGCATGAAGTTATGAATTTGCCAAGTGACCATGGTAAGGCATTTTGACTTAGGCAGATTTGCACAAGAAGCTCATAGTCAGATTTGTGCACGAGTTCATGATCATTTTTGGCCAAGTTCCAAGCATTTTCTGAGCTTCTCATCAACTAGGAACTTGATCCTTATCCTAAAATCTTCCCAAGGATATCAAATTTTGCAGAATTGGATCTTGTTGCACCATGTAAAAGTATCATCCAACATGCCAACTTGATTGACTTTTGGATATTGGAAAAAAAAAAAGCTCATTTTTGCTTCCAACCACTTTCCATGATTCAAAGAGGTCCCTTATGAATCAAAAGCAACTTGTGTGATCTGGGAAAAAGCTCAAGGAAGTCAACTAGCAAGCCACCCTATAAAGTATGGCTCACTTGTACTTGAAGCAACTTTATGCAAAAGTTGAAATGTCCATTGGATCTTGTTCACTCTTTGTCCAAACTCTTGCCACTTGCATCATATCATATCAACTATAAATAGCTCCTTATTTCATCTATTTAAACACACAACATTGAGCCTTAAACATCCCTCAATCTCAACATCTTGCAACCTTGAACACTTGTGTTCTTCACTTGGCATCAAAACCATCAAACTTTCCAAAATCCACCACAGTTACAACCATCAAACTTTCCATCCAAACATACCACAAATCATCCATAGAAGCTGTCTAAGCCCTCCAAAACACCAGAAAATCCTCCAACCTAAAATTCAACTCTCTTTGGTCACCATTGTTGACTAAAGAGCCAAAACTTAAGAAATCTCAACTCTGGCCATTTCCATTCAATCTACCACTTCAAACACCTCATACAAATATTACATAAACTATTCTAATAATCACAATCCATCTGTAACACCTCTAACTCGGAAATTAAAATCTCACTTTGATCATTTGCAAGAGGATTCGAGTTAGAGGATTCGAGATGTTTCAGAGGAAACCAAGTATTGCATTAACTTTCTAGAGGTTCATTGAAGCTAATTGCATCTTCATTTAGCATATGAAAGCTCATTTGAAGGGGAATTGGACTTACTCCAATAGGTAAGCATTTCACTTGTAGAACTCAATGATTACTGCATCATCTTAATTCATTTAAGTTGCTAAGTTACTTTCCATATTGTAGTAATTAAAACCTTTATGCTAATTGGTCCTAAACAATGATGTTTAGAATTTCACGTTGAGTTGAAATTTTAGGGTTCATACTGACGTCTGATTAAATATTTGTGATTGAGTGAGAATAAATGCAATTGAGTGATATCATTAGATTCCTTATTTGATTCTGCGCAACTTTGGTTTTTACACTTTTTAATTTGGTTAAGAAATGAAGAAGTTAGAAATGTGAGAAATTTGAAAATGGTGAAAAATTCGTGGGAAAAAAGAAGACCAGGGTGCCGCATAATTTCATTTTAAAAATCATGTTTTATATATTATTTAATGTTTACATTTTAATACATGAATTGACATTGCATCCCAGTGGTAACATGCTGGTTTGAATGTTTGTGCGAAAGGTCTGGAGTTCGAATCCCCCTTGCCCTAGACTTTTTCCATTTTATTTTTAGTTCATTTTCATTTATGAAGCATTATATATTATTTCCTGCATGCGCATTTTAATCACATTGTAGCACATGGCCCAATGGACAAAATTTTGAGCTGCAAATTCAAGGGCGTGGGTTCAAACCCTCATGGCAACATCCTTTTTTCTTTTAACACTTGTTTCTTTTTAATCTATTTTTATTTCTTTTTATTTCTACTTTCTTTTAATTCATGTTTATTTATTCTTTTCCTCCTTTTATTTTATCACCCAACATTTTCAAAAAAACACTAAAAATATTTTATTTTATTTTAACATGTTAATTAAAAATCAAAATATTGTTTATTAGTCTTTTCTTTAATTAAAAACCCTAAAAAATGTTTTCTCATTTACTTGTTAGGACTTATGTATATCCTTGACCTTGTCTTAAATATTTCATGTTAATGTATGATCATGTTCCTTTAAAGAAATGTGAAAGTGTCTTGGTTGTTATTGTTCATATTAGTGGCTTAGGATCTTTGAGTTCTTGTGTTGTTCATGCCTTGATTACCTTTGATCACATGTTTTCCCTAATTGCCATCTTATTTGGTTTTGAATGCTTTGAATGATTAATGATTGCTCATGCTTGTCTTTGTAGATATATGTTGTGAATTATTGTAACACGTTTATCTTAGATGGTCCATAATGATCTTGCTTTGATTTAAACCATGACTTGGTCCTTAATTTGTTTTGTTAAAGCATGCCTTAAAAATAATGTGTCCATGTTTCTTATGTGTTGTATAGTGATCAGTGGTTTTTACACGTGATTTTACCGTTTGTTTCAGTTAATCAATTGTTATGTCCTATCGCATTTTATTTGTTTTTATTACATTTTACGCGTTGATTTGGTATTTTCACTGTTTCTCGGTTCAGGTAAACAATAAAGGAGAAGCAGAGCGAAAATTGGGGAAAATGGCAAGAATTCGGAAGAGTTTTGTTGTGGACCAGGAGCCTGACACGGGTGCCCGTGTCCTGTGACACTGCCCGTGTCAGGGCCCCTGAATAAAAAGATAGCCAACCCAAGAACTAGTAGCCTGACACGGGTGCCCTTGTCCTGTGACACTTCCCGTGTCAGGGCTACTGAAAGTAGAATCTTTAGCAGTCTGCATGGAAACGATCATAACTGGAGTTCCGAGAATCCGTTTGAGGCGTTCTAATGATTGTCGGAAAGCTAAAAGAGAGATCTACGACTTTCGTGTTGGAGTCGAAGTCAGATACGGAGAAAATTATTCTATATTTTCGTTTGAACCTGCAACATTAGTTTTATTAAGTTTTGGTGTGCTATCTCGGAGGGCAATTTAGGCATCTCGCATTGTAATTTGAATTCTGGTATATTAGACGCATCGTGAATTAAGAAAAGGGACTTTTAGACAGAAAATAATTTCACGAGAAAGATTGGAGCAGTCAAGGATTTGGGAAACTGAAGGTCCTCATGAGCGGAAGCGATTGAAGATCAAGGCAACCAATTATCTTATATTATTTACTCTTGTTGTTGATTTTATCTGTATTACTATGAGTAGCTAAACCCCCTAATGTTAGGGGGTGTCCCTAAATTGACTCTGTAATAACCTTATTTCCTTTGAATAATGGATTTCACTGCTTTCTAATCATCGTTGTTATTGTATAGTTTTCTTAAGGTTTTTCTTATTTGACAAATAAGGATCTGATTTACGGTTAACCATAGGTTTGGAAAAACGATTGTTAACGCGTTTATACGATAATACTATAGTAGATATTGCCTAGGAATGAGAATACCTTATAGTAACCGTAATATTTTAGATAAAAATTATTGCTTGGTATTGTTCCTATACCGTCAAGGAATTGGGGCATAGGGAGAATACCAAAGGGTTTTCTGCTGAGGAATTAGAGTTAACTAATCTTTAAAACTGGTAATGATTAAATTGAGCAGTGATTTCTGAGAACTAAGGGTTAAGGTTATTACAAGGATTTTCATACACCCTACCCTAGCAAGCTTCTCATAACTGTTTAAAACATTTATTTTACTGTTGTTGCCTTCTGGCCTTTATAATTCTAAAGAAACAAACCAAAACCCCTATGATTTTTTGTTTAATTTCATTATTATAGAACTTGTGTTCATACGCAGTCCGCGAGATCGATATTCGGGGAATTTACCCCTATTACTACATCGGTAAAAATAGCACACTTGCTATTTTACCGGTCAAGTTTTTGGCGCCATTACCGGCCAAGTTTTTGGCGCCATCGTAAATCAACCGGTGAATGTGGCACACGTTCAGCTACATCCTTCCACCATTCGCCAGTTGGAGAGTAAGCCTTTCTCTGGAAGAATCAACGAAGATGCAAACAAGCATCTACAAAGATTCCTAACGACTACCACATCTTTGAAGATAGAAGACCATTCCGAAGAGGCCAAGAGACTTGTTATGTTTCTATTCACACTGACTGATGGTGCGGAAGAATGGTTCTATTCACTTCTAACTGGAAGTATCACCACATGGCGAGAGATGGAAACTACATTCCTTAACGGGTATTTCCCTGCTTTAGTGTTTATTCGAAAAAGATACGACATTGTCAATTTCAAACAAAAAGAAGGGTAATCTCTAGGAGATGCATATAAGAGGTTTAAGAGGTGTCTGACGGCATGTCCTGCTCATAACATGGATGCCACCGAGCAGATGCAGAACTTTGTGAATGGTTTACGACTCAAGACAAAACAACTTATAGACACTGCTGTCGGTGGCTCAACTAATTTCTCAACAGCCACTAGTATCAAGAGGATCATAGAAGCAATTGCCACCAATGAGCATCTTGAGTTGTATGATTGCACTGTGAACCAACCAGAGGGTAAGATTGATTTAAAGCTAGCGGATCAAGTTGTGAACATGGAAGAGCAAATCAAAGCTGAAGTGGAAAGAAGGCTTAAGGGGATGAATATTAGAACTCAGACAGTGGCACAAGTTGAACCAGTTCAAGCGTTACCTTGTGAGATATGTAGTGGACCACACTTGACCATGCATTATGTGGCAACTCAAGAGTAGGTTGAACAAATTAATATGTTGAGGTAGAACAATCCTTTTGCCAACACATACAATCCAGGTTGGAAACATCAACAACAATATCAGCAACCACCATACCAACCTCAATACCAACAGGCTCCTCAAAAAGCAGAATGGGAGATAGCTATTGAAAGAATGGCATCTAAAAGTATGCAATTCCAAGAAGAGACCCGTAATGTTCAAAGGAATAACACATCTTCCATCAAAAATCTTGAGGCGCAAATGGGGCAGATAGCCCAACACCTCTCAACACACACCCAAGCAACCCTCCCGAGTGCGACAGTACCGAATTCGAAAACTCAAGAGAGCATTAATGTTGTCACAACAAGAAATCAGAAAATGATAGAAGAATAGGAAACAAATGAGGATAAATGCATAGAGGTGGAACTTGAGGTAAGAGAGAAAGTGAAACAACCAGAAGAAGTTGTACTATCTGAAAATTAGAAATCAACATGCCGTTCATTGAAGCACTCGAGCAAATGCCTTTGTACAAGAAATTCATGAAAGAGGTTATAGGTAAAAAGAGATCAATGGGTGAAGAACCGAAAACCACAACTGAGCAATGTAAGGAAATATCACAAGAAAAGAGAATCCCCATCAAGAAGAAGGACCCTGGACCAGTTGTAATCCCTTATACTATAAAAGGTCGAACTTTTAAGAAAGTCTTAATTGATTCAGGTGCTAGTGTGAGTCTCATGCCATTATCGATTTTCAAAAAGTTGGATATTGGAAAAGTGAACGATACGGGAACAAGCTTGAAGTTTTCCGACCACACAACTAAGATGGCATATGGGCTAGCAGAGGATGTACTAGTGACAATCGATAACTTCACTTTCCTAGTTGATTTTCAAATCATGGATATACCAGAGGATGAAGAGACTTCGATCATACTTGGCCGACCGTTCTTGCTTACTAGTCGGTGCAACATTGATGTGGACACAGGTACGATCACGTTGAAATCTTTTGAGTAGGAAATCAAGTTAAAAGCTCTAGAGGTTAGAAAGAAAGGTAAGGAAAAATATGTTAAACCGTCAGTTGGGAAGATCAACGCAACTAATAAAGGAGAACAATCAAAACCATTTCAAGTTGCTCTCATCTCTGAACCCGACCAATATTCTGTTGCAAAGAAGTCAAGAAATAGAGTTTGGAGGCTAAAGTACCCCCCATAACAATAGGGAGTCGACCGTCGAGCTAGGCAACGTTAAACGAAGCGCTGCGTGGGAGGCAACCCACGAATTTTAAGAATTGATGTTTTTCTTTTTGTGGTTATTGTTTTTGCAGGAATAAACGAGAGTTTGCAAGGGAAAACGTGGAAGCAGCAAAGGGGTACTACATTACCTGTCGACCCCTCTGTGAGGATCTCTGTGAGTACACCTCTTCTTCTTGTGTTCTTAAACATTGAGACAATGTTTAGTTCAAGTTTGAGGGAGGTTTTACTGTTTTGAGCTGTCAATTTAAATACCTTTTTATTGTTAAGTTCGGTAAAAATCATGTCGAATTCGCCCCTACGAAGACCGTATATTTTTTTCTTATGAATGGTATGTGTGTATGGTAGTCAAGAAAGTATTTAGAGTTCAAGGGAAGAGGAGTTTGAACTAAGGAACTTGGAAAGTTTGGAAATTGAGGTATAATTTGAACACCCTAGGTTCCCTGGAGTAAGGAAACGAGTTCAACGTGTAGATTTGTGCCATAGTACTTGGATTTGAGAAGTATTCCCTGATTAGTTCATAGTGATAATCTGACATGATTGAAAGAATTGCATATATTGATTATGAGAATGACTTGTGGCACCAAAAAAAAAAGCTGAATAATGACGGTAAAGACAACCTGTCCTTCTAAGTTGGGTAACCCTCACCCGGTTATTTAGCCTAACAGCGGTTTAATCTCTATATTCGTCCCAAAGTGGACTAATAAACACCTATGAGCGAGAGAAAAAAAAGAATAAAGGTGCCACGAAAAAAGTCTCGAGCAAAATTATACATGCCTTAATCTGATTATCCGAATGAAAGGGGTAGAAAATCGAAGAAAAGACTTAACCCCAAAGCATAGTTGGATAGGTGGCCGAAAGGGGGATTTGAGTCCATAATTTTACCGCGGTATGTGTTTATGTAATGCCTTTGTTAACGGATGAGTACCGAGAGAGCTAGTTTGAGCCGATCAGAACTAAGACTCACGTATGAGTATCGACACGCCTTACACCCTGAGCCCTTCACTTGATGTGCTGTTTGATTTAAAAGTATTCATCCAAGCTTTTTGCTTGAGGTCAAGCAATGGTTTATGTTTGGGGGAGTTTGATCAGTGGGTTTTACACTTGATTTTACCGGTTGTTTCAGTTAATCAATTGTTATGTGCTATCGCATTTTATTTGTTTTTATTACATTTTACGCGTCGATTTGGTATTTTCACTGTTTCTAGGTTCAGGTAAGCAATAAAGGAGAAGCAGAGCAAAAACCGGGGAAAAAGGCAAGAACTCGGAAGAGTTTTTTTGTGCACCAGGAGCCTGACACGGGTGCCCATGTCCTATGACATTGTCCGTGTCAGGGCTACTGAAAGTAAAATCTTTATCAATCTGCACGGAAACGATCATAACTAGAGTTTTGGGAATCCTTTTGAGGCGTTTTAATAATCGTCGGAAAGCTAAGAGAGAGAGCTGCGAATTTTGTGTTGGAGTCGAAGTCAGATTCGGAGCAAATTATTCCATATTTTCATTTGAACCTGCATCATTAGGTTTATTAAGTTTTGGTGTGCTATCTCGGAGAGCAGTTTAGGCATCTCGCATTGTAATTTGAATTCTGGTATATTACACGCATCGTGAATTGAGAAAAGAGACTTTTGGATAGAAAATAATTTCACGAGAAAGATTGGAGCGATCAAGGATTTGAGAAACTGAAGGTCCTCATGAGCGGAAGCGATTGAAGATCAAGGAAACCAATTATATTGTAATGTTTAGTCTTATTGTTGATTTTATTTGTATTATTATGAGTAGCTAAACCCCCCAATGCTAGGGGGTGTCCCTGAGTTGACTCTGTAATAACCTTGTTTCCTTTGAATAATGGATTTCACTGCTTTCTAATCATCGTTGTTATTGTATAATTTTCTTATGGCTTTTCTTATTTGACAAATAATGATATGATTTACGGTTAACCATAGGTTTGGAAAAATGATTGTTAACGCGTTTATACGATAATACTATAGTAGATATTGCCTAGGAATGGGGATACCCTATAGTAACCGTAATGTTTTAGATAAAAATTATTGCTTGGTATTGTTCATACACCATCAAGGAATTGGGGCATAGGGAAAATACCAAAGGGTTTTCTGCTGAGGAATTAGAGTCAACTAATCTTTAAAACCGATAACGATTAAATTGACCAGTGATTTCTGAGAACTAAGGATTAAGGTTATTACAAGGCTTTTCATACAACCTACCCTAGCATGCTTCTCATAACTGTTTAAAACCTTTAATTTACTGTTGTTTCCTTCTGGCCTTTATAATTCTAAAGAAACAAACCAGAACCCCTATGATTTTTTGTTCAATTGCATTATTATAGAACTTGTATTCATACGCAGTCCGCGAGATTGATATTCGGGGAATTTACCCCTATTACTACATCGGTAAAAATAGTTCACTTGCTATTTTAGCGGTCATATACCATGATCAAATGAGTTTGTTTATGAACCTTGTCCATGTTTACCTTGCTTGTACCATGTTCTCATGTTTATCTACTTTGTTGAGTAATGATTTATACTTGTTTATCATGTTGCCTAAATTCAAGGGAGGGACTCATTGTTGACATCATTGTCATTTGCATATATATATATATATATATATATATATATATATATATATATATATATATATATATATATATATATATATATATATATATATATATATATATATATATATATATATATATATATATATATATATATATATATATATATATATATATATATATCATTTTGTAATCCTCGAACTTGCTATCCCTTAGGAAGTTTCCCTTAGGATCATTTACAACTTAGGAAATTCAATTAGGGTTTCCTCTCTCTCAAACTTAAAACCACTTTCAATAAAAAACCTTGACCCTAGGTCATTGATCTTTTCAACTCTTTTCTTAACAAAATGCTTCAAGACATCTTAGGTGTATTTAAACTTCTTTCACAAAACTAAAAGACACAAACTTTAATTCGAATCTTTTGCCACTTTGGATTTTCAATTTAAAACCTTTTCAAAATAGATTAGACATTAGTCATCCTTAGTTGAGATATAAATCTCCTATCCCATGACATTGTAAGAAAGATGATTTATTATTTTTCACTTGAGAGAGGTATGTGGAATACTTGTTGATTCTGTATCCAAGTTGGAGCCTTTCTCTCAATGTGAAGCAAAGATCCCTCTTCCACATGTTTGTGGTGGTTTAAATGAGTATTCTCCTTAAGATGACAACTTGTCTCTTCTTCAATAAAATCCACCATAACAAATCCGTTTTTAATTTGTACCTTGAACTACGAGGTTTTGATTCTTTATTGGTACTTAAGCACAAGACTTCGTTTCTTGCCAAGCACAAAAACAATAAAAAAACATTTCTCTTCTCATCTCATCAATCAATCCTAAATAGCAAACTCGAACTTAGAACAAAAATTCAAAAAAAAGGTTCTTGTAAGATACTATAGATACTTAGGGTGTTAATACCTTCCCTTAGTATAACCAATCCCCAAACCTTAGATCTCTTCATTACTTTGTTTTTACATTGCATGTTTATGGATTATTCTTTCTTTACCTCTTCCCTTGGATAAATTAAAGATTGGTGGTGATATCTTAATATTTATGAAGCCTAGCTAACTCAACAGCTATGGTCTCCGATTCTCACTGCGACACTACTCCCCAAAGAGGACAAGAGGATACTGTCGCGGTGAGAGTTAGATATCAAGCTATTGATTAACTTGAATCATAAATCATGATTCACCACTGGTCTTTGATTTGTCCAAGGGAAGGGAAAAAGATCGAATTACTCAAAAGCATGCAATGCAATGCAAATCTAGAAAAACTAAGGTTCGGGGATTGGTTATACCTAGGGAAGGTGTTAGCATCCTAAGCATTTGTAGTACTCTACAGGAACCTCTTGTTTTATTGTGCTATTGTTGTTTGTTAAGGGTAAGAGACCTAAGGGTTTATTTCTAAGTATACTCGCCAAGAAATCGCATCTTGTGCCTAAGTATCCTAACGAAAATAGACTCAGATTATTCACAGTTCCCTTAAAGGGTTTGAGGAACCATTAAATGTTGGTCAAAGTTCCAAGAGGGAAAAGACTTGTTGATTGATCCTAGGAGAAAAGACGAGTCATCATCTTAAGTGAAAATACTCGACTTAACCACCACAACTTGTAAGAGATGGTATTTTCGTCACATTGAGAGAAGGGCTCAACACTCGGTTTTATCAACGAGCATGCCACATACCTCTCTCAAGCAGAAAAGATTTTGCATCTCTCGCTATCATTATGGGGAAGGAGAATTATATCTCGACTGTCAAGATGAATCACGACTAATTCTCTTGTGGGGAGAATAGAGGTGTAAATTGTATTAATAAGGTTTGTCTAAGTTGAAATATTTCGAAGGAAACCACCCTATCTTAAGGTATAAGGGCTAAATCCTAAGCTGATCGACTTGAGAAATCAAGGATTGAGCGGAGGAACATGATGCACATGAGATGCATTGTATACGAATTATAAGTTCATATACAGATTCTTCCCTTGGACGTGTAACAAGAAATTATTAATTTAAATATTAAAATTTATATTAACTAATAATTACAACATTTTTTTTTAACATTCAACAAAAAAAAAATAACTAAAAAACGAAAATAAATAACTAAAATATTTTTGGTATTATATGAAATTTTATATGAATTAAATTAAAGAGAAACTAATTAGAAAAAATAATTTTAAAATTTAACAATTAACAAATAGGCAAGAAAAATGTTTTTAATTTTCTAGATTATGAAAAATCAATTAAAAAAAGAAAAGAAGGAAAATAAAATATTATTAAAAAAAAATCAATGTTTAAGCAACCACACCATGTAATACAAAATAAATACACTTAAAATATTTGTACAAAGACTTTCATAGTACTTACACAATACCAATCAAATTGGAGCGAATAACACAAGTTAAAAAGGAATTTGAGTAATTCGCAAAGAAGAAACAACAACTGAGCAACACACGAAGGTAAAGGAAAATTACCTGTCGAAATTCGTCCGACGCGTCTTCGGAGGTAATGCGAATAAGATGAAACATGGACTCCATATAGGTATGACTCAAATACCCTTCCTCTTTATGCAACAATTTCTTTTGTGAGCGTGTGGTAGTTATTGTTGTTGTCTCTACTTTTGCAGTGTATGCACTCACCCTTTGTAATGCATGAAAAATTATGTATGAGAGTGATTCTCTTATGTTTTGGATTTTTTTTCTAATGCATATATATAGGACTAGAAAATAGACAAGAATGATAATAACAATTAATACAATATTTTTTTGTTTTTTTTTATAATAAGACAAGAATAAAAGAAATTAACAATCATATTTTTGTGTCTTTTTTATTATAAGACAAGAATAAAAGGGATTAAAATTCATGTTTTTTGTGTTTTTTTATAATAAGACAAGAATTAAAAGAATTAAAAATCATGTTTTTATTTTTTTTAAAAGAAAATATTAATAAACAAATTAAAAATAAAATTAATTAATAAAAATAAAAGTTTACATTAAATATATAATTAAAAATAAATAAATTAAATGATTATTTAAATAAAAATGATTAAAAAATAAATAAAAAGTCAGGCAGAAAAGTGCTCGAAAAAATAAAATGAACACACCAAAATAATCAGCGCAAAATAAATATATTAGAAAAATACAACGTTTGGTCAGATATTGAAATAAATTTAGACCGATTTGTTTGTAAATCTAACAAATTTATTCTGACTGACATTTCAGACACTATGCAAGATAAAGTGCATGTTATGCTATGCAGATGATGCAAAACATAATCTTAAGATCAAAAATTAGGGTATGATAGATGCTCCTATTTAAGTTTCTTTTATCCAGAGATACGGAGATTGAAATATTCGTCTCGACGTGATAGGAGAGACTTAAATACAAACATGCACAATATTTGGCTCTAAGACGCCACAAAATGCTTATGATATGATATGATATGCAAGACAGAAATCTTGTGAGGAATGACGTCACAGGGGATAACTGCATACAGAAAACACTGAAACATAGTTAAACAAAGGACGACCCGACGAGGAACAACTTAGCAAGACTCCACGGGGAAAGGTCCAACTCCACTAGAGATGAGACTCAACTCCACCGGGGAAAAGGCACTTAACCACCACCGGGGATAACTTAAACACATGGTATCTCCAAAATAGAACAAAGGTGTGTATCGCCTACTACCAAGAACATGGTAGCCTAAACAACAAGCAAGAAACTTGAAAAGATGGATAACCTACTACCAACAGATGGTAGCCTAAGCGAAGATATCTAGTTGAAATAAAAGAACATATATTACCTATTATCAACTACATGATAGCCTAAGCAAAGGTAATATACTTAAAAGGAGAGATCACCTACTACCAAACACGGTAGCCTAAGCAAAGGTATCTCACCAAAAAGATATGATATATTACCTACTATCAAATATATGATAGCCTAAGCAAAAGTAATGTACTTGAAAGGAGAGATCACCTACTACCAAACACGGTAGCCTAAGCAAAGGTATCTGACAAAAAAGATACGGTATATTACCTACTATCAAATATATGATAGCCTAAACAAAGGTAATAACCAAAATAAGCTTCCATGATTAAAATATGATTAAGCTTATTCTTTAACTAAATGATTCATTTAGAAAAGGTAAATGAACTTCCCCACGCCTCGGGTCATAAGTCACGGACTGGTCTCAGTTTCTTTTTTAATCAAGTATTCCACTTGAAAAGGGTAAAATAAACCTCCCCACGCTTCATGGTTGTATGCCATGAACGGGTCTCAATTTCTTCTTTAATCAAGTCTTTCACTTGAAAAGGGTAAAATAAACCTCCCATCGTCTCGGGTCGTAAGCCACGAACTGGTCTCAGTTTCTTCTTTAATCAAGCATTCCACTTGAAAAGGGTAAAATAAACCTGCACGCGCTTCAAGGTTGTATGCCATGAACGGGTCTCAGTTTCTTCTTTAATCAAGTATTCCACCTGAAAAGGGTAAAATAAACCTCCCCTTGTCCCGGGTCATAAGACACAAACGAGTTTCAGTTTCTTCTTGGGAAGGTGAATACTTATGGGAGAGTATATTCACAGGGGATTGGAGTTTCACTGGAGATATATGAATTCAGCGAGAATCCATAAATTACTGGAGATTAGGAAGCATCACCGAGGATTTTCAAAAGAAATGACGGTCGGTTGACTTGCAAAATATGTCTTCTCAAATAAAGAGAAAGATCATCTGAATCTTCATCAAATTTCTCGAAGAGATGCCATTTTATGAAAGCAACGTTGAATAGTGGACTCCCTGGGGAGAACATCATTGAAGAGCAGTATTGTTGTAGTTTGAAGTTGCATTGAGACAAATAAAGTCCTCGTATCAGGAATTCTCAAATAAAGAGAAATACTTGTAAAGTCTTCACCAAACTTCTCTGATGGATTTCTTGATATATGCCATTTGATGGAAGATAAGTTGATAATGTTGATAAACTCATTGGGGATAGATAAATTGTCTTGAGTAGAATGCTATTTGTCATCCAAATAGAAAGCCTGAGAACAAAACAAGTTACTCAAATAAAGAGCTGCCACTTGTTGTCTGGGTATAAATTGCTGAGAAAATGTTATAACACTGCCGTTGAGGAAATATTTAGTCTTCAATGGTGATCCTTAAATAGGTTCTTCCCGGGGGAAAAAGTGAAAAATAAATGAATGCTCAATCCAGATTCAAAAGCCTAGAGAGACTAAAAAAATGTGATTGTCAGGGACCAAAGTTCAATTCAGAAAATAACTGAAGAGAAACGGTCAAGCAAGACTCTACCCATTGAGGAATGAAATCAACTGGGGTTTATCTTTATCCAAAAATGGAAAAGAAAAATAAAGTAACCATATTCCACGAGAATCAAACTCAGTGGGGAATTAGAAATGATGTGCTCTTTCTGCTTAGGGTTGACGATTCTACTTGGAGGGAGAAGACAAACCCAGAAACTTGGGGATAAACACGGCCAAAGTGAACAAACAAACAAACACAAAAATGTGAAATGCATAAATGCCATGAGTATTATTTGAATGTATGTCATGTTATGCTTATGCTGACAAAACAAGCAAAGAGAAGTAAACTGGAGATGAGATAAACATCTCGACACAGATACTCGGCCAATCTTCGCAAGATATGAACATCACTAGGGATAAATGGAAAGCCGCATCTGGGACTCATAGCCATGCTTCAAGGCTTCAAACTTCTCTGGGGAAAAAGAGCACTCCACTTGAGGATGAACATCATAACTTCACTTAGGGGACTGTCAAGATGAATCTGGTGACTCTGTTAGGGATGAGAAAGATCCACTGGGTAAAGAATCAAACTCATGATTAGAGAGACTTCATAGGGGATAAAATAAATATCCATTACAAACTGAAGTAGTCTGGAAGGAAGTTGTAACTGGAGATGCCGGAGATGCGGTCTCACAAGGGATAAAATAAATATCCACTTCAATGGGAATGCTCGGATCAACGTTGCAAGTTAAAGATGTCATATTTGAGACTTCATGGGGATGAAATAAACATCCATTTTGCTGGGGAAGATTTAAGTTGTAAGAAATCCACTGAGGAGTGAAATAACATTCACTTCACTGGGAAGGTTGAAGCCAAGGAAATTCACTGGCGGATGCTTAGGTTACCAATAGGGAAAGTCTTGCACCAGACATGCCATAACTGCTTGAAGTGGAGATTCACCGGGGAATTGTCATGACTACCTGTGGTAGAGAATTAATGGGGAATCATCACACCACTTGAGACAGGAGCTTTTTGGGGTATGGGTGAAGAATGCTACGAGAACAAAGTAGCTCTGCATTAATGAACTGCGTGGTGGTCGCCATTTTGAACAACATTTTTGTGAATGGATAAAATAATATTCAATTCTAAAATGTCCCAAGATCACATAGTTTATGAGAAGAAAGTCATTCCAAGAGGATTTTACAAAAAACATGGAATCTAAGATGTTCCAATATCTTCCATCTCTTGGAGAGATTTGTCGAATCTTGACGTAACTGCCACAGATTGACTATATTTTGTTTAGCTGAAACTTCAAAATTGCCCCCTTAGGGGTGGTTAGTCTATGAAAGCAATAACAGGGAAACAAACTTTCCCCTGGTCAACAGAGTCTTCAGGTAACATGCCCCTGGAGATGATCATTCTTGGAATGTTTAGCTCGTTTTTATCAGAGTTTCAGGTCTCAAAAGATTAAGCTCATCATTTTTGTTTGTATGCAAGCTTCTATGATGTCAAGCAATGTTAGCGAGCAAAAAGATGTTAATTCTGAAACTGCTAATGCAACACACATGCTTGTCTTGAAGTTTTTTTATTTATTAAAAAGATATCACAATAACTTGTGACCGAATCACTAGTTAGGATAGGAAATTAATTAATTTTACAAGCCAACACAACTTTTGAGCTTAGCTCATAGGAGTTAGGAAACGTTATCTCTTCGAGTACACTTTCAAACTAAACCATGCTTCAATTAGGTCTTTTGAGGGTTGTATCATGGCTTGGTTCACAGTTCAAGAAACAAAGGATATAAGACTCAAAGTTTATTTGTGCCCACCCATTCTTCGTGATGTTCTCCAATCCTACCTTCAGTTAACCTGACACGAGTACTCATCTCTCAAGAGAAGTTTTGATATGGTTGAGAAACCACTAAGGCTTTGGACATGGCAGTCACTCACCTTTTTGCTTTTGGTGTTTGATCACACGACTTTGTTCTTTACTTGAGGATTTTCTTTGTGATCCTTTGTTTTTGCTTTTCACGTTTTAGTTTATTATTATTATTTTTTTATTCCTTAAATTTTTCCTGAAGGGAGTCTTTGGATTTGACTTTGAAGTCCAGCGAGATGCATCAATTTTGCCTAAGTCTCCTTCATAGGTTTTGACTTAGTGGTCTTTTTCTTTTTTTCATTTTTTTTGTGATTTATGAACAAGTCGTGTGACTATAAGTCATTTTGACCTTTCTGAAAGGATTATGACTGCCTCACTCTTTAAATAGTCAAGGGATTTGACTTCCATCCTTCTAATGTGTGAGGGATAGATAAAATGGATTCTCTGATGTTCACTCCTCCCTTTTGAGAGTTTGGACCCTCGATCAGTTTAACTGAAAACTACCCTGCCCCGAGTTAAAATTGAGGGTTTTTTTTTGTACGAAGGAAACTTCTACTTCAAGGGTCAAAGGGGTTAAAGAGAGATTATCTTCTTTATATCTCCAGTGTTTGGGGATTTAAAACAATGCCTTACATCATTAGTAGGGTTTTACTCAAAAGCATATGATAAGAAATCTTCCGTTTTTGATTTCGTCATCCTCCCTCCAATTCTCTATCAAAGTCAGAGATCGGGGTAAAGTTGGCATTATAAAACATGAAAAGTATTTTCTGAGTGAATACGAACAGATTTCTTCAAGACAAACATATTTCTTGCATTAATCATTCAAAACAAACAAGTTCTTACTGCAAATCATGCTTTTATAATCAAAGGAAATAACAACAAATGCAAGCAAACAAGCAAACAGCCTGATGATCTTGGGAATGAGTTTTCCTCCTAATTTCACCGACGTGAAAGGACTCTCTTGAGTCTTCATATCCATCAACATTAAGGTGTTCCATTTACAACTGGGCTTCCTCCTTTGAAGGTCAGCACCTCATCGTAGATCATCTCTTGGACTTTTTCTTGGAAAACCTTGCACTCTTCGATCAAATGCCCCATTTCTTCATCATGAAATTCACAACTGGTATCTGGATTGAACCAAAGAGGGCGAGATTTCATGGATCTGATCTTTCTGGGTTTCATCACCGAACTTCGGGTAAAACAAGACCATAATTGACTGTAAGTCATTGGAATTGGATCAAACTTTCTTTGAGCATGACTCTGACGTGTTCTCTAATGAAACTGTGATTGACAATTAGGAATTATCTGAGTGGCATGAGAAAAATTAATAGGAACTTTCTTACCACCTTCCAGCATGGTAGCATCGTATCCACAAGGCACAAGAGTGCATTTCTTACTGTTGCAAGTAATCACCACTGGCTCTGGCATATTAATGTGTGGAACTATGACATTCACAATTTCTCTAGTTATATGAAGAAGTTTTTGAGCTAACATATTCTGGAGATCCCTCTTCATAACAGAACATCCACGGGGATTCTTTGAACAAATTTGAACAAATTTTGCAAGAAGCGTGATTATGCTCATCATGGGTAAGCCTTCACAAATTGACATGCATATCAACCAAAGATCCTCTTATGGAATTCACGTCAGAGATATAGTATTCTCCGAGATATCCTTCCACAACATTTCCATACTTGGGTGACAAACTTGTTGAGACATTGGGTCCAGAATCTTCAAAAGAAAAAATATCGTTTTGCACTTACTTTTGTATTTCAGCCTTCAAAGCAAAATAGTGTTCAATATCATGACTGGACGCCCCTTGATGAAATGGACAAAAGCGATCATACTTAAACCACCATGGTAGATTCTTTGGGATGGTCGACAGAGTCCTTGTTTGCACCTGATTCTTCTGTACTAAAGCAAGACATAATATAGAATAGGCCATTGGGATTGGGTCAAACTGATCCACATGTTGTTTACTTTTGTTACGAGATCCTCCATGTTTCTCTCGCAAAATAGCATTAGCAGCTTGTTCCTTCTCCTTGGGTAAACCTTCCACAAGCTTCTAAGAGTTGTTAGAAGTGCTAATGGGAGTCACGGGAATGGGAATTGACATGATTTCAGAAATCACGGTCCTTTGAAACTGAGTCTGAGAAATATGAAGAGAAATTTGATTTTGGAGTAGCAATGAGAGTTTCAACCAAAGTAGGGAGTGCCTCTATACTAATCCTCAAAGTAGTCACTTCCTTACAAAGTTCATGGTTTTCCGGCTCAATGTTCTTCATCCTCTTTCATTGATTGGCCTGAGTATCGCATTAATGAATTAGCTTGTCTCCTCCAAGGAAGAAGCAAGAGAGGGAACTTGGGATGCAAAGAATGAAATGCTAATGACGAATGCAAATGCGCCAATGCAGATGAGTTTCAAGGAACTCAAAATTTATGCTCGCAAACACCATAAAGTGGACAACACTTTTGATAACTGAAGATCTCATTTTATTGAAAATAGAGTATAATTTCAAAAAGCTTTAAATTCCATGAAACTTTTATGAACATGCTGTTTATGAGTGTATGTATGCTCAAATACAGGCAAGCACAAAGATACACAAAGATCTACATAATCAACCAAACAGAAAACCTAGGTTTGTAAGTAATGAGCATGGAGTAAAGGGTATACTCATCCCCAAATGGTGTGGACTAAGGGTTGAATGTACCTATAGAACAAAGGTTCTAAAAAAAGGTTCCCATAGTCATTAGTCCATCTTTAGGATATTATCAATTTCCTAAATACTCGGTAGTTAATAATAATCTCAAGAGAACCTCTTTTGAGTGTAGCATCGCGTATCAACTATTTTGGGAATACTCCCTCATAGTCATCGCATTACATCCTCATAAAGGTCAAGTGGGGTTAAAGGTAATTAAAGGTCCCCAGTATCACAGGCTCCAAGGTCGGAAGTAGTAATTGTTTTCACGAATACTCATTCAACAATACCATTTTCAAGAGGGCCTCAACTGAGCGGTGATTCTCAAGTTAGCTTGGTCGGGAATCACTCCCTATAAGTCTTCTCAAATGTATCACATTCCTATCATAAGTACACTTAAGTCCGGGTATAGGACATTCCTCACCACACAAAGATATCAATCCAAAGCATAAATATATACATATAAGAAAATATATAGATATACAACAAAACACAAATAACAAGTTAGGGGGAACCCTCAAGAATGTTGTCCCTAGTGAAGTCTTCATTTCTGTCGCGGTGAGAATTGGATATCAAGCTATTGATTAACTTGAATCACAAATCATGATTCACCACCGGTCTTTGATTTGTCCAAGGGAAGGGAAAAAGATCGAATTACCTAAAAGTATGCAATGCAATGCAAAGCTAGAGAAACTAAGGTTCGGGGGTTGGTTATACCTAAGGAAGGTGTTAGCATCCTAAACATATGTAGTACTCTACAGGAACCTCTTATTTTATTATGTTGTTGTTGTTTGTTAAGGGTAAGAGACCTAAGGGTTTATTTCTAAGTATACTCGCCAAGAAAATACATCTTGTGCCTACGTATCCTGATGGGAATGGAATCAGAGTATTCGTAGTTCCCCTAAAGGGTTTGAGGAACCATTAACTGTTGGTCAAAGTTCCAAGAGGGAAAAGGTTTGTTGATTGATTCTAGGAGAAAAGACGAGTCGTCATCTTAAGTGAAAATACTCTACTTAACCACCACAACTTGTAGGAGATGGTCTTTGCGTCACATTGAGAGAAGGGCTCAACACTCGATTTATCGACGAGTATGCCACATACATCTCTCAAGCGGAAAAGATTCTGCATCTCTCGATATTATTATGGGGCAGGAGAATTATATCTCGACTGTCAAGATGAATAACGTCTTATTCTCTTGTGGGGAGAATATAGGTGTAAACTGTATTAATAAGGTTTGTCTAAGTTGAAAGATTTCGAAGGAAACTACCCTATCTTAAGGTATAAGGGCTAAATCCTAAGCTGATCGACTTGAGAAATCAAGGATTGAGCGGGGGAACATGATGCACATGAGATGCATTGTATACGAATTATAAGTTCATATACAGATTCTTTCCTTGGACGTGTAACAAGAAATTATTAATTTAAATATTAATATTTATATTAACTAATAATTACAACATATTTTTATATTTTTTTTAATATTCAACAAATAAATTAATAACTAGAAAACGAAAATAAATAATTAAAATATTTTTGGTACTTTTGAAATATTATATGAATTAAATTAAAGAGAAACTAATTAGAGAAAATAATTTTAAAATTTAATAATTAACAAATAGCTAAGAAAAATGTTTTTAATTTTCTAGATTATGAAAAATCAATTAAAAAAAAGAATCAAAGTTTAAGCAACCACACTAGGCAATGCAACATAAATACATTGAAAATATTTGTACAAAGACTTTCATAATATATACACAATACCAATCAAATTGGAGCGAATAACACAAGTTAAAGAGGAATTTGAGTAATTCGCAAAGAAGAAACAACAAGTGAGCAATGCACGAAGGTAAAGGAAACTTACCTGTCGGAGTTCGTCCGACGTGTCTTCGGCGTAATGCGAATAAGATGTAACCTGGGCTCCATATAGGTATGACTCAAATACCCTTCCTCTTTATGCAACAGTTTCTTTTGTGAGCGCGTGGTAGTTGTTGTTGTTGTCTCTGCTTTTGCAATGTATGCACTCACCCTTTATAATGCATGAAAAAATTATGTATGGGAGTGATTCTCTTGTGTTTTGAATTTTTGTTTTTTCTAATGCATATATATAGGACTAGAAAATAGACAAGAATGATAATAATAACTAATACAATATTTTTTTATTTTTTATAATAAGACAAGAATTAAAAGAATTAAAAATCATGTTTTTGTGTTTTTTTTATTATAAGACAAGAATAAAAGGGATTAAAAATCATATTTTTTTTGTGTTTTTTTATAATAAGACAAGAATTAAAAATCATGTTTTTATGTTTTTTCAAAAATAAAATATTAATAAACAAATTAAAAACAAAATTAATTAATAAAAATAAAAATTTACATTAAATATATAATTAAATCTAAATAAATTAAATGATTATTTAAATAAAAATGATAAAAAAAATGAAATAAAAACTCAGGCAGAAAAGTGCTCAAAAAAATAAAATGAACACACCAAAATAATCAGCGCGAAATAAACATATTGGAAAAATACAATGTTTGGTCTGATTTTGAAATAAATTTAGACTGATTTGTTTGTAAATCCAACAAATTTATTCAAACTGACATTTCAGACACTATGCAAAATAAAGTGCATGCTATGCTATGCAGATGATGCAAAACAAAATCTTAGAGTAAAAAATTAGGGTGTGACAGAAACAAAGAAAATATTACAGGTGCATTGTTCCCCTTTATGAATGTTTATTTTCTTTAATAGGACTATGCCTTCCTTTCAACGATTTTGAGGTCGACATATTTAATCATTTATTAATTTCTCTTTCACAATTACCTCCAAACGAGTTAGGTTTGCATCAAAGTCTTCTAGTATTAGTGTGAATACAATAATGGTGTTCCGACCACGCTATTCTTCTTACATCTCTTCAAATCTCAACACAACTTTATGATTCAGTGCGGGGGTCAAGGTAAGATATCTCTCAGGAAGTGCACCAAGATGTTTGAGATTTACTCAAAAAGTGTGAAACATTTCAAAGATCATTATTCTTGGTTACTCCCCTCAACCATGCGGGTCATTCCATCATATGTATCATTGTTTCTGGGTCGCCTTACCGATATAAAAATAGGTTCACAAAGTTCTGGTGCTAGATTCATTTCTTGGAGGATTTTGGTTCGTATATTTACAAGATGAATGATCTGTCTTTAGAAGAAATTTACCTGAAAAGGAAGTTGGTATCTTTCTTTGAGAGTTTGGGCTACGTCAAAGGTGTTTTCCCTTCTAATATTGCAACGAAAAAACTAAGGATATGGTACATAGAGACACACTTATTAGTAGATGTTGGCTCGAAAAAGACTAGGCATATCATTTTTGGTAAATAGTATGTGGAAGCCCTTTTTTTTTTCTTGAATAGCCCTTTGGTGTTTCAATTTCTAACATGTCCATTTTTGGCTTGATGACAAAATGAAATGTTACATGGCATATCATCACTCGATGGGCGTCACCTATTTTAGAATTTGGTGATGTTGGGAGGGGATAAGCCTTTCTTTCTAATTGTCTTCGAAAGGAAAGGGAAATGCTCCAAGAACATGTAATGCTCTTCTAATTGGTCGAGACTAATATATTGAAGGGTGTTTTTGCCCTTGGAAGACCACAATAATATATGTAGTGTATTAGAACTTTCCTTTTTAATCTTCCTCTTCTTTACTATTATTATCTTTTCCTTCTTTGGTTGTAGTGACCACTTCAGTAGATTTCTTGGGGGATGATTTTTCTCTACAATGGGAGTATTTCTTCTTTGGTAAATCTTCTAGGATCATATGCACTCTTGTATTGTCCTTTTCTCAATTTTGTCCATCATCTCAAGTGTACCCGATAAGTTATCCCTTCTTAATCAACTATTCTTTTACATCCTTAAGATGAATGCATTCATCTGTCTTATGGATGTGACACTTATAGAAATAACAATATTTGAACTTGTCCATCCTAGATGATTCTCTAACTGAGTATTGATTCCTAATACCTATTTCCTTGAACTAAGTGTTCGCACATTGTTTCTATATTTTCCCCTCAAAGTGTTCAGGGGAGCCTATGCGTTGAACCTAGATCGGGGCTTACGATAATTGTCTTCTTTACGACGACCATTATCTCTTTCTGGTGATTAAAGTATTGAGAGTTCTCTACTCCATGACTTTTATCTCCATTTTCTTCATATTTAGTAGAGGGATGATCCCTATTAAGAAAATCCCTCAGACCACAGGCCACCTTAATTTCCACCTTTTCCCAAAACATGCAGTTTAATCTTAGCCCTTCTGAACATCCATCATTCTTGTGTAGTTCTTTGAAGTAAACCACATACGTGTTGGTTTATTTTAGTGAATGATGCTTAGGTCCCATTCTTTCGGTTAAATGTTTCTTATATGCTCGTGCATGGGAGACTTAAGCGTGTATTTGTATCGTTGTAGAATGGATCCCATTTGATCTCATTCTAGCAGTTAAACATTGCTTGTATGCTTGCGCATGAAAGGTTTAAGTGTTTGTTTGTATCATGGTAGAATGGATAAAACATCATTCGTTTATGAAAAGGTTTGCGGTCACGCTGAGGCGGAAATTTTTTTGATTAGTTGTGATTGACAAGTATCAAAATGGTCAAGTTATACAAACTGTTTCCAAATACGCGGGGAGGAAAGTGACATCGCCCAATTAATACTTTTTCATTTGATTTTATTTTAAAATTTATGAGAAGAATTGAGCCATGATCCCTTAATGGAAGACACGCATCTGAATGGTCAATATATACGGTTTATATCCTAATAGTTATACGCCCAACTAGTTATTTTTTCATACAATTATTGAATTGAATTCAAATTCGTTTAATTATCGTGTTTTGAGTGTAAGACAAGTATCTGAATGGTCAATCTATACGAATTGTATCCAAATACTCGAGGAAGAAAGAGGCATACGCCCAAATAATCTTTTTTTTCATCCGATTTATTTGTGAAATAAAATTTTTTGAAGTTTCTAATTGTGAAAGAGGTTTGGTATGAATCGGGTCAAGATCCTTTAAAGATGACGAGCACTCGAATAGTCAAGCCATACACGGCTTGTATCTGAATACTCAGGGAAACAAGAGGCATACCCCTAATTAGTACTTTTCATATGGTTTGTTTGAGAAAATATTTTTGGTTTAAGTTATCAAGTTTTGAGCAGATGGCGAATATTTGAATGGTTAAGCTATACTACTTGTATCCAAATATTCAGGGAAAAGAGAGGCATACACCAAACTAGTCCTTTTTCATCCAATTTATTACAAAAAATATTTTTGAAGCATTTATGATTAAGTTTGCAAGAGACTTGATGTTGACCAAGTGTATTTTATTCGCATTTTTAATTGAAAATGATTAGAAATTTTTTTGACTTGATGGTGAAGTGGTGTAAAATAATTGTAAGGTGCGAATTGTAATGCAAGGTCGCGAATATAATGCGAAGTCGCAAATTATAATGCAAGGGTGAATTTTAACGTCACGAAAGTTAACGCATGAATTATAATGCAAGGTCCCAGATTGTAATGTGAGGGCGCTAATTCTAACGCGAGAACACGAATTCAAATGCCACAAAAGTTAATATGAAATTTGAGTTCTTGTACATAATGGCGTAACCCAATGCAACGTATCGTGCAAAACATAACACCACATGCACACAAGCAAGTTGACAACGAGAAAGATAAACACACAATACACAATAATTATAGCCAGAACACATTTACTGCAATCGAATCAACAAAGCGCATAACATGTAACACACATATATCAAGTTAAAGTAACAAAATGAAAGTTAACGTAATGTAATGAAGAATAATGCACATGCTTAACACAATCGAAACAGAATATGTACATGTCGCAAAGATTTAAAATGCAAACAAAAATAATAATGAGTAAACATGTTTGAACCGAAATACAACTCGCAACCAAAAAAAATATACACAAATATTGCAAACGAAAGTTTTAAGCTGCGTCATCATAAAATGCATAAAATTTCATGTTCACAAACTCATTAGTATCATTCTAAAACAGGATACTCATAACGGATCCGCAAATCTTATTCGACAAGATGTATTCTTTTTAAAATCAAGACAACATTCGAAAATAATGTGCATACACAAATTAGTCTACAAAATCCACAACAACAACTTGAATCAAAACTAACATATATAGCCAAAGTAATGTAAACATCTACATAAAAAAATCAGTGAGTGAATCGAATCCTAGATGAATAACAAATTCACAACTTTTTTGAATCTTACCAAAATATAACGTTGCGTTTTAAGTTTGTGAGAGAGGCACTCTGAAACCCACTTAACGGCGGTATTACAACAAGAAGGTTGGTGTGATTTAATGATGAGTTTTGCATGAGAGAGGAAAAGAAGGTTGGGGTCACATGTGGTTTTGATAGTTATGGTCTATTTTGTCATCAGAGAAAGAGAGTGAGGTCGATGGCACAATGACGTTTATATTTGTTTAGAAGAAAGAGAGTGGTAGGGAGGAAAGAAAAATAGGAAGCTGGTGGTTATTAGGGCAGAGATGGGAAAGGAGTGACGAAGGTTGAGTTAAGTGTGAAAGAGACGAGATGAAGGCGTAAGTTGATGGTGGAGTGAGAGGATGGTGGTGCGATAAGCGTGAAAAGGAGAAAGGGGCTAAGAGGGACAATGTTGAGTGAGAAAAGAAAGTGGAGAGTTGGTTTCCAGAAGAAATGAATTTGTGGTATGGAAGAGGACTCAGTGGTTATGGTTTTAAGGTTTGATGGTGAGGGAGAAGAAGTGAAAGGTGGAGGTGTGAGGGAAAATCATCGGTGGTGATGAAAGCAGAAAAAGAGAGTGCGACGGAGATTCGCACGAGGGAGAAGAGAGTGAGGGGAGTTTTTCTCTCTTTCCTCCTTTCTGCTTCGTGAATCCCCGGGAAGATGAATTTGTCTCCATATTTTTTTCTTTTGTTTTTTTGATTTGTGAATTTTCTGACTTGTGAGAAAAATATGTGGTAGCGACTGATTTCCCCATTGGCCTCAATTGCTTAAACTTTTATACCATTTTGTCACACCCTAATTTTTGAACCTAAGATCCCACCTCTGTGTGCATCTTTTGGCCTGACATGTCTAGGTTAATCATACCTACATGAATAATCATCTTTATGATGTTTTATCTCTATTTGGTCACTATTTGAATTAGGGATTTTCTTCAGAGATGATTTCAAAGGCTAGTCGATCAATTTTGGATGTACCATCAATCAAGTACACTAGATTCAAGTGAATACGTATACCCACGAAGTATCCCAGGAGATGACAAACTTATCTCGACCCTAAGGCTTGTCACTAGCCCTCGTGCCTGAGGTTCCTTAGAAGTCCACCCATTAACTATCGAACAATGGGAGTCAAGCTCAGGTCAAGACTTCTGAGCTAAGTCATCATTTATCCCCCTCTGAACTTCGAGATAAAGGTTTTTTTTAAAAGAACAGGATGTTTGAATTTGACGTCGTATCACCAAGATTAGTTTATCGTTTCATTTCCGTAACTTCATTCATATAATATAAGATGTCAAGGTTTTGGAAATTGCGAACTCGCGTTGCACAAAATGGAATTCACAAATCGAAGTTCGTGGTGCTGAACAATATGCTGATTTGATTCCAAGATTATCTTAAGATGTAGTGGATTGGCGTCATGTTAATTGAGCTTCTTAGAAATAAATTGGGCTACACAACCTAAAGATCAAGGTTTGGTGCACATTATCTAAATACAAATTCCAAAAGGGGTGGCTCAACATAATAACACCTTAGTGTGTTTAAGTCCCACCAAATTCAAGAACCGATTTATTTTTCAAGACTCATTTTATTCTTTACTAAGTTCAACACGGTTCATTGCCCTCTACACAAATACAAATTAAGAGCCAGTCTACTGCAGAAGAAGTGCTAAATCCAGTTAAAATTAAAAGTACATATTGATGACCGGACACAATTCACATGGCTAAATTACAGTTATAGAGACTACTAGAGAACAATTTAATCTATACTATTATTCAATGTTGAACCTTAGCTCTAAAAAACAACATCATCACAGGATCCACGCCGCACAAACCAAGGCTACAAAAATTTGCACTGAAAAGGAGATTATGAACTTATTAATACGATACAAGAGTTCACGAAGGATCGAGCTTTCCGCTACCCTCAGGTTCGAACTTGTACAATGGTATTTTGACATTGTTCACGAGGATTAAGTTTCATATAAGCAGAACCAAACGTGGGAAGGAAATCGTCTGATAGATCACAAGTGAGATTATTGTCCCTTCGAACCCTTCCATGGTGTAGTCCTGCCAGGTTTCATTATAAGCTTTAGAAAACATAAGAAATAATGGTGGGAAAAGAAGAATAATGAGAGCAAGTGTGTCGGCATACCAACAAGCCGTAGACTCCCAAAGTTAAGTGATATTGTCACAAACCTCTCGCTACAACAACAAATCCCTCGGTGATAAACCCTTCGCATGTGACAAGAACCATGGACCGGAAGTCCATGAAAGAATGAGAAAGTGGCTCCACGATGTCATCCGACACAATCCTCCGCTTCAACCAGAGCTTCAATCGTTGAATAGAAAATTCACCTAATCATGAAGAATCAACTAAGGTCAACAACTTTTTTCCCCTCGAAATTAAAGATAGGAAATTGGGAAACCTTTCTGCCAATATCTCAGGACCGGTGGAATAGCCGACTGTCTCAACCAAGAAGGAAACTTGGTAACGCCAAACCCTGCAATGTGAGTAAACTAACATCTTAAGCACAATCAAACATAGTTAATTTTCATATTCATTCCCAAAACATAGCCCAAGAAATTTCAAATTTTCCCAAGAATAGAATACCAAGCATAATACAGACGGAATTAAAAACCTTCCAAAATAGGTGCAGACAGGCTCAAACGAAAAGGAAACCTCATCATTGTCAATTAAAAACAGAAAATTCATGACAGGGTCATGTTTTTAAAGGAAAACGAATATTCATGGCACGAATGAAAGGTTATGCGCCTATCTCGGATAATAATCAAAGCATTCTCGATTTGAATTGAAGTAAATAATCATCATCAATGCTTTCAAGACAATGATGTGACATGCTCAAACGAAAAGGGAAAGAATAAAAAACAATGCAAATATGTCCAAACATGTTTCAATCAGAACGGAAATAAAAATCACTATGCATATCTTGAGATCACAGCAAATAATGGAATTCATTCATTTAAACGATTACAGAGAGGACATTTCTCAGACATGTTGGAACATAAATGGAAATGAATTCATATCACATCAATGAAGAGGGGTAGAATTTTTCTCTACAAATGCCTATAAAGGGGACCGAGATAATCACCGAAAAGGGACCTCCAATAAGAGAACTCACCAGAAATCCACATACAACTTGTCACTACTGCAAAAAAAGGTGTCGGCAATGACAGAAGAGTCGCCACCGTTCATTATTTATCCGAAAGGAGGGAAAGGAAACGGGCAGAGAAAACCTAACGAAAACGGGAGAAGACAGGTCATCGCAACCATGTCTCGGGTTTGGGATTCGGTTACACAAGGGGAAGGTATAAGCACCTCTCACGTCCGTCGTACTCGACGGGATCCATGCTTGTTGTCTAGTCTATGGGTGAAAAACAAACTATCTATGCCTTCTAAAGCTAAACAGAAAGAACTAACTCGATAGAGCCTCGCCGCTCTATGCCTACGTATTCCCTCGTGCAATGGGAAAGTCAGAGTCAACGTAGTTCGGGAAACTACGGGGGGATTTGCTCGCCAAGACATTGTGTCTCGTGCCTACGTATTCTCATCTGGAATAAGAAATCAGAGCAAAACGTAGTTCAGGCTCATTACGGGACAAAAGGGTGTTCTCGATCACACGAGGGCGAGAGAAAAGGTTGACGATACTAGCGCACGCATTCTAGCAGGTAAGTGTATGATGCTCGACCATTGGAGACTTAGGAGTTACCTGTTTGCGGTAGAACGGACGTAGCATGTCATTTGTTTAAAGGTACGGGTAGCCTAAGGGTTCTAGAACTACGGTCTCGTCTCGATTGCGTTAGGGCAAGAGAAAGGGAGATTAGTCGTCAGCGGGAAAGTCTCGATCGCACGAAAGCGAGAGAGAAAAGAAATTAGTTGTTAGTGTGCTCGCCAAGACATCGCGTCTTGTGCCTACATATTCTCATCTGGAATGAGAAATCAGAGCAGTTGTAGTTCAACTAACTACATGAAAGAGGGGGAAAGTGCTCGCTAGGATTATTGCAATCATATGCCTACGTACTCTCAACATATATGAGAGATCAGAGCAGCCGTAGTTTGGCTAACTACGGAAAAACAGTCTCGATTGCACGGGGGCAAGAGAAGGAAACTCAACTGCCAAGATGCGAGAGAAAAGGGGAAGTCTCAATCGCCAAGGTGCGAGAGAAAAGAGTCTCAATCGCTAGGATGTGAGAGAAAAGGGGAAGTCTCAATCGCCAGGATGCGAGAGAAAAGGGAGGTCTCAATCGCCTGGATACGAGAGAAAAGTTTTGGCTCGGGACGCACACACTAAGTCCTAAGACGTAAGAGCGAATGCGTCGCATATTGTCCAAAGGACATACGCTAACAATCTAGACAAGTGAGAGACAACCACCCACTCATCATTTCCCACGTATCTAACGCTACAGCTCACAACACTCGACGGTTGCATAAAGAAATGAAATAAAAATAATGTTACCGAACGGAGTGGTTCCGTTGACCCTTGACTTTTGCGTGCGAGCTCCATTTCCAAGCTCTCCTCTTTTGATCCTTGATGATGACATTTTGAATCAGAACCAATGTAACGCTAAACCATCGTGGTTTGACTTATAAATGAAGTCAAACTCTAAGAGGTAGCGTATTAATATCCGTGTCAAAGACAAGATAGAGAAATGATATTGCGAATCATTCTCCAATTGAATCGTGTCACACGGACCAGCACAAAAAAAAGCCAAAAATAAAATCAGAAGGAGGGAGAAGAGAAAGAAGTGGTTTCGGCTCCTACATTATCCCTCAACAATTCGATTAATAACAGTTTACGGAAGTGTCGTCATCAACCTACAAAATGAAAATGATGAAAAGTCCAATAACAAATGGAAACCAGAATTCAACTTCTAAAACTGAGATAAAACTTCTAATAGAAAAATTAAGTTCTAAAGGAAAATAAATTAAATACGAAAATAGAATATAAAATCCTATACAAAAATATATGTAATATCCTAAAGAAAAATATAACTTTCTAAAAGAAAAAGGTTCTAAAAGAAATTCTAATAGAAATTATAAAAAGAAATGAAGTATATAGAAAATAGAATATAAATTCAATAATATTCTAAAACAAATACTAATATCCTAAAAGAAAATAGTACTATAATTTTATAAAAAAGGAAAAATAGTAAAAAGTATTTATATAATACAAAATATACAAATCAAAATACAATATATAGCATAGAGGGTACAGCCCAGGACAGAGGTGCAAAGCTAAAACAAAAACAGTGGGCTTAAGGCTTGAAGGCCCACAATCACAACAACAGCAAACAAAGGGCGTGCAGTAAGGAAAATGAGAGGTAGATAACATCCGGTTGGGTTAGGCCCAAATCCATAATCAGAACACTAACAGAGGGGGGGGGGGGGGGCGTAAAGAGGAAAATGGAGGGTGCATGATCCAAAAACAAATGAATGGGCTGCGAAGCCCACTAACCGTCCAAGGAGTCTCACGGATGATCACCCTCTTCTTCATTTTTCCCAAAACGAACCCTAGCCTTCCTCTTCTTCAGCATCGCCGTCATTTCTAACATATTTCACTGTCGCCGATCAAAACTTCTTTAACCTCTCGTCCGTTCTTCTTGTTGAAACAAAACCTCTCCACTTCTTCCACTCTCAAACTTTCTCTGTCTTAACTCTTTCAGCTTCGTTTGCATACGTTGACAGATGATTTATGAAGATCTAAATGTTGATGAGTTTGAGTTACTGAAACGAGGATGAAGAAGGACGAGTTCGAAATCTGGACATGTGAGATGATGAAAACGAGTCTGTAAATCCATATCTGGAGTTTGCGAAGCTATAGTGGTGAAGGTGATCAAAGATGTATCGGTGTGATGGACTGATGATTTGTAGATCTAAGGATTTGGAAGAATCGTTGAAGGTTTGGAAAACACCAATATGAAGGTGATGAAGATAATGGAGGTAGTTTGTGGATCCAGATCGTGAAGAAGTTTGGTTTAAGATCGCTTGAAGGTTTGCAGATGTTAGTTGAAGATTGGTTGTAGATCTGAAGATGAAGATACGAAATCTGGGCTTGGATTCAAGGAGATGATGAAGATCTGGAAGATCTTCATAAAGAAGATGAAGATCTGAAGAACAAACGAATGTTTTTTCATTGTGGAAATTGGAGACGGTTATGGTTTGTTCATCAATGAAGATATGATGAAGGTTTCATGAATTTTCTGAAAAAACTTGATGAAGTTATGAAGATTTGAAGAAATCTGGAAAATGTTGTATGAACGTGGATGAAGTTATGAAGATTCCTGCGAGATGATGAGTTTTCCGGTGAGATTTCCGGCAGTGGGCGGTGCCGTTTGATTTTGCCGACGAACTGGATCAGTGCTTGCATGGATACGTGTCAGCCATTTCATGAGGGTGATGTGTCATCATTCTCTGGGACGCGTGTGGCCATTATCCTTGAGAGAGAGAATGTGCAGGCTATTTATAGCCTGACACATGGCATAGACTGCATGATTAGGCCTGAAAAGCCGATTAAATGGACTGATTAGAGCTGCAAATTACTGATTAAAGTTAGAATTAAAAGCTGATTAATATAAATGCTGATTAATATAAATGCACATGCTGAACCAAAAACCTAACTAATAAAACTAATTAATATCAATCAAATGCTAACGTGGATTAAAACAAATGCTGAAAATTAATGAATCTAATATGAAGTCAAACTAAAAACAAAAAACGAATATTCTAATGGACTCCTAAAAAATATTAGAACTAATAAAAGTCTAGAAAAAACTATGTTAAAATCTAATAAAACTAAAAATCTAAAAATCTATTTAGAATCTAAAATATCTAAAAATCTATTTAAAAACTCTAAACCTTAATTTCTATGCTAAAAATTAAGAAATAAAATCTAGAAAACTCCTAATAATTCCATGAGGAAAAATAATGAAAAACAATTAAACCAGTTAACAAAAACGCGAGAATGCAACAAATTAAACGGTAGAACAACGGACACCAAAATATCTCCAAAAATAACAGCACAGACTGAAACACCGGGAATAGCACAAGTTCCACAATAAAAACTCCTTATTCGAACTGGTTTGAATCGCCTGAAACGCGAGGACATGGGCTGTAATTCCGATAAAATCAACCCGACTGAAAAAATGCATAGTATGCGATATGCAGATGCAAATGTAAATGAAACGAAGCATAAGTCAAATTGCTATAAACGGTTGATCAAATTTTGAGGTACAACAACTGCCCATATTCAAACGGCTTGGACCTGAAGGGTTGAAAAGCGAACGACTTTCAAACATTCAAAGGTAAAAGATGGTTGAATACCAAAGAACCCAGAAATTTGCCAACCGTAGGAATAAACTGCAAACTCTGATGGGACAAAAATCTCCGAATAACTGAACTGATAGTTGCAATGACGCGTAGTCGGAAGGAACATCTGCTAACCTGCAGGCAACGACACTAAGTCGGAAATATCATCTGATATCAATAGGCATCTGTGTAACACCACAGGCATCGAACCCGAAGGCCGGCTCAATAAAAATTGAGAAAAGCATCTAACGTCGCCGCCAGGCATCTGTTGCATAAAAATAGGCATCGAACCCGAAGGTCGGATCAACACGTAGTTGATCTTCTGCTCCTCGAAGCAAGCATTCGCTAAATAAAATCGAGCATCGAACCCGAAGGCCGGATCAACACACAATTGATCTTCTGCTATCCAAAGCAGGCATTTGCTAAATAAAAGCGATCTTCAAACCCAAAAGGTAAAGTCCTCTGACATCGCCGCCAGACATTTGCTAAATAGAAGCGAGCACATCACATCGTCTAATGGTAGACAACAAGAAACATATCTAACATTCACATCGTCTAAGGGTTGACAGGAAGAAACACATCCAACATTCCCATCATCTAAGGGTAGACAGAAAGAAACATATCCAATGTTCACATCGTCTAAGGGTAGACGGGAAGCAAATACCATATCCGAAATCACATCCAAATCTCGCATCGTCTAAGGATAGACGGAGCGGAACATCCACAGTCACATCGTCTAAGAGTAGACGGGAAGAAACACCATCCGAAGAAACCATCTCGGCTAAGGGTAGACAGAAAGAAATATCCATAAAGCCACATCGTCTAATGGTAGATGGAAAGAAAGATATTCAACATTCAAATCGGCGAACTTTAGAACTCTTTCGTCAATATGAATCGACAGCAAGAAATACCAAATCCACATATCACATCAAAGAACTTCAGAATCCTTTCGTCAATAGGAATCGACAGAAAGAAATACCAAATCTAAGCTCCATATCGTCAATAGGAATTGACGAAACGAAAACCATCTTCAAAGAGTCACCTCGTCAATAGGAATTGACAGAAAGAAAACCTTATCAAAGAAACACATCGTTAATAGGAATTGACAGAAAGAAAATCATCCAGAATATCACCTCGTCAATAGGAATTGACAAAAAGAAAATATCCAGAATATCTGAAATCCACATCGTCTAATGGTAGACGGAAAGAAAACTTGTCCGAAGAACCACCTCGTCTGAGGGTAGACGGAAATAAATATCCATAGCCGAGGAACCACATCGTCTAAGGGTAGACAGAAAGAAATATGCATATCCAAAATCCACATCATCTAATGGTAGACGGAAAGAAATATCTAAAGAACAACTCTGCGAACATCAGAACCACTTCATCAATAAGGATTGACAAAAAGAAACCTGCTGGGGATGTCATCATCAGAGGGCTGATGGACAAAGCATAATCGACGTATGATTTGAAACCCAAAAGTAAGAAGATGAGCCGACTGAACCAGGCTATTGATATATCACTGTCTTGATTGAAGAGTTGATTCAGGTTGCCACAGAAGGCTAACGAAAACTGGCTTATGCTTCGCATGCATATGTTTGAATATGGCGTAATGCTTCATACGAAATGGAAATGCTACGCATTTGAGGATGAAATGCAAGGATGATGCAAATATGATAACTATATGCAAAAATGCAGATGCAGGCTTGGGCTGTCGGGGAAAGCTGGATGCAAAAGAACCCTTTCAGCAGAATAAATGCTGAAGAGGTAAAGCCAACTCCGCTGGAGATAACCGAATGGGCCAAGTACAATTGGACTTTGCTGGGGAAGACCAGGTGAAATCTTCCTGGGTACCAATGGGAATTGGATTTTAGAATGAGGTTCCAATAGGGATTGGGGTTTCTGGTGGTTGCCAATAGGGATTGGACTTTGGGTTATCTGTGAGGGGTCAGGTACGGCTGACGCTGGAAAGGTCATATCTGGACGCAAGGTTAGAAAATGACTTGCCTGAAAACAAGGTTTAAGGGTCAGGGGATGGTTAACATGACTTCCCGACATTTGTCCTGAAATTGAAGGTAGCGAAACCAGCTTGAATAGCTCTGAAGAGCTCTGGAAATATGGAGAGGAACAATTCCTTTGTTTCTGAATTTGCCCCAGCCTGTGGGTTTTCTACAAGAATCTTCCTCAAAAGGGAACCCTAAATCTCTGTACCTTGATGGTTAGATATGAACTGCCTCAGCATCATGAACCTCGGAGAGGTGCTTCTGATTAATTGCCTTCTAGATAAGGATAGCTTCTGCTTTTGGGGTGACCTGCCCCAGCCTTGCAACGACCTTGCTCCTGATTGGATGATCTGTGGAGAGGATGCCTCTGACTTAGAGAGATTTATCGAATCTCGACCTGGTTGCCCTAGATTAACTGAACTTTGGGATGACTGATTCCCATGATATGATCGTTTGATAAATTGCCCCGGTTCTACAGTGTAACAGGCATTCTGCATCTTATCTCGATCAAAACTTTCCACTGCGGACACTTTCCTGATGTCAAGTGCTTACTCACAAGTAAAACAAATTGTTCTGCATAAAAGATATATTAATGCAATGCATATGACGTTTTGAAATCCAAGTCTGTTCACTGGAAAAAACAAATTGTAACATATAGTGAACGAATCACTTATCAGAATGTCAACATTAAAACCTGCAAGTTGAGCAGAATCCTTTTAGGAGTCAGTTTCGACGCGATCTTTACCGAAGTATGATTTCGAAACAACCATGCTTCAATTAGGACTTTTGAAGGTTGTAACTTGGTCAAGTTCAAGGTTTTAGAAAAAAGGATAAAAGGCTCAAAGCTTATTTTAACCCACCCATTCTCCGTGATGTTCTCCATTCCTATATTCAGCTAATTCGACACAAGCGCTCACCTTTCAAAGGTTGAGTGACAGGAGTGGTGGTTCGGGAAACCACAAGTTTTTGGAGTGACAGTCACTTGCTTTTCGTTTTTGGTGCCTAGAGTCACACGACTTGTTCTTTCGAGGATTTTTCTTTTGTAATCCTTTTCACTTTTTTCCCTAACTTTTGCTTGGACTGGCTCTTTTGAGCTTCTTTTCTTTTGAAAGTCCGGCGGGACGCCCTAATTTTTGCCTAAGCCACTTGTTTTCAAGTTATTGACTTAGCGGGCTCCTTCTTTTGATTCTTTTCTTTATTTTTCTTCTTTTTTTGTGAACAAATCGTGTGACCCGGCTTGTCTGACTGGTTTGAAAGAGATTGCGACTATTTCGCTCCTTGGTCCGTAATGGATAACCACTGTGGTTTTTTAGGTACGACCTATAGAGGTGTGATTGATCCTCGAATGAGAACACTCCTTTTGCGATTTGGAAGCTCGGCCAAATTAACTGACACCTACCCTGCCCCAGGTTAAGATTTAGGTTTTTTCATTTTCCAGAAAGAAACTCCTACTACTAGGCTCAAAGGGGTTGACAAGGGATTATCGTCATTATATCTCCGGTGTTTAGGAATTTGAAACAATGCTTGTATATCATTAGCAGGTTTTATTCAAAAGCACACAATCGGAAGCTTGTGAGTCTTTCAATTTCGTCATCCTCCCCGGATTCCGCTTAAACAAGCGTTTGACATCAATAAAAAGTATAGAGTGAACACAAATGGATTAAATCAAAAAATGCATATTCATTTCATTATCATTATCAATTGAAAATAATACAATTTTTACAGATGAGATTTGCACTTTAACAGAAAAGAAACTACAAATGTAAAGAAATGACATGATAAAAGAAGACTGGCAGCTTCGGGGAACTGGGCTTTCAAGTCTTGATTTGCTACTGAACCAGCCACCTTCAGAATTGCTCGTCGAAGTCAGTCTGGTATTCTTCCAAACCCACATGACTGGATGATGGAAGATCGTTTATCTGAACACCCTGATAAGTGACAGAGAACATGTTGGAGTCAAGCAGAGTCTGAATTTTGCTTTTTAACACCTTACAGTCTTTGGTTGAATGCCCCTGTGCCCCAGCATGGTACTCATAGAGGGCATTGACATTTAAACTTGGCGGATACAGAGGAATCTCTGGATTAATCTTCTTTGGCACTATCAACCCACCTCTGATCAAATCCGCCAACACTTGACTGTACGACATCGGCAACTGAGTAAAATGCCTATGTGGCTTCCTTGGTCTCCGTCAAGCGTGCTAACGTGGCTAATGACGGTAAGACTACTGACTCTAAAGGGGAATAGATACCTGATACACAGACCCAACAGGTTGCTGACTTTGAATACTCAAAGTGTCTAAAAACTGCATCTGAGGTATTGGAGATTCTGGGATAACATCACTTTCTTTCTCCCACTCCTCTTGAGAACTGACAACGGATTCACCTTCATAAACTGAGGTATCTGAGATGTCTCGAATCTTTCCACTCTTGATTCCGCTTTCAATACGTTCTCCCATTATCATCAAGTAAGAAAAGTTTGATGTCCCACTACCAACCATCTTATCGAAGTAGTGCCCTTGCAAAGTACCGATAAATATGTCAACCAATTCTCTGTCCAGAAGTGGTGGTTGAACGTGAACTGTGAATTCTCTCCATCTCTGCACATACCCTCTGAAGGATTCGTTGTTCGCTTGAGATAATTCCTGCAACTGCATACGACTAGGAGTCATGTCGAGATTGTAGTTGTACAGCTTCAGAAAGGCATTGGCTAAATCTGACCATGATCGGATGCAACTACTTTCCAACTGCATATACCAACTCAATGATGCTCCACTCAATCTGTCCTGAAAACAGTGAATCATAAGCATGTCATTGTGGACATGTGAGGTTATTCTTCTGCAGAACATCACCAGATGCTGCTTCAGACAACTATTTGTTGCACCCCAAATTTTGACCCCTTAGATCTTCATCATCATTTTAGGTTCATACTCATTTGATTATCTAACCTTAACCTATTTCAAGTTTGTCTTTGCTAAGATACAGGTGAATTAGGGTTCCGTACAGCCGAGAATCAAGATTTCGAGAGTTTAATCAGTCAATATATTGGATTGATTGCCCATGAAACAAGTCTCCACATCATCAAATATAATCCATTGGATCAAGTATGAATCCAATTTGAGGTTGTCACCCAAGGATCAAGAACAGTGCAGTTCAGGATACCCGATTAGGGTTTTCGATCAGGAAAAGTGAACTGTAGTTTGACTTTTGTTTTAAATGGTGTTCAAATGGTGGGATTATGGTCCATGAATTTCCTATGGCTTAGTAAAGTCTACTCAAGAATTTTCAAGGCCTCAAAAGACCCAGAACATCAACAGTCGACTCGGTAGTCATCGATCGATCGTTCGGTTGACCAAAAAGTCAACTCTTCACTCATAAAGAATTTGACCTCAAGATATAAATACAAAATGTTCCTAATGACATATTACACTTATCCATGAAGTTTCATGACCATTGGATCAAGGATTGAGGAGTAATCGAAGAATCGGGAAATTAGGATTTTGAAAGGGGCAAGACCATAACTCCCTAACCACCCATCCAATTGAGTTGGTTCAAAGCTCATTGGAAAGCTCTTGGCAAGTCCTACAAACTTCCCATAGTGGTCCATGTTTAAAAAGTGCATAGATTTGGAGTTATGACCAAATTCATTTCAAGAGGGAAAAATAACAGAAAAATTATGTTATTGGCCTTTTTAGGCATGTTTTTCAGCAAATTTGAGCGGTCTTTTGACCTAGTTCCATTGGGAATCTGAAACTCAGAAAAAACATGAAAGTTGTAGAGCTACATGAGGGCTTTCCAAAATGTACTAGAACTCCTCCATAGCCCTTATGAGCTGAGAGTTATGGATCCAACAAGATGAGGTTTCAACACTTGAGTCCAACACTCTCACTTTTTCACAAACTCTTCCTTTGATCACTTGAGCTATTCTCAGCCCTTTGATCATGTTTGTATCTGATATTTAGGGAGTATAATGAAGGAAAATGCAGAAGAAGTGAAGGATGTGAAGGAAGAACAAGTTGCAAGCAAGTTGCAATAAAATAATCAAGAAATTCAAAAGAGGAAAGAGAAACTTTTTGGATCAAACCTGTAGCAGCTGTGACATCTACACACTATGCTCTATTCAGTCACGTCAAGTTACTCCTTCCACTTGATTTTCTCTTTACATTTATCCAAGAGAATGATGTATGCTGCTGCATCAAGATCTTGTGCAAGATTTCTTCAAAATCTCCCTCCAAAAGCCAAAATGCAAATATGTCCTCACCCTTCATTTTCCCTATAAATAGAGGCTCTCTCTATGTTACTCCTTACACCAGAGCACTCTACAAACCAAGAGAAACTCATTGCTCTCCTACTACCTTGCATTTTCTTACAAGTGAAGAAAACCACCCCAAAAATTTCAAAAAAATATGTCTTGAGCAAGCAGCCTCCAAAACCATTTCCACTCAACCAAAATCACCACAAACCATCCACACAATCCACAAATGATGTGTGGGAGGTGTTCAAGCCTTTAAACAAAAAAAAACTTCATTTTCCCAAAAGTCAACTTTCAACCAAGGAAAGTTTGACTTCATACTCAAAATCTGCCAAAACACATACCAGGCCTGTTTTGATCTTTGTAAACCTCCAAACACCTCAGGTTTATGGTATACCAACTGTCCATAACCTAAAATCTCATCATCATCACTTATTTCAAGTTCTGGTCCAAGATCCACTTATTTACTTCAAGTGCAAGAAAGCACATCATTCTCACCAAGGCATTGGATTTAGATTTCATTTGGAAGCTCCAAGGTTTTCCTTCTATATTTTCTTTCTTGGAAGTCTACAAGAGGTTGGTAGTTACTATCTCTTTTTCTAATAGTCATGACCATGATTAAAATGCATTAGTTGTTACAATGTGTTTTATGTGTACATGTAGTTCATGCTTGAATCTGCCACATTTTACTTGCCTTCTCATTAATGTATTTCTTTGCTCATGATCATTATACAATATGTTATGTGACGTGTGATAAGCCTTGAGGTCTCTTAAGTGCTATTTGTATATCATGTATGAACATGTAAGGATAGTTTCATTTGTCATGCCTTAATGCTGTTTGGTTGGTTGGTGAAGGATCTTGACTTGTTTCTGTTGCAGCATTCATTTTTATATCATGATCCTGTTAGTTAACATTTTGATTTGGAAACCCTTACATATTAGATCCATGTGATGTTTGTATTGTTGAAAACTAGTTTGGTTTTAGTTCTGCAGCAGTTCTGTTCTTGCATTTTTCAGCCCATGTGCACTTTTCAACCAATAGGTCATTTTTAGTTCTTCCACCTTTTGAGATCATTTGTGTGTTTTAGCTTGGTCTTTAGTGCATTTTGAACATGCTTCTAAGTTTGTACTACCTCTTTGAACTTGTCAAAGGTCATTGGAATGACTCATGAGAATAATGAAGACCAATACCTATTTTTGATGTCTTGATGGTTGTAACTGTTATGACATGTGCTTTTAGCTTGATACTTGCCTTTTGTTATGTTAAGTGTGCCTTTATATTGCTTTGAGCTTTGCCTTGTGTTTGACTTGTGTTTGTTAACATGAGAGCATTGTTACCTTGAAATCATGTGTTATGTTTGGCACTGTGATATTTGCATTAGTTGGTGTTTTCATTACTTGCATCTTTGTGCCTTGTGTTTTCTGTTGAAAAATCCAACTGCCGTGATGCCTTTGTTAAAGCTTGCAATTGTCATATGCATTAGGGGTATTAGGACCATTTGATGATTTGTGCTAGCCTTGCCATTTTGTAAAATTCATGCCTGCTGCCAACGGCCTAGGTTCATTTGAAACTGCCATAGCACCATTTTTGTTATAGGTTAATATTTGACATGTGTTTGTAAGATGATTTGTGCACATAGGACTAGGGCTAAATTTTGACCATTGATATTGTCATATGTTGTTGTCATATTTGCTTGAATTCATAAACACTACCATGCTACTATTGCTTTCTTCAAACTTTGTCAAGTTTATGTTGCTTTGATTGGTTTCTTCAAACTTTGTCATGTTTATGTTGCTTTGATTGCTTTCTTCAAACTTTGTCAAGTTTATGTTGCTTTGATTTCTTTTTCAAACTTTGTCAAGTTTATGCTACTATGATCTTTTTCAAAACTTTGTCAAGTGATGTTGCTATGATTACTTCCCATCTCTGTCAAGTTTTGCATTTGTAGTTTATTTGTAAACCAAGAACATGCCTTGTCGATGCTAATTGTCATCTTAAACTACTTGCTGCTAGTTTTGATTTTCTTGTTAGAAATCTGTCTAGGTCCTTGTTCCTATGGTTGTAACCATCATTTTCAAGGCTTGATCCGAATTTGATATGTTTGGCATGATTTTATTTTGAGGACCAATTGCTGCTGTTGTGTATATGAGTTTTTCGCATGTTAGATCCAAATTATGTTTGAATGCTAGTCCATGAGCACAACACTGCTAAACTGTCAAGAATAGACCATGTTGTTTGATATGATACAAATTTCTTAAGATTGTTTTGCTTTTGTAAAGGCATTGCAGAGTTGCATATGTGTGGCTAGTTTGAAATTTTGATTTTGTCTGTCATAAATCTTTGCTGTCAATTTGTGTTTTCTGTTCCAATTCAGTGTGCCACCATTTGTTGTTAAGTTCTTGCAAGATGTTGGAATCCTTGATTTAATGTGCATGAATCACTTTGTGTATGATGCTTGAAGTGAGTATGTAGGCTGTATCATGAGCTGTTGCACTTTTTTCCAAAACAAGCACATCAAGCATGCTTTTTCAAATCACTACAGTCCACACACCAATTTTAATTTGGAGTTATATTTGCATGATCTTTGCATCCCAATTCCTTGAATGGTGTATTTGAAAGGTGTGCATGCTTTCATTTGATCATAATCAGTGATGTCATGGGCTGTAGTTGTCCTTTTGCATTTCACAAGCTTAACATTGCATTTGCATTCGAGTTTTGAGTTGTGTACCTTATTTGGAAAAAACTGAGATTGCCATTGATTTCCTTGTGAAATTTCACGTGAGATAGACTAAAGTTTTGTTAAATTTGGTTGAGTTTTGAGTGATTTATGGTGTTGTCGTTTTCATGTTTTGGCTTGTTCTTTTGTTCATCTTGCCTTGCCCGGTTTTTTCACTTTGTTAGGTATATAAGTTGTTTGGGGTGGCATAATACTTGGATGTATCGCCACCCCAGTGGTTAAGCCTTCACTCTCATTACGCCTTGCAATCACCATGTCCTGGGTTCGATCCATTATGGAGATCAACCCTTTTATTTATTTTCATATTTGCCATGTTTTCTTATTTTGTGTCTCTTTTTCCTCCAATAAACACGTGCGCGCCTTGGCTCACTTGGTAAGATTTTGAGTTGGTATTCCAAGGGTGGTGGGTTCAACACCCACCAAGCGCCTCCCCTTTTTTTTAATTACTAAATCTCTTGTTTTTTTATTTAATTATCGTTAAATTTCTAAAACTCATAACTACTTCATTTTTTGTTATTTTTGCAACTATCTCGTATTTGTGCATATTTTCATGTGGTATATTAATATTCTAGAATTTTCATTTGTGAAAACAATTTGAATTGAAAACATGGTCATGTTTCTTTTAGGGTTTTACCCTCCTAGTCATTCAAACTTTTGATTCATTTTTCTTAAGCTTGTTGTTGTGTTTATTGTGAGCTTTTGTCAAACCCTTTGTGTATGTAATTGCAATTACTTTTTCTTGTGAGCATCATGCCTGTTTTATTTGATTTCCATGTAATATCCCCATGAAGTTGACTTATTTGCATTGGTTGTTACCTTCATCTTTGTCAAGATATGCTTAAGTCTTTCATTTAGTCTTGTAAGAACTCATCTTTGCTTGCCTATTGTAATATGCTTGCATCCTTTGGTCGTAACCATTTAACCCATTTGAAGTACTTGCTTATTGTGATACGTTTGTTATTCTTGGTTGTAACCATGTATCTTATACTCATCATGTTTGAATGATTGTTGTTTTGTTAAGTTTATTTTCCCCAAGTGATGGAACTCTTTAGTTCTCATCCAAGTTGCTTCCCCTTCTATCCTTCCAATAGAAAGTCTCTCTATTGACCTTTGGGTCATAGATAGCTCATCATCCTCCCTTGACTTTATTAAGTCATCCATACACTTAGTTAAGTTAGAACCTATCCATTGGACTTTGCTTAAGTCTAAGAAACTTACCCCTTGTTAGGAGTGCTCTTTCAATTAGAACTTAGGATAGAGTTTGTTAACTCTATGTAAGAATCATGGAGATGATTACTTACTTCCCTTTCTTGAGTATTCAACTTAGATCTAGAGAGTTTTCTTAAACTCTACACATGCATTGTAATGTTTGTTCCCCTTTGAACCTTGATCATAATCAAGTGTTCTTCAAACCCAGTGAGGTGAACTACGATTGCTCTGATTCTATCCTAGTAAGGATACGTAGGCAGAGGACACAATGTATTTGCGCGCAAACTTAGAAACTATCTTTAGGTCGTTACCTACACCCTTAACCTTTTTACCCAATCCCAACCCCTAGCAAACATTTAGCAAACTTAGCATACAAACAAACAAAAGGTTCCTGTAGAGTACTACAAATGTTTAGGATGTGAAATACCTACCCTATGCATAACCAACCCCCGATCCCCGAATCTCTTAGCGTTGTTGTAACATCGCGAAAAAGGTTCTTTCTTTCTTTAGACCTTTCCTTTGGATAAATTAAAGTCCGGTTGTGAATTTAAGAATTAAAAATTCAAGTTAATCAATAACTTGGTATCACGATTCTCACTGCAACAGAAATGGTGACTTCACTGGGGACAATAAACTTGAGGGTTTAGCCTATTTTGTTTAAATATATGTTATATTTGTGAATATTTGTTTAACATGTATATTTGTAAATATATTTTGTTTGTTGGATATGGGGTGCCTTGAGAGGTGAGATGAATCCTAACCCGGATTTGAGTGACACATAAGATAGGACGGTGATATGATCAATAGTTGGGGTATTGGGAGTAGTCCTAATATGTTTGACATATGATTTAATCGCACTCAGTGGAGACTCTTTGAGATAATTAGTAATGCATGAGTAGTCGTGTATTCACTAATTATTTCAATATGAGTCCGTGAAGCTGGGAACTTTTTAGTAACACTTTTACCCCACTTAGCCTTTTTAGGACGTAGTGCAGAAATTGTTAGGGAGTAGTCCCTCAATAGTTGTCATGCGATGCTATACTCAAACGAGTTTATCTTGAGAATATTTTTGACTCACGTGAGTAGTCGCGTTAGTTGGCAATATCCGAAGGATTTACTATGACTTTGGGAACTTTGTTAGAACCCGTTCGGCAGGTACAAAATATCTCATAGTACAGATCCTTGGGGATGGGTAGACCCTTGACTTCATGCTTTGACCTTGAGCTTAGGAAGGCCTTGTGTGTGCATGTGCATTATATTTGTGAATATCTTGCTTTTGTGTGGTGTGTGCATCATCTCATCATATCATCATAAGCATTTCATATTGTGACTAGTTTCGTAAAACTCAGTTGATCTCTTTGTGTGTGAAATCCCAGACATATCATGGATATTGGGACAAGAAAAACCAAGAGGTATACTTTCAAGAAGCCCGATACTTCCGATTTGAGAAAATTAGGAACTATGGTATCAGAAGACTTTGGAAAGAAATATGGAAAAATCATAAGCCTTGTCAGAATGAGAATGGAAGAAGGGTTCCTCGATACTTTGGTTCAATTCTACGACCCTTTGTATCATTGTTTCACCTTTCCCGACTATCAGTTAATGCCAACTTTTGAGGAGTATTCTTATTACATGGGAGTTCCTGTGAAAAATCAAAAACGTTATAGTGGATTGGAGAAGATGCCTTCACCAGAAGAAATTGCAGATGCTCTTCACCTTGAAGCTTCCGAGATCAAGGCCCATCGTGCAACCAAGAAAGGAGTAGTGGGTTTTTATTAAGAGTTCTTAATCAAGAAAGCTACCTATCTTGCCAAAGAAGGGAGTATGGATGCCTTTGAAGCAGTATTAACTTTGTTAATCTATGGACTAGTGTTGTTTCCTGAAGTAGAAGAGTTCGTCCACTTCTCTTCCATCATCATATTTTTAAGCAGAAATCCTGTGCCTACCTTGTTAGGGGATGCATACCATTCAATTCATCATCGTACACTTCAAGGAAAAGGAACTTTCCTCTGTTGTGCACCTATGTTATACAAGTGGTTTGTATATCATTTGCCAACAACTGACGCTTTCAAAAAGAATCCCAACGGATGGAGATGGTCTTAAAGGATAAACTCTTTGACTCAAGCAGATATTCATTGGTATGATCCCCCATACGATCAAGGAGTCTATTTTGACCATTGCGGAAGTTTCCTGAATATACCACTCATTGGAGTACGAGGAGGAATTAACTACAATCCAGCCTTGGCTCGATGACAATTTGGCTTTCCGATGAAAGATAAACCTAACAATTTGCTTCTATCCGGTTTCTTTTATCTCAACACAGAGGTAACCAAAAGTATGAGAAATAGTAACATCGACGCTTGGGAGAACATCCATAAGAAGATGAAGGCAGATTTGGGAAAGAGAAATTGCATAGCTTTGGAACCATTCACTCAATGGGTCCAATCTAGAGCGAAAGATTTGAAGATGCCATACCTTCCAGAAAAAGACGCACCAATTGTCATTACACCGTCATCTTCCGCTATCCCCATTGAGAAAATGGAAGAATACCAAGAGCTCCTTGCAAGAGCGCAACTTGAAAGAGATACTTGGGAAGGAAAATATCACTCGCTCTTCTCCTAAATGACAAAGCTCACCCGAGAAGTGAAAGAAAAAGATGAGTTGATAGAATGGCTCGAACGATGAGTAATCGATGGAGAAACGGCAAAGGAGAATTTATTTTTCTCTAGCATCAAACCTGCCCAAAGCAACCATGAGTACTCCAATATTCCTCCTACCTCTGGAGCTTGGAAAGGGATAGTGGACAAATTGGTAATGGAGAACACAATCTTGAAGAAGTTGAAGAGGCCACGTGCTTGAAGTCATTAGTTTAAACCTAGTTTCTTGATGTAATTTTAACTTCATGTATTGTACCTTAAAAGTGGTAACTTTTACCAATGATAAATGAAATGAGGGTTTGACACAAATTGATCTTCTGAGTTTTGTAAAACCAGTCGCATTTGCATCACATTTTTGCATTTTTCTAACCATTCAAGGAAAATCAAACTTTTCTTTTAGAGACGATAACATGGTAAGACGAGGTATGCTTCCTTTCTCGGATTTGAAGTTGGGCCGTCTCAGGATGCTGGCAAGCCTTGTCAGGAACCCCGCCACCTTCATTGCCAAGTATGGAGATCTCCTACCATTGATAAGTACTCAAGTCAACAAGTTCATGTTGCAGGCTCTTGTTGAATTTTATTCTCCAATCTACCACTGCTTCATCTTCCCAGATTTTCAGCTACTTCCGACCATAGAAGAGTACACTGATTACCTGAAAATTCCATGGACTTTCAAAGCTCCTTGTGGAAAACCAAAGAGAAGGGATTTGGCCAAAGCATTACATCTCAGGCCAGAGGAGTTACCACCTATGAGAGCAAAGGGGGGATGTTACGAAATGGAAGCAGGACCACTAATGGAGATTGCCGAATTCCATTACGAAAATAGAAACCTCGGGATTTTCGAGGCCATTTTAGCCTTTCTGGTATACGGCTTGTACCTCTTTCCAAGTCGTCATGATTTCATCAGCGAGGAGGCTATCCGTCTCTTCATCATCAAGAATCCAATGAATGAGATATTGGCAGATACATATATGGTCATCCACTGCTACACTTTATATGACCTCGGACAGTTTTCATGCTGTCTCGCATTGCTTGGCAGATGGTTTACCTCCCATTTTCCCAAGACTCACATCCTTTGGAGGCTTTATAGCAAGAGTGCATGGATTTCCAAGCTCATCACTCTCAAGCACTATGATATCACCTGGTATGACCCCAGCCTTGGTAATCTAGCTCTGATTCCCAGTTATGGAGACTTCCCCCAATGTACCTCTCATTGGAACAAAAGGAGTCATCACCTACAACCCCATTCTTGCTCAGCGTCAGTATGGGTATTCAACCGGGCCGGAGCCAGAGCCCGAGCTACTAAGACCTTGTTTCTGTGAAACCGGTTGCAACCCGGAGTTGGAAGCCCGCGCTCACTACACTCAGAATGATCCTCACCTCCAGGGTATAACTGCAATGGAGAACATAAGATGTTTAACTACCAGAGCTTACTTGCTTTGGTCGAAAGAAATAGCTTTGACCATGTTCTACACTCGTGATCACGAGATAACGATGGAGCCAGAAGTCCCCGTGACTAGAGAAGAGTTGAAGTATGCTTTGATCAAAGCACAACATGAAAATGAAGACCTATGGGAGATCATCCGCTAGTATTGAGTTTGTGCCGAAGACCAAGAAGGAGAAGGATCATCTTGTTAGAATGATCATTGTTTCACCATTTCCTGCTTTCCCTAAAAAAGGATTGTAATCCTATGTTGCATTTACTTTTGCTTCTTGTTGTAAGAAAGGTCTTTCTTTTTAGCAAGGGCCATCTATTGTAATAGACTTCAAATTATCAATGAAAAACGCTTTTAAAATCATGTCGTTACATGTTGTTTCAACTTTTTTTGTTTGTAAACAAAATTTGCTTTTCCTTGAATGGTTTGTGCATTTGCATTTGCATTTGCATTCGCATCTCATCTTGCATTGGTCTTGCATTCGAGTTCCGCAGCTCATCCTTTGTTCTTTTGTCAGAAGAGAGAGGAAGTTCACGCTGAATTCACACAAGTACAATACCCGGGCCCAAGCTCAACGCAGAATGGCAGATAACGACCAAATAATCGACCAGATCGACAACGACATTGAGGGGATTAAAGACAACGTCAGTCAGATCATGGAAGTCATCAATATGATTAAAGCAAAAATGGATACACAGGTTACCGTAGTTTCTGAAGTCGTTACAGCAGCAACGAGTCTTCCCACTGCTCCAATCGTGACAACCGAGTTCCCATTCAGCATGTCCATGGATTTCTTACCTCCAATCAACAATCTTCAACCAGCCAGCTTTCAACCGCACGTTGGTCCAATGGCGACCAATCCCATTTTTACTCAAGCAGGGGGACCAACTCAGGTCCGACCTATGTTCAACCATCAGCCAATCTTTGATATACCGGACGACTCTGAAGTAGAAGATGAGAAGCATGAAAAGTTGAGAGTGGAAATGGATATCATGGCTAAAAGAATGAGAGCCATCGAAGGAAGCAATGTTTTCGGGTCAGATGCCAAAGACATGTGTCTGGTGTCCGGTTTAGTATTCCCCCAAAAATTCGAGATGCCCATGTTTGACAAATACGAGGGAATTACTTGTCCCAAGGTGCACCTGATCATGTATTGCAGGCGGGTGGCTCCGCATATTGAAAACGACAAATTATTGTTGCACTGCTTTAAAGATAGTCTTAAAGGAGCATCAACTAAATGGTATTTAAGTCTGGATCAAGCAAAAATCCATGGTTTTCAAGACCTTTCAGATGCTTTTATTCAGTAGTATAAATACAACATGGATCTGGCTCCAGACCGCAGTCAACTCCTCAGTATGACGCAAAAGAGCACTGAAACCTTCAAAGAATATGCGCAAAGATGGCGCGAGACTGCTGCTCAGGTAGAGCCATCTGTTACTGAAAAGGAGCTAACTGACTGGTTCGTAGACACGGTCAGACCAGAGTTCTATGAGAGACTAATCAGCAGCGTCACGACCAACTTCTCTGACATAGTTGCGGTGGGAGTCAAGGTTGAAGCCGGTTTAAAAAGTGGGAAAGTGACTACTTCAAATACCAATTCAAGCACCAGTGCTGCTAAGAAGCCGGTCAACAACTTCCATAAAAAGAAGGAGGGGGTGTAAGTGTTGTAACATATGAAAAGAAGGCATAAAGTTCCAGGAACCATCGCCAGCAATATCATCTGCCATCATACATAGCAGCTGTGACCCCTGTTTTTCAACAGTCATCGCAGCAGGGTCCTCAACATGGGGCATCCATCAATCAACAACAGTATCATCCTAATAATCAACAACAGTATCATCAACAGCAGGGCCAGCAACCTCAAAATAGGGCTCCAAGGGAAAATTACCAGGTGAATCGGCCAAAAATACAGCCTATCCCGATGAGTTACGCTGATCTTTTCCCAATGCTGATAGAAAGAGGTTTGGTCAAGACAAGGAAATTAGGTGCTCCACCTAATCGACTTCCATTCTACTACAACGCCAATGCCCGTTGTTTATTCCATGAAAACGCTCTGGTCCATGACCTTGAGGGATGCTTCGCACTCCAGCACCTCGTCCGAGAGTTAATCGAAAAAAGGATTCTGTCTTTTGAAGACAACCACCCGAACGTAAGGAATAACCCTCTACCAAATCATGGTGGAGTGAATGCTATTACAGAAGAAGGGGAGGGGTCTGAAGCTAAGACTGTTACTACCATTAACGAGATCAAAGTGTCGTTGGTGGAACTACACAAACGTCTTGCTCAAGCATGGGCACTTAAAACCTCTCATGAAGATTGCGAACAGGGCATGTTGAACCCACAAGGTTGTGACCTTGTGCAAAAGGATATCCGAGCAATGTTGGAGCAAGGAGTGATAGAGATCGCTAGCAGAAAGAAAAAAGAAGATGTAGCGGTCATCGAACCTGTGTTCAATATGCCTGAAGAGCCCAGCAAAAGGGCCGTTTTCAGAAATAACAACAACAAAAGTGTTCGGCCAGTATTCCGCGATGATGCACCCCAAAAATTTGGGAGAGGTCAAGCCAAATTTGAACCAAGGGGAGGATCTAGACCTCACTCAAGGGCCACAATACCAAGACAATATCATTCATGGTGTGAAGGAATTTTCAAGGAAAGAAAGCCAGCAAATGTAGCCAATATCGCCGGTGGGAGTAAAATGACCCAAAGTAGTCGCGTATACCAACCGCGAGCGAATAATGCAGTTCCTCCACCAGCGGTTTCCATTCCAAAAGCTGATGCTCCTCAAAAATCCATTCCAGAAAAAGTTGTCACTAAGGAGCCTTTTGTCAAAGGAAAAGAGAGTCTCAAAAATGATGAAGAAGAATTTCTGCGGATCATCCGACAAAGTGACTACCGGGTGGTAGATCAACTGAACTAGACACCATCCAAGATCTCAGTCATGTCATTACTCCTGAGCTCCCCAGCGCATCGCCAGGCTTTGCTAAAGATCCTAACGCAAGCCCATGTGACCAAGGACATTACAATGTGGCAGTTCGACTCCATTGTGGCGAATATCACGGCCTGCAACACTCTAAGATTTGATGACAATGATTTAATAGCTGAAAAACGCAAGCACAATCGTGCTCTGCATGTGTCAATCAAATGCGAAGAAGATACATTGTCCAGGGTGCTTGTTGATACAGGATCCACGCTCAATGTGATGCCGAAGAGAACACTAGCCAAACTGGCTTACCAAGGTGCTAATATGAGGCCAACATCTCTCGTGGTGAAGGCATTTGATGGGTCTAGAAGAGTTGTAATAGGGGAGGTTGATCTTCCTATCATGATAGGACCGCAAGTCTTTGAAGTCACCTTTCAAGTGATGGACATCAATCCGGTCTATAGCTGTCTACTGGGGAGGCCATGGATACATGCAGCGGGCGCTGTAACCTCTACCCTCCATCAAAAAATGAAATTTGTTGTGGATGATCAGTTGGTCACCATTCACGGAGAAGAGGATCTGATGGTGAGAAACCTATCCTCATTTCGATACATCGAAGCTGACGAAGATTCCCTCGAAACAGCCTTTCAAGCGCTAGAGATAGCCCATGATGTTCTGGTAGACGAGTCTGATATAACTCGTGGTCCATCCTTCACATCTGTTCAAAGTGTCAAAGTTGCGCTGAAAGCTGGAATCCCGTTGGGATGGGGAGAGGTCATTGAAGTCAACGCTCGGGCGAAGAACGATCGACAAGGGTTGGGTTACAAACCAACTCTGAAAGGCGAGCTGGAAGAAAATGTCATGAGGAAGAAGTCATTAAAAGAAATCTTTACCAATGGCGGAATGCAAATCAATGCCATCATTGCTGAGGACCAGGATTGTGATCTAGATCATCTGATAACTCGGGAAGGAGCAGCTTTACGCAACTGGGAGGCTGTGGAAATTCCTGTCTTTTTACCTTTAGAGTAATTCACTTTGCTTGTTAGCTTTGTGTTTTCTTTAAAGTTCCTGGTCTTGCCCAAGACCTGCGAATTATTTTGTATGGGCCACTTTGTGATTTGAAAATCTATGAATGAAAAAGTGTTTTTGTTAAAATTGTTGTTTATTTCTTGCTTATCATTTTCACTCTTTTTGTTAAAAGGAAAAATGGCAACTTTTTTGAAAAAAATAAAAGCAACCCCTCATCTGCATGTCTGTGTGTGTGTCTAATTATTCCCAAAAATAAAACATGCAGAACACCTCCATTACCCACAGAATCCCGTGATCCTTCGGTTCCTTCTACTAGTGGTTCATCTGTCTTCCAAGTTGAAGAAGAGAATGATGAAGAATTAGAAGTCCCAGAAGAGTTGAAGAGGATGACTGAATACGAAGATGTTTATCTCCAGCGGTACAAAGAGCAGATTGAGGTCATCAACTTGGGATCCGAAGAAGAAAAAAGAGAATTCAAGATTAGGGCATCATTGGGGCCAGAGGTCAAAAGCAGGCTGATAGCACTCCTCAGAGATTACGTCGACATATTCGCTTGGTCTTATCAAGACATGCCAGGGTTGGACACCGTCATTGTTATGCACAAGTTCCTCCTGAAGCCAGAGTGTCCTCCGGTCAAGCAAAAACTTCGTAGATCAAGACCAGACATGGCTCTTAAAATCCGAGATGAAGTCAAGAAACAGATTGATGCGGGCTTTTTGGCAGTATCCGAATATCCGGAGTGTGTGGCAAACATCGTGCCAGTCCCAAAGAAGGATGGAAAAGTCAGAATGTGCGTCGACTACAGGTATCTAAACAAAGCAAGTCTGAAGGACGATTTCCCTCTACCACATATCGACACTTTGGTGGATAATACAGCTAGTTTCGCAGTATTCTCGTTCATGGACGGATTTTCTGGTTATAATCAGATAAAGATGTACCCGACCAACATGGAGAAGACGACCTTCATTACACCCTGGGGCACCTATTGTTATAAGGTCATGCCTTTCGGTTTGAAGAATGTAGGGGCAACATATCAGAGGGTCATGGTCACGTTTTTCCACAATATGATGCACAAAGAAATTGAAGCGTATGTGGATGACATGATCGCAAAGTCTCAAAACAAAGAAGACCATTTGGATTATCTGTTCAAGATATTTGAGAGACTCCAAAAGTATCAACTAAGGTTAAACCCAGCAAAATGCACCTTCGGGGTTCGCTCAGGCAAACTACTCGGCTTCATCGTTAGTCAACGCGGAACTGAAGTAGACCCTGACAAGGTTAGAGCAATCCAAGAGATGCCTGCTCCTAAAACAGAGAAATGGGTCAGAGGTTTCCTCAAACGTTTGAATTACATCTCCAGGTTCATTTCCAATCTAACTCCCACTTGCACGCCGATCTTTAAGTTGTTACGAAAAGATCAGACGGTGGTATGGAACGAAAACTGCCAGTCAGCATTTGAGAAAATCAAGCGGTATTTACAAGAACCTTCGGTGTTGATTCCTCCTGTACCTGGAAGACCATTGTTCATGTATATGACAGTACTAGAAGATTCAATGGGTTGTGTCTTGGGCCAGACTGATGATTCAGGAAAGAAAGAGCACGCAATCTACTACCTAAGCAAGAAGTTCACCGATTGCGAGAGTCGTTAATCTCCCCTAGAAAAAGCCTGTTGTGCTTTAGCGTGGGTCGCCAAGCGCCTAAGACAATATATGATCTGCCATACCACAATACTGATTTCTAAAATGGACCCCATCAAGTACATCTTTGAAAAACCAGCTCAAACGAGAAGATTGGCCAGATGGCATATGTTCTTATCATAATATGATATCCAGTATGTTGCTTAAAAATCTATCAAAGGAAGTGTCTTGTCAGAACACCTTGCAGAGCATCCTATGGAGGATTATCAACCGCTCAAGTTTGAGTTCTCTGATGAAGATGTGATGTACATTCAGCACACGAAACCAGAACCTGGTCTTGAAGAAGGCCCTGAGCCTGGATCCCGATGGGAAATGGTGTTCGATGGAGCGTCAAACAAAAATGGACATGGTGTTGGAGCCGTTTTGAAAAATCCTACCGGAGGGTATACTGCTGTCACAGCCCGACTTTGTTTCTCTTGTACGAATAACATAGCCGAGTATGAAGCCTGCATCTTAGGATTGGAAGCTGCTATTGATCTTTGCATCAAAATCTTGGAAGTAATCGGTGATTCTGCTTTGGTGATCTATCAGCTCAAAGAAGAATGGGAATCCAGAGATGAAAAGTTGACCCCTTACAATACTCATATCCTAAAGATGGCCGAATATTTTGACGAGATTACCTTCAAGCATGTACCAAGAGCGGAAAATCACATCGCTGATGCGTTAGCCATGATGGCATCAATGTGGAAGGTCCAGTTTGTTAACAAGGCGCCTCTGATTCGCATTGAGAGAAGGACAGTGCCCGCATATGTTATGAAAATAAACGAAGAATCTGATGAGAAACCGTGGTTCCACAACATCAAGAACTTTCTTCAAAATCAAGAATATCCAGCTGACGCATCCAGAATCGACAAAAGAGCCATACGAAGACTGTCGGCTAAGTTCTTCCTCAGCAATGGCACCCTTTACAAGAGAAACCACGACATGGTTTTACTTCGATGTGTCGATGAAAAAGAAGCAAGTCTCATAATGACTGAAGTGCACGAAGGAACATTCGGTACCCATGCCAATGGCCACACCATGGCTAAGAAGATCTTAAGAGCTGGTTACTTTTGGTTAACTCTAGAGACAGACTGCATCCTCTTTGCTCGGAAATGCCATAAGTGCCAAGTCTATGCTGGCAAAGTGCATGTTCCTCCACATCCTCTCAATGTGATGACATCACCATGGCCTTTCACAATGTGGGGCATAAACATGATTGGGGCAATAGAGCCAAAAGCTTCCAACGGCCATCGCTTCATTCTTGTTGCAATTGATTACTTCACCAAATGGGTAGAAGCAGCATCATATGCAAACATGACGAAACAAGTGGTTTTCCGCTTCACCAAAAAGGAAATCATCTGTCGATACGGTATTCCTAACCAGATCATTACCGACAATGAGTCAAATCTGAACAACAAAACAATGAAGGAACTCTCTGACGACTTCAAGATCAAGCATCACAACTCGTCTCCTTACAGACCCAAGATGAATGGTGCAGTCGAAGCTGCAAACAAAAATATCAAGAAAATAGTACAGAAGATGGTCATAACCTACAAGGATTGGCACGAGATGTTACCATTTGCTCTACATGGATAACGAACATCAGTGCAAACTTCAACAGGGGAAGCTCCTTTTTCCTTAGTGTATGGGATGGACGCCGTGCTACCCATTGAGGTCAAAATACCTTCTCTAAAGATCTTAATGGAAGCAAAGCTGGAGGAAGACGAATGGATAAAAGAAAGGTTCGACTCATTGAACCTCATTGATGAGAAAAGAATGGCAGCCATGTGTCATAGCCAGATTTATCAACAAAGGATGATAAGAGCATTTGACAAGAAGGTTTGTCCCAAAGAGTATCGGGAAGGAGAGCTAGTGCTTAGAAAAATTCTACCAACTCAAAATGATATGCGCGGCAAGTGGATGCCCAACTACGATGGCCCTTTCATTGTAAAAACCGTCTTCTCTGGAGGATCTCTAATCCTTGAGACCATGGATGACGAACAAATCAAGTACCCTATCAACTCAGATGCAGTGAGAAAGTATTATGCCTAAAGCGGAAAACCTAGAAAGGTGATTCAAGTGCTTCAGCAAGACAGAAGTCCAAAGATTAAAAGCTGACAAACGCCGGGGCAAGGTCTTGTGCAAGGTGTTAGAAGAAATGTCAATGTTTATCATTCTCGTCAGAAGCAGTAAAGCAAATGAACTGATAGTTAGAAGGACCGGATTATTACGGGATTCTGTAACCCTTTCTGTTTGCCGTTTTTCTAAATGTATAAAGTTCCCGAGGCTTTGCCCTTTGTAAAGTTCTTGTCTATCAATGAAATCAGATTTTGGCCAATCATTGTTATGATCTCCTATTTTTGTTATGCAATTTCACTTATTTATCAATGAAGATTTTTCGAAAAGCAAAGTGTTTTGAAAAACTTAAATTTTGTTAAAAGAAAAAACAATTTGACAAAACGATTGAAAAACTTTAGAGGTAATCCGACAATACTACACAGTTCTCAAGCCGTGAAAGTTTGTCGTCGCCTCTGACTAAACTAGATGCGTCCAACAACAATTCCCATTCTTAAGCCAGGACTTCTCCTCTACAGGTTTACGAGGATATTGTTTATCTTGAAAGATTGTTATCTAAGCCAGAAGAAAGTGCCACCTAACTTGAAGCAATTGAGACTCAACGCGATGGGCTCCCTCTTTGTCTTCCTTGTTTTGTTTTTCCTTTTCCCTTGCGGGTCGGTCTGCATTTTACATACAACATCATATCAGCATACGCATTTTGTTTGCATGTGGTTTTGGTTTCTGTTTGTTTGGGCAGTTGCCTTTAAGATCCTTTGGTCGTTACCTCTATCTTTGATCAGTTGCGCAAATTTCGCTTTGAGGTTGATACCCCAATTGTTACCAGTAATCCTGGGATTGCTATTTCTTCTCTGGGAAGCTAATTGTGATGGTTAGTTGTTAGTAATATTTATCTCTGATTTGGTTGTCACCAATAATCTTTGAAAGTCTAGTAATCACTAGCTTTGTTTAAAATTAATGGTTATTTGGTACCCCGATTGGTTGTCACCAACAGTCTTTCAAACTCAGTTGTCATTGACTCTGTTATAAAAAAGCCAACCAGTCATCACTGGAGTCTTTTTGATTCGGTTATTACCAATCTTTGTCAAACCTAGTGGTTACCAGTTTTGCCTTTTAAAACCAATGGTCATTGGTATCCGAGATGGTTGTTACCAAATTTCCTAAAAGTCCAACAATTATTGGCATTGCCCGGAACCATTCGTTTTTGGAACCTCCTTGATTCAGTTATTACCAATCTCTCTGAATCTAGTGGTTACTAGTAGTACCTTTAAATCCAATTGTTATTGGTACCTTTTGATTCGGTTATTACCAATTTTCCTAAGTCTAGTAGTCACTAGCATCATTGAAAGAATCTAGTGGTTACTAGCATTGTCAGAACCAGTTGTTATTGGTATACCTATGATTTGGTCGTCACCAGTCTGTCCAAGTCCAATAGTTATTGGCATTGCTTAAATCTGATTGTTATCATCACTTTGATCTGGTTGTTACCAAACCCTTTGAAAATCCAATATTTATTGGTATTACCCAAATCCAATGGTTATTGGTCTCTTTTGACTCGATCGTTACCAATCTTCCCAGTTAAGTCTAGTAATTACTAGCATTATCCTGACCCAATTGTTATTGGTATACCCTGATTTGGTCATCACCCGTGCCTTCTAAGTCCAGTGGTTACTGGCATTGCTTGAAAGCTAATCGTTATTAGTACCGAGAGTTGGTTGTTACCAACTTCCCCAGCCGAAGTCCTGTATTTTATCAATGCTATTCAGAATTCCCAATTGTTTGTAACTTTTGGATTGGTCGTCACCATCATCCCCTGTAAGTCTAGTGGAAACTAGCACACTTGAAACTGTTTGTTGTTCTGGTCGTCACCAATTTTGCCAGCGAAGCTGTCGCTTTCCCCGTTCGAGTCTCGGAGATCTATTGGATACTAGCATCCCCAGTGCGTCTGGTTTTGTTTCTTGTCTTCTCCTGAAGATCCCGTTCGAACTCTTCGTTATAGGAAGTTCCTCACTTGGTTATCACCGGTGAGGTTTACGTCTCTGATTTCTTTCGTTTCCCCGGTGGAGAATTGCCTTCTTCTCCAGCAGTGTGTGTCTCCTTTTCCCCAGTGAAGATTTGTCTTCCTTGGTTGAGTTTGCGCCCCCTGTGTGAAGATTCCCCTGAGCAGCATCTTTATTCATGTTTGAACTATTCTGTTTGTTTTGCCTTGGATCTTTCCTTAGTGTGTGGGGTCCCCCGTGAGTGGTTACTCATTGTTGCCGTTCTTTTACCTTTGCTCGTGTGTCTGCATCGGTCTTGCATTCAAACATCATAAAACATCATTTAGATTCATGGCATATTCGCATTTGTCCTTTTTCATATCATAGGATCTAAGGGACAAAATATTTGGCTTGCTATATTTAAATACCTTTCACTACGATTCTATGAGGATTATCATCTCTCATTGGCATCTAGTGAAAATATTTAAATAGGGGCAACTATTGCACCCCAAATTTTGACCCCTTAGATATTCATCATAATTTTAGGGTCATACTCATTTGATTATCTAACCTTAACCTATTTCAAGTTTGTCTTTGCTAAGATATACGTGAATTATGGTTTCGTAGAGCCGAGAATCGAGATTTCGAGAGTTTAATCAGTCAATGTATTAGATTGATTGCCCATGAAATAAGTCTCCACATCATCAAATATACTCCATTGGATCAAGTACTAATCCAATTTGAGGTTGTCACCCAAGGATCAAGAACAGTGCAGTTCAGGATACCCGATTAGGGTTTTCGATTAGGAAAAGTCAACTGTAGTTTGACTTTTGTTTTAAATGGTGTTCTAATGGTGGGATTATGGTCCATGAAGTTCCTATGGCTTAGTAAAGTCTACTCAAGAAGTTTCAAGGCCTCAAAAGACCCAGAACATCAACAGTCGACTCGGTAGTCATCGATCGATCGTTCGGTTGACCAAAAAGTTAACTCTTCACTCATAAAGAATTTGAACTCAAGATATGAATAAAAAATGTTCCTAATGACATATTACATTTACCAATAAATTTTCATGACCATTGGATCAAGGATTGAGGAGTAATCGAAGAATCGGGAAATTAGGGTTTTGGAAGGGGCAAGGCCATAACTCCCTAACCACACATCCAATTGAGTTGATTCAAAGCTCATTGGAAAGCTCTTGACAAGTCCTACAAAAGTCCCACAGTGGTCCATGATCCAAAAATTCATAGATTTGGAGTTATGACCAAATTCATTTCAAGAGGGAAAAATAACAGAAAAATTCTAAGTTATTGGCCTTTTTAGGCATGTTTTTCAGCAACTTTGAGAGGTCTTTTGACCTAGTTCCATTGGGAATCTGAAGCTCATAAAAACATGAAAGTTTTAGAGCTACATGAGGGATTTCCAAAATGTACTAGAACCCCTCCATAGCCCTTATGAGCTGAGAGTTATGGATCCAACAAGATGAGGTTTCAACACTTGAGTCCAACACTCTCACTTTTTCACAAACTCATCCTTTGATCACTTGAGCTATTCTCAGCCCTTAGATCATGTTTGTATATGATATTTAGGGAGTATAATGAAGGAAAATGCAGAAGACGTGAAGGATGTGAGGGAAGAACAAGTTGCAAGCAAGTTGCAATAAAATAATCAAGAAATTCAAGAGAGAAAAGAGAAACTTTTTGGCTCAAACCTGTAGCAGCTGTGACATATACACTCTATTCTCTATTCAGTCACCTCAAGTCACTCCTTCCACTTGATTTTCTCCTTACATTTAGCCAAGAGAATGATGTATGCTGCTGCATCAAGATCTTGTGCAAGATTTCTACAAAATCTCCCACCAAAAGCCAAAATGCAAATTTGTCCTCACCCTTCATTTTCCCTATAAATAGAGGCTCCCTCTATGTTACTCCTTACACCAGAGCACTCTAAAAACCAAGAGAAACTCATTGCTCTCCTACTACCTTGCATTTTCTTACAAGTGAAGAAAACCACCCCAAAAATCTCAAAAAATCTGTCTTGAGCAAAACAGCCTCCAAAACCATTTTCACTCAACCAAAATCACCACAAACCATCCACACAATCCGCAAATGATGTGTGGGAGGTGTTCAAGCCTTTAAACCAGAAAAAAACTTCATTTTCCCAAAAGTCAACTTTCAAACAAGGAAAGTTTGACTTCATACTCAAAATCTGCCAAAACACATACCATGCCTGTTTTGATCTTTGTAAACCTCCAAACACCTTAGGTTTATGGTATACCAACTGTCCATAACCTAAAATCTCATCATCATCACTTATTTCAAGTTCTGGTCCAAGATCCACTTGTTTACTTCAAGTGCAAGAAAGGCCATCATTCTCACCAAGGCATTGGATTTGGATTTCATTTGGAAGCTCCAAGGTTTTCCTTCTATATTTGCTTGTTTGGAAGTCTACAAGAGGTTGGTAGTTACTATCTCTTTTTCTAACTGTCATGAACATGATTAAAATGCATTAGTTGTTACAATGTGTTTTATGTGTATGTGTAGTTCATGTTTGAATCTGCCACATTTTGCTTGCCTGCTCATTAATGTATTTCTGTGCTCATGATCATTATATAATATGTTATGTGACCGTGTGATAAGCCTTGAGGTATCTTAAGTTCTATTTGTATGTCATGTATGAACATGTAAGGATAGTTGCATTTGTCATGCCTTAATGTTGTTTGGTTGGTTGGTGAAGGATCTTGACTTGTTTCTGTTGCAGCATTCATTTTTAAATCATGATCCTGTTAGTTAACATTTTGATTTGGAAACCCTTGCATATTAGATCCATGTGATGTTTGTATTGTTGAAAACTAGTTTGGTTTTGGTTCTGCAGCAGTTCTGTTCTTGCATTTTTCAGCCCATGTGCACTTTTCAACCAATAGGTCATTTTTAGTTCTACCACCTTTTGAGATCATTTGTGTGTTTTAGCTTGGTCTTTAATACATTTTGAACATGCTTGTAAGTTTGTGCTGCCTCTTTGAACTTGTCAAAGGTCATTGGAATGACTCATGAGAATAATGAAGACCAATACCTATTTTTGATGTCTTGATGGTTATAACTGTTATGACATGTGCTTTTAGTTTGATACTTGCCTTTTGTTATGTTAAGTGTGCCTTTATATTGCTTTGAGCTTTGCCTTATGTTTGACTTGTGTTTGTTAACATGAGAGCATTGTTACCTTGAAATCATGTGTTATGTTTGGCACTGTGATATTTGCATCAGTTGGTGTTTTCATTAGGTTTATGTGGTGTGACTGTTTCAAGCTTGATAGGATCATATTTTATTAAAGTTGTTACCTGCCATTGTCCTTTATTGCATATGTTTGTTAACATGAAGTATGATACCTGTTGGATCCTGTTTGCTAGATAGTTGGTTTTGTTTCATCCCTTGCATCACTACTGTCATCCTTAGGCACTATGATAGGGTTGTGGTTGTAACCATGTTTTGTTCACATTTGTTTACATTGCCAACTATGATAAACTTGTATGTCTTGTTCTGATACATTGCAAGCCTTTGGTATGAATCTATTTCGAACTTGCTAGTCAGCCTCTTTGGTTAATTTTATTTACTTGCATCTTTGTGCCTTGTGTTTTCTGTTGAAAAATCCAACTGCCATGATGCCTTTGTTAAAGCTTGCAATTGTCATATGCATTAGGGGTATTAGGACCATTTGATGATTTATGCTAGCCTTGCCATTTTGTAAAATTCATGCCTGCTGCCAACGGCCTAGGTTCATTTGAAACTGCCATAGCACCATTTTTGTTATAGGTTAATATTTGACATGTGTTTGTAAGATGATTTATGCACATAGGACTAGGGCTAACTTTTGATCATTGATATTGTCATATCTTGCTGTCATATTTGCTTGAATTCATAAACACTACCATGTTACTATTGCTTTCTTCAAACTTTGTCAAGTTTATGTTGCTTTGATTGCTTTCTTCAAACATTGTCAAGTTTATGTTGCTTTGATTTCTTTTTTAAACTTTGTCAAGTTTATGCTACTATGATCTTTTTCAAACTTTTGTCAAGTGATGTTGCTATGATTACTTCCCATCTCTGTCAAGTTTTGCATTTGTAGTTTGTTTGTAAACCAAGAACATGCCTTGTCGATGCTAATTGTCATCTTAAACTACTTGCTGCTAGTTTTTATTTTCTTGTTAGAAATCTGTCTAGGTCCTTGTTCCTATGGTTGTAACCATCATTTTCAAGGCTTGATCTGAATTTGATATGTTTGGCATGATTTTATTTTGAGGACCAATTGCTGCTGTTGTGTATATGAGTTTTTCACATGTTAGATCCAAATTATGTTTGAATGCTAGTCCATGAGCACAACACTGCTAAACTGTCAAGAATAGACCATGTTGTTTGATCTGATACAAATTTCTTAAGATTGTTTTGCTTTTGTAAAGGAATTGCAGAGTTGCATATGTGTGACTAGTTTGAAATTTTGATTTTGTCTATCATAAATCTTTGCTGTCAATTTCTATTTTCTGTTCCAACTCAATGTGCCACCATTTGTTGTTAAGTTCTTGCAAGATGTTGGAATCCTTGATTTAATGTGCATGAATCACTTTGTGTATGATGCTTGAAGTGAGTATGTAGGCTGTATCATGAGTTGTTGCACTTTTTTCCAAAACAAGCACATCAAGCATGCTTTTCAAATCACTACAGTCCACACACCAATTTTAATTTGGAGTTATCTTGGCATGACCTTTGCATCCAAATTCCTTGAATGGTGTATTTGAAAGGTGTGCATGCTTTCATTTGATCATAATCAGTGTTGTCATGGGCTGTAGTTGCCCTTTTGCATTTCACAAGCTTAACATTGCATTTGCATTCGAGTTTTGAGTTGTGTACCTTATTTGGAAAAAACTGAGATTGCCATTGATTTCCTTGTGAAATTTCACGTGAGATAGAATAAAAATTTGTTAAATTTGGTTGAGTTTTGAGTGATTTATGGTGTTGTCATTTTCATGTTTTGGCTTGTTCTTTTGTTCATCTTGCCTTGCCCAGTTTTTTCACTTTGTTAAGTATATAAGTTGTTTGGGGTGGCATAATACTTGGATGTATTGCCACCCCAGTGGTTAAGCCTTCACTCTCATTACGCCTTGCAATCACCATGTCCTGGGTTCGATCCATTGTGGAGATCAACCCTTTTATTTATTTTCATATTTGCCATGTTTTCTTATTTTGTGTCTCTTTTTCCTCCAATAAACACGCGCGCGCCTTGGATCACTTGGTAAGATTTTGAGTTGGTATTCCAAGGGTGATGGGTTCAACACCCACCAAGCGCCTCCCCTTTTTTTTAATTACTAAATCTCTTGTTTTTTTATTTAATTATCGTTAAATTTCTAAAACTCATAACTACTTCATTTTTTGTTATTTTTGATTGGTTCTTTTTGCAACTATCTCGTATTTGTGTATATTTTCATGTGGTACATTAATATTATAGAATTTTCATTTGTGAAAACAATTTGGATTGAAAACATGGTCATGTTTCTTTTAGGGTTTTACCCTCCTAGTCATTCAAACTTTTGATTCATTTTTCTTAAGCTTGTTGTTGTGTTTATTGTGAGCTTTTGTCAAACCCTTTGTGTATGTAATTGCAATTACTTTTGCTTGTGAGCATCATGCCTGTTTTATTTGATTTCCATGTAATATCCCCATGAAGTTGACTTATTTTCATTGGTGGTTACCTTCATCTTTGTCAAGATATGCTTAAGTCTTTTATTTAGTCTTGTAAGAACTCATCTTTGCTTGCCTATTGTAATATGCTTGCATGCTTTGGTTGTAACCATTCATCCCATTTGAAGTACTTGCTTATTGTGATACGCTTGTTATTCTTGGTTGTAACCATGTCTCTTGTACTCATCATGTTTGAATGATTGTTGTTTTGTTAAGTTTATTTTCCCCAAGTGATGAAACTCTTTAGTTCTCATCCAAGTTGCCTCCCCTTCTATCCTTTCAAAGGAAAGTCTGTCTATTGACCTTTGGGTCATAGATAGCTCATCATCCTCCCTTGACTTTGTTAAGTCATCCATACACTTAGTTAAGTTAGAACCTATCCATTGGACTTTGCTTAAGTCTAAGAAAGTTACCCCTTGTTAGGAGTGCTCTTTCAATTAGAACTTAGGATAAATTTTGTTAACTCTATGTAAGAATCATGGAGATGATTACTTACTTCCCTTTCTTGAGTATTCAACTTAGATCTAGAGAGTTTTCTTAAATTCTACAGAAGCATTGTAATATTTGTTCCCCTTTGAACCTTGATCATAATCAAGTGTTCTTCAAACTCAGTGGGGTGAACTACGATTGCTCTGATTCTATCCTAGTAAGGATACGTAGGCAGAGGACGCGATGTCTTTGCGAGCAAACTTAGAAACTATCTTTAGGTCTTTACCTACACCCTTAAGCTTTTTACCCAATCCCAACCCCTAGCAAACATTTAACAAACTTAGCATACAAACAAACAAAAGGTTCATGTAGAGTACTACAGATGTTTAGGATGTGAAATACCTACCCTATGCATAACCAACCCCGGTCCCCGAATCTCTTAGCGTTGTTATAACATCGCGAAAAAGGTTCTTTCTTTCTTTAGACCTTTCCTTTGGATAAATTAAAGTCCGGTTGTGAATTTAAGAATTAAAGATTCAAGTTAATCAATAGCTTGGTATCAAGACTCTCACCACAACACTATCCCCTTTAAAATTCTCAAAATTTGGCATTTTAAACTTCAGAGGCATCACAAGACCTGGCACCAAACAAATGCTCGAAGCATTCAGATTAAGAGTATTCTGACTCATCATGGCGTCAATATTTTCATCCAACAGACGATACCTTCTCATGAATTCAACAGTCTGTGGGTCCTTAGTATTAATCTTCGGAACAGTCGTCTAAGAATCTGGCACAGGAAAGTGAAATTCTGATAGTCCGTGTCATGGAGAGAAGATGAACCTCTATCTCTCGCAATAGTATGCTCTTCAACAGGAATCTGCGCAGGCTGAGTTGGAGCGACATTGTTCGCCGGAGTCCTCTGAATATTGGCCTCTCCTCTAGTCATAGCTGTCATGGCTTCCATGAGTTGATCTAGCTGATTCTTCATTAATTCAAACTCGGCCCTTGTAACAACCTGATTCTGCTCTGCTGAGTTCATGATTCTTCTAGAAGCTAATTCAAGTCCAATGCGAATGTCGGGAAATCAATTGCGGGTTGGACAAAAGACGGGTAAGCTCTCCGTTCCAGCTGAGGATGGACATGCAAAAATGAGATGCACATGAAATGCAATGCAAAATGCTAATGCAACAAACAAAAGATCAAAGATCCCACAAAGCTCTGAATACTACTGCGCTGCTGATTGGATAAGTTCGCTTTGAAGAGAAAACCAAAATACCGGGTTGGCTGGAAGTCAAGTTTCCTGCAAAAACCCTCCCACTCACAAGTATGGACCTATCATTGACAAGGTTCTGCATCCTATGCGTTCATCAGCGTCACAGACTTTCAAGAAACGATGATACGTTCACCATTTCTGGTTTGGCATCATAATCTCCCGAAGAGGCCTCACTTAGCTGAATCACAAATGATCGGTCCCCAGAGTCGACAACCCTCATATCTGAAATCTCTCAACGGCCCACTGGGCTGGAAAGAAAGTCATCAAAGAGAATCTCGTCTGAGCGCGAATTTTGTGGGAACTAGTGCATGCCTAACATACAGGTTCACCACTACTTTCCACTTCTAATGCTATGTTTGCACTCAAGCCTAGGTTTTGCCTTATCTCTCAAAGGAACAACCACCCAACATCACAACAACAACAGATAATAATATAGTGCGGAAAATGTAAATACAACGATATACAAAATACAACATACAAATATACCCACCCAAATACAAGAAAACATGCGCTAGGATTGACTCGCATAGGGGATGTTCCTGTCCCCAACAGAGTCGCCAGCTGCTGGGGAGCCCAGACAGCCAGGAAACAAAGCAAAGCGAGACTACCACCAGGAAAAGGTCCCCAGCAGAGTCGCCAGCTATCGCTACTGTGAAAAAGGTGTCGGCAATGACAGAAGAGTCGCCACCGTTTGTTATTTATCCCAAAGGAGGGAAAGGAAACGAGCAGAGAAAACCTGACGAAAATGGGAGAAGACAAGTCATCGCAACCATGTCTCGGGTTTGGGAGTCGGTTACGCAAGGGGAAGGTATGAGCACCCCTCACGTCCGTCGCACTCGACGGGATCCACGCTTGTTGTCTAGTCTATGGGTGAAAAACAAACTATCTAAGGCTGCTAAAGCTAAACGGAAAGAACTGACTCGATAGAGCCTTGCCGCTCTATGCCTATGTATTTCCTCGTGCAATGGGAAAGTTAGAGTCAATGTAGTTCGGGAAACTACGGGGGGATTTGCTCACCAAGACTTCGCGTCTCGTGCCTACGTATTCTCATCTGGCATGAGAAATCAGAGAAAAACGTAGTTCAAGCTCACTACGGGACGAAAGGGTGTTCTTGATCACATGGGGGCGAGAGAAAAGGTTGAAGATACTAGCGCACGCATTCTAGAAATTAGGTGTATGCTGCTCGACCATTGGAGACTTAGGCATTACCTGTTTGCGGTAGAACGGACGTAGCATGTCATTGGTTTAAAGGTACAAGTGGCCTAAGGGTTCTAGAACTACGGTCTGGTCTCGATTGCGCTAGGGCAAGCGAAAGGGAGATTAGTCGTCAGCGGGAAAGTCTCGATCGCACAAAAACGAGAGAAAAAAGAAATTAGTTGTTAGTGTGCTCGCTAAGACATCGCGTCTTATGCCTACATATTCTCATCTGGAATGAGAAATCAGAGCAGCTGTAGTTTAGCTAACTACAGGAAAGAAGGGGAAAGTGCTCACTAGGATTATCGCAATCCTATGCCTACATACTCTCAACAGATATGAGAGATCAGAGCAACCGTAGTTCGGCTAACTATGGAAAAACGGTCTCAATTGCACGGGGGCAAGAGAAGGGAACTCAATCGCCAAGATGCGAGAGAAGATGGGAAGTCTCAATCTCCAAGGTGCGAGAGAAAAGAGTCTCAATTGCTAGGATGCGAGAGAAAAGGGGAAGTCTCAATCTCCAGGATACGAGAGAAAAGGGAGGTCTCAATCGCCTAGATACGAGAGAAAAGGTTCGGATCAGGACGCACACCCTAAGTCCTAAGATGTAAGAGCGAACGTGTCTCATAATGTCCAAAGGATATACGCTAACACTCTAGACAAGTGAGAGGCAACCGCCCACTCATCATTTTCCATGTATCTAACGCTACAGCTCATAACACTCGACGGTTTCATAAAGAAATGAAATAAAAATAATGTTACCGAATGGAGTGGTTCCGTTGACCCTTGAATTTTGCGTGCAAGCTCAATTTCCAAGCTCTCCTATTTTGATCCTTGATGATGACATTTTGAATCAGAACTAATGTAACGCTAAACCATCGTGGTTTGACTTATAAATGAATTCAAACTCTAAGAGGTAGCGTATTGATATCCGTGTCAAAAACAAGATAGAGAAATGATATTGTGAATCATTCTCCAATTGAATCGTGTCACACGGACCAGCACCGAAAAAAGCCAAAAATCAAATCAGAAGGAGAGAGGAGAGAAAGAAGTGGTATCTGCTCCTACATTATCCCTCAACAATTCGATTAATAATGGTTTACGGAAGTGTCGTCATCGAACTACAAAATGAAAATGATGAAAAGTCCAATAACAAATGGAATCCAGAATTCAACTTCTAAAATTGAGATAAAACTTCTAATAGAAAAATTAAGTTCTAAAGGAAAATAAATTGAATACGAAAATAGAATATAAAATCCTATACAAAAATATATGTAATATCCTAAAGAAAAATATAACTTCCTAAAATAAAAAGGTTCTAAAAGAAATTCTAATAGAAATTATAAAAATAAATGAAGTATATAGAAAATAGAATATAAATTCTATAATATTCTAAAATAAATACTAATATCCTAAAAGAAAGTATTACTATAATTTTCTAAAAAAAGAAAAATAGTAAAAAGTATTTATATAATACAAAATATACAAATCAAAATACAATATACAACACAGGGGGTATAGCCCAGGACGGGGGTGCAAAGCTAAAACAAAAACAGTGGGCTTAAGGCTTGAAGGCCCACAATCAACACAACAGCAAACAGGGGGCATTCAGTAAGGAAAACAGGAGGTAGATGACATCCGGTTAGGCTAGGCCCAAATCCATAATCAGAACACCAACAGAGAGGGGGGGGGGGGTGTAAAGAGGAAAACGAAGGGTGCATGATCCAAAAACAAATGAATGGGCCGCGAAGCCCACTAACCGTCCAAGGAGTCTCACAGATGATCATCCTCTTCTTCATTTTACCCAAAACGAACCATAGCCTTCCTCTTCTTCAGCATCGCTGTCTTTTCTAACCTATTCCGCCATCGCCGATCAAAACTTCTCTAACCTCTCGTCCGTTCTTCTTGTTGAAACAAAACCTCTCCACTTCTTCCACTCTCAAACTCTCCCTGTCTCAACTCTTTCAGCTTCGTTTGCATACGTTGACGAATGATTTATGAAGATATAAATGTTGATGAGTTTTTGTTATTGAAACGAGGATGAAGAAGGACGAGTTCGAAATCTGGACATGTGAGATGACGAAAACGAGTCTGTAAATCTAGATCTGGAGTTTGCGAAGCTATAGTGGTGAAGGTGATCAAAGATGCATCGGTGTGATGGACTGATGATTTGTAGATCTGAGAATTTGGAAGAATCGTTGAAGGTTTTGAAAACACCAATATGAAGGTGATGAAGATAATGGAGGTAGTTTGTGGATTCATATCATGAAGAAGTTTGATTCAAGATCGCTTGAAGGTTTGAAGATGTTAGTTGAAGATTGGTTGTAGATCTGAAGATGAAGATACGAAATCTGGGCTTGGATTCAAGGAGATGATGAAGATCTGGAAGATCTTCATAAAGAAGATGAAGATCTGAAGAACAAACGAAAGTTTTTTCATGGTGGAAATTGGAGACGATTATGGTTTGTTCATCAATGAAGGTATGATGAAGGTTTCATGAATTTTCTCAAAAAACTTGATGAAGTTATGAAGATCTGAAGAAATCTGGAAAATGTTGTATGAACGTGGATGAAGTTATGAAGATTCCGGCGAGATGATGAGTTTTCCGGTGAGATTTCCGGAAGTGGACGGCGCCGTTTGATTTTTGTCGGCAAAGTGGATCAGTGTTTGCATGGACACGTGTCAGCCATTTCATGAGGGTGATGTGTCATCATTCTCTGTGACGCGTGTGGCCATTATCCTTGAGAGAGAGAATGTGCAGGCTATTTATAGCCTGACACATGGCACACACTGTATGATTAGGCCTGAAAAGCTGATTAAATGGACTGATTAGAGCTACAAATTACTGATTAAAGCTGGAATTAAAAGCTGATTAATATAAATGCCCATGCTGAACCAAATACCTAACTAATAAAACTAATTAATATCAATCAAATGCTAACGTGGATTAAAACAAATGCTGAAAATTAATGAATCTAATATGAAGTCAAACTAAAAACAAAAAAATAATATTCTAATGGACTCCTAAAAAATATTAGAACTAACAAAAGTCTAGAAAAAACTATTTTAAAATCTAATAAAACTGAAAATCTATTTAAAATCTAAAATTTCTAAAAATAGAAATTAAATCTAAAAACCTATTTAAAAACTCTAAACTTTAATTTCTATGCTAAAAATTAAAAAATAAAATCTAGAAAATTGCTAATAATTCCATGAGGAAAAATAATGAAAAACAATTAAATCAGTTAACAAAAACGCGAGAATGCAACAAATTAAACGGTAGAACAGCGGACACCGAAATATCTCCAAAAATAACAGCACAGACTGGAACACCGGGAATAGCACAAGTTCCACAATAAAAACTCCTTATTCGAACTGGTTTGAATCGCCTGAAACACGAGGATAGGGGCTATAATCCCGATAAAATCAACCCGGCTGAAAAAATGCACAGTATGCGATATGCAGATGCAAATGCAAATGAAACGAAGCATAAGCCAGATTGTTAGAAACGGTTGGTCAAATTTTGGGGTACAACAACACTCATACCGTAACAAGAAGACGTTGCTCCGAGGGGAGATCCTTACAGAAGAACCATTAATAACCACACGACGTTGCAAAACCACCGGAGAGCCCCAACGTCAGCGTCAATTCCAAAGACGCCACCCCTAATCCTTCGAGATTCGCCATCGGTAGCTTTGTTTTAGCCATCCCTCTAACCTGCATCTTGTTTAATTTGATTGCTTTGGTTTGATTAATTTGTAAGGGATGTTAAAAGGAATACGGATGCAGCAATGGAAGTCGCCGCCAACAATCCCTTGTTGTGTTTCATATGTAGTTTTGCGACCTAGTTTCGGTTTGGGTCGAAGGGGGGGCTTTTTGGAAACCCATTGTTAGAGTAACGTTACTGGGACATTTCTGTCGTGGATCCCATAGGTTTTTTTTGTTTTTTTATTTTCAAGTTCCATTTATTTTTTCTAACTTGATAATTTTCCTAATCAACTAATTGACAATTTATTTTTAAAAAAATCTATTCCTCTTAGTCCTCTAGATTTCAAATAAGTTAATGAAACTTAATAATATTTTTCAACGGACCAATCAATTACGTCGTACGCTGATATTGATACCCCCTTAAACCCATTTTTCAACTTTACCTCGAATGACTCGATCTAGATTAAGCCTCGTAATCAATCCTGCTGAATAGCAACGTTAGGCTGAAATTTCTGTTCAGTTTTGGGTTTCCTGACCATTTCATTATTTTGACCAATTATTTGGTCCCATTTCTTTTTTTTTTATATTAACTTATGATCTTTATATCTGTATCATCGCTTGTGTTGCACGTCCGAGGGAAGAATTTGTGCATGACTGATATAAGTCATATATAATGAATTAGCATTTACATCATGTCCCCCCGCTCGATCCTTGAGTTTTCAAGTCAATCAGCTTAGGAGTTATCATTATACCTTAAGATAGGATAAACTTCCTTGGCTCTCTTTTCAACTTAGACAAACTTTTATTCAATTCAATAATATTCTCCCCACAAGAGAATTAAACGTGATTCATCTTAATAGTTGAGATATAATTCTCCAACCCCATAATGCAATCGAGAGATGCAGAATCTTTTTCGCTTGATAGAGGTATGTGGCATACTCGTCGATAAATCTGAGTTTTGAGCCCTTCTCTCAATATGACGCAAACACCATCTCCTATAAGTTGTGGCGGTTAAGTCGAGTATTCTCCCTTAAGATGACGACTCGTCTTTTCTCCTAGAATCAATCAACAAACCTTCTCCCCCCTGGAACCTTGACCACAGTCAAGAAGTTCCTCAATCTCTTTTAGGGGAATTACGGATACTCTGATTCCACTCCTATCAGGATACGTAGGCACAAGATGCAATTTCTTGGCAAGTATACTTAGAAATAAACCCCTAGGTCTCTTACCCTTAGCTAACAACAATAACACAATAAAAAAAGAGGTTCCTGTAGAGTACTATAGATGCTTAGGATGCTAACACCTTCCCTAAGTATAACCAACCCCCGAACCTTAGATCCTTTAGCTTTGCATTTGCATTGCATCTTGTGGATAATTTAATCTTTTTCCCTTTACCTTAGATAAATTAAAGACCGGTGGTGAAAAATGATTTGTGATTCAAGTTAATCAATAGCTTGTTATCCAATTATCACCGCGACACCTGTAGAGTACCACAAATGTTTAGGATGCTAACACCTTCCCTAGGTATAACCAACCCCCGAACCTTAGATCCTCTAGCTTTGCATTTGCATTGCATCTTGTGGGTAATTCGATCTTTTTCCCTTTCCCTTGGATAAATTAAAGACCGGTGGTGAAAAATTATTTGTGATTCAAGTTAATCAATAGCTTGTTATCTAGTTCTCACCGCGACACATCGTTTAGGGTTTTCTAATTTATATTAATGCTAGCTATGCCATTGGGCCTTACTATGTGATTAATTGGGTCTAAAATTGAAATAATATCACCATTTATTTTTATCAAAAATAAACAAATCAACTTAATTGTTTGATCTTTTCTCTTATTTATTTTTTCTTTAGTTAATTTTATTAAAAAACGAATAAAAAGGAATTAAATCAAAGAAAAGGCAAATGCACGAACATGAAGAAAAAAAACAAATGGATGCACTAAAATAATCTACACGTAATATAGTTTAGTAAAACAGACAGTTCTACATCAAATATTGCAATTAAAAATACCCATATGAAAAGGCTCAAGCTGATGAAAATGCGAACGCGCGCAGATGCCAAAAAAATATATGTGTGTGTTAAACAAACCTACGTGTAATGTAGTTCCGTAAAATAGATAGTTGCAGACCTAATACTAAAAACATTGTTATGCGCAATTAAGAAATTGATTCAACCACTCTATCTATAAAACTGAAACTATTTTATAGACAAAACAAAATAAAACTGGTTTCCTAGAGACTTAAAATGCCTGAACAGAATTGGGGTATGACAACATGGTTGTGAGTTTGCGCTTTTGAGTGGTAAATTGGGTGATGAAGAATTCATAGAAGCCCTTTCACAAATATATGCTATAATCCAGGAGGGTTTTGAATGACGTCATCATGGATCCAGTCAGGGTTAGTGTATGGATCTCATGTTCCTTCATAACCCTACATCTTTGAGGCTTATCTAAAGATCTTGGGATCGTACTATCGAGGATATGGGTAAACATCAGATTCTTCCTTCACTCCAGAGCTGAAGCATCTGTGTCATATCTTTCCCATCTTCGGGGATATGTGTCGGTGAATGATGAAGACGACACATGTAACACCATAGTTCCCCGACTCGACATTTAATAAATTAATTTAATTTTTAATTTAACACTTAGTGTCACATATGTTTCACTAAACATAAAAACCAACAAAATATAATCCTGTGAATTAATTAGCAGAAACAATAAAGTTTGACATATAATGTCTCAACAAAAAATGAAAAACAAAGTGGTTTAACAAATCCGAAATGAATAAGATATGTAACAACAAAATACATAACATCCTGTCGCCAGTGCTACATACAGAGCTACTCCACTAAACACCCAAATGATAAATAACTAAATAGGACTCAACATTGTCCTCTAGCTCAAGCAGCTACCCCTCTACCTGATTTTCTATACTCCATAGGAGCATAAACATCACAACAAATAAATAGTGGTGAGAATTCACTTAAATATTAATAGTGAAAAACATAGAAAGTGTAACATATTAATCACAATCATTAATCACATGCTTATTCACAACAATAAACAATCATAATGATTAATTGATCACACATGCAAGCATGTATGTAAATATAGAGACTACTCGACTCTACATGCATATGGTACCGATTTGGACATCAAAGATATGTAACTAATTTTTGTCCATATTCGCTTCTGGTCCCCTCTTCTGAACTAGAGCCCACCATAATCATCACTAATCCTCACTACTAAATTAGAAATGTTTCACTAATCCCATTACCAAAATTAGCTACTCGCTCCCCATCCCCACTTCTGAACCAGAGCTCACCACCAAACTGAAGATTGTACACCAAGATGCATGAAGTCAATAACAACATGAAAATATGATCACTCACAACCGGTACTAATTCTTACTATGTACATCGCAAATAAGTATGTCATCTCCACACAAAAAGTATGATATGAAAATATATTCAAAAATACATTATCGTACAATTATATCCATATTCCAAAAGTTAATCAATTCCTTATAATGTTTTATCAGAATAACTAAACTCGTCAAACACATCAGACAACAACCAAACATCTACCACACACAACAATAACATATAATTATAACTCATCATAGTATTTTATCAAAACATAAAAATGATAGTCATATAATTTCTCATCAATAATCATTTCAACATCGATATCAACATCCCTCCTCATGAGATGATCATTAATTCAATCAATCACAACATCAAAAGTAAAATGTTTTTATCATCATTAACCATTAATTAGTGTTACACAACAAGTAACACCATATATTTTCATCCTCAAGTACACAATTAACCTCTAAAGACCTTACCACGAGGTAGTATTATGCGATAGCTTTCCAACACTTCAAACCACGCCTCAATTGGAGTCACGAAACTCAAGTTATTACGAAAATAGTATCTAAACAAAATCAACCTTGTCCTATTCTAACCATGTTATTTTCCTGATTTGAATCAAATGGGTAAGAGGCATTTTTGTTTCCAAATTTTGACCTATGATTTGAATCATGTTGTAATAATGATTTGAATTAAATCTGACTACAACATTTTTCTACTAAATTGTTAGGAGAATCTCACTCCTAAACCCAATTTATCCAACCTAGACTTATCCCACTTTAGTTTGAACACGAGTAATCACACCACCTTATATAACACATAAATTACCACACATATTTGACATATTAACATAAATTTATCACAAAATCATCAATCTATTCCCAATCTAAGAACATATTTATCAAACCAAAACCCTATAAACATAAACATTCAAACTCATGTTTGCACATACACATCATACACAAAATACATCAATAAAACAGGAACACATTTCATATGAATTACAAAAATCATGATAAGTTTCACAAAGCTCATTCAAAAATCATAAAACATCAACAATGGGGAAATAGATAAGAAAAATATAGAGAGGGTGAGGCTCCCTCTTTACCCTTCATGCATTTCACACCCATATAAGAGTAGTTTTCCCCTTACCTTAATTTCCATCTAGAGCAAGTTTTGGTTACAACTTCTTCCTCTCTCTCAAACACTTGTTTTTCCTCTTCTCGCAATTTTATTTTTCTCCTAATTTCTCCAATTGCAGGTACTAATAGTTCAAAGGCTCCATTAATCCTTCTTATTAGTAAAGACCTAATTCCATATTTATAATTACTTTACTTTGGCCATAACATACCTTTATTTATTACCACTCTACCCCATATTTTCCTTAATCATAGTTTCCCCCCAAATCTCATGAACTCCCAATTTTTTAAATTATTTTAATCATTTAAAATTAACTAAAATTCTAAATAATTCTTACCGCTCTCCATAAATCCCATAAAAATATCGAAGTACACCAATAGTTAAATAAAACTAATTTCAATTCAGTTAAAACCAAAAATACAAAAAATCAAGGTGTTACAACTCTCCCCCACTTAACGAATTTTCGTCCTCTAAAATTGCTTTAAGGAAAAAGCTCTGAAATGAGGCATGAGCTTTTGAGACTTTAACACTCAACCAACACCAATTACTAGAGTAACTCTCATAAACACGTGATCTCCCTCTTGAAACTCAAGTGTCTTCCTTTGCTTATCATGATAACTCTTCTTCGACTCTACAAAGCTTTCATCTTCTTCTGAATCATCCTGATCTTTTCATTAGTCTAATGAAAATTTTCTAGTCCTCTCTACACCTTCTTCATGCGACACTTTCACCTGATTCATACCAGCGCAAAGGAGTTCTACACCTTCTTCTATATAAATCATCCTATGGTACCATTCCAATATTAGAATGAAAATTGTTGTTATAGAACACAAGCTCTCAATAAATCTTCTAAGGATCAGATAGTCCTCTCTATCTGACCATCTGCCTGCAGATGATAAGTAAAACTCAGTCTCAACTTAGTTCTCAAAGCTTCCTGCAAACTCTTCCAAAAACTTGGTGTAAACCTCATATGTCTATCTGATACAATGCTCGAAGGAATACAATGCAATTTTACAATATTACTGATGTAAACCTCCACTAGCTTTTGCAATGGACAACTGATCTTTAACAAAATTAAATGAGCTGATTTAATCACTCTATCAACAATAACTAAGATAGAATCACTTCCTTTTGTCGTCTTCGGCAACCATGTTACAAAGTCCATTGAAATGTTGTCCCGTTTCCACTCAGGAATACTCAACGATTGCATGAATTCCAACGTGTATTACCTTATAATTCCCTTAAATGCTCAATTGGGTGTCACTTGGTATCAACTGAGTTTCTATGCATTCAAACTTGTGTCAGTTGGAATAATTGACGCTCTTAAGTGCTCTAAATGTTATCAATCGGCACCTATAGAGTAATTAGTGGACTCTGAAGAAATCAATTATTGATAAAAGAGACAGACCAATATTAATAAGTGTAAGAGAGGATATTTTCATAACTCCAATATTTGGTCAATTGGTGTTAGATTACAAAATATCAAAGGAATATATTTATGTCATTAACTATTTTATATATATATATATATATATATATATATATATATATATATATATATATATATATATATATATATATATATATATATATATATATATATATATATATATATATATATATATATATATATATATATATATATATATATATATATATATATATATATATATATATATATATATATATATATATATATATATATATATATATATAATAGTTAATGACATAAATTATGCATCACAGGCCTCGCATAGCGAACTAGCAGCGAGCATGACAGTCTGTTATGCTCGCACAATGAGCCTCCAGCGAGGTGAATATGAGACCTCACCTAAAGGTCGCACGACGACCACTGAGATTTTTATTACTATCTCCAAAATCCTTTGTCTCACCCAGAGCTCACACAACAAACTCAAAGCGAGGCAACCTCACCCAGAGCTTGCACAACAAACTCAAAGCGAGGCAACCTCACCCAGAGCTTGCACAACGAGCCTGGCAGTTTTGTTCTCTTTTGTTTGTTTAATTGTTTTTTTGCTTCTTGTGCATGACTTATGATGCTATAGATTATTTCACATGATTATTGAGGATTGTTATGCATGTTTATCATAAATAATTAGTTGATATATATAATGATAAAATATGTGAAAAGTGAAGAAGAAAAGTTAGTGTTGTGGTGACCACCGTTTGAATGGTTTGATATTTGGTAAGGGACCTTTGTTCTGAAAGTCCTATTTGGTGAGGGTCTTGGCTCCGAAAGACATATCTATGTTGACTCTATGTCTTATGTGCATTAATTATGCTTGACTAAATTGTGTTATTATATGTACCGTATGTGTAATGTATGATGTATACATGGGTATTTTGATTGTGTGATGACATGCTTAAAAGACTATAAGAATGGTGAGGAAAACCCTTGATATTAATTAATCGAATAAACTAGTAAAGTGATTATGACATGATGAATAACATAAATGACAATGCTTGTGCAATGATGCCTAGGTGTGTATTGTTGGCAAGTAGTTGCCTAGTTGTGGGGAGAGCTTTGTATGGAACATGTATGGTTTATGTTGTTTATGGTTAAGGCGAATGTGATACCTTGTGATTGTCGAATACAATCACGATATCCTTAGTGACTACATAAGCGAATGGAACCTATGGATAAAGAGACTTGTGATGGGGGAAGGTCCATGAAAAGTGATGATTCATACGGTCGATTATATTTCCATTAGAATCTGAATTCATTCGATGTTATGTTATGATTTATCACGTAGTCGGAAACAATCTCTTGAGAAGTATCGATCCAAGAGTTGAGGCGTATATAGAGAGCTCCTCTGGAATGTACGCACTATTACTTTGACAGGTTTGATTCTTGTGTGTAGTACGAATGGAACCTACGGGTAAAGAGACTTGTGATGGGGTACGACACATGGGAAGTGATGATTCATGTGGACTCTATTTACCTTGGATCCAAATCCATTTCGTATGTCAAAGTTTACAAGGATCCATGACCCGTGCCGAACTCTTATATGTATGAGAGGACGGGAAAAAAGGATGTCTTGGTAAGGTTTGCGATTAGTGATTCTTTGAGTTAATGAACTCCTGAGACATGTTTCCATACATTGCAAACTGTGTGAACTTAAGTCTTATCCCTTCCCATTTTGACTTGTGATAGAAATAGATTAGCACTCTGTAGAGCCGAGTGAACCCATAAGATAGGTGAACTCACTAAAATTATTATCTGACCCCATTATTGTTGTTGTATTTTAGGTATTGTTGCAGATTTAGTTTTCAAGTGGAGCTATGCTTAGGTGTTTCAAGGGAAGCCTAGATTATGTTTGTTCCAATGTTTATAGTGTATCTCGTATAATGAAGGATATTGTACTTAGATCTTAGTTTTTATTATCTTGGAACTTTCCATATCTTGTACCGTAGGTTGTCTTTTATTCCTTAGAAATGGTCAAGTATGTAAATTATGCCAATAGGCACTTATGATGGTGTTGGTACCAAATAATAACTCTTGTATTATATGATTCTAGACATATATTATACAGGGCGTTACACGATGGCTTCTGATGCTAGATCCTCTATTCTAAGAAGTCAAACAAGAATAAACAAACTTAGCAACATACTTCTTCATACCCTGCCACTAAAACATCTTTTTAAGGTCCTAATACATCTTTGCAGCATCGGGATGGATACTTAAACAACTTGTGTGACCTCCCTCAAGAATCTTTTTCTTAAGTTCTGAACCTTATAACATCATTCTCATTAATTCTAAAATCCAGCTATGTACCTTGAATAAACTACACTAATTGGTCAATAAGTCCCAAATCTAATTTATGGCCCTCTCTAATCTCGTCCAGAACACTATTAGTCAACTTTAGCATACCTAACATACACTCGGTGGTGTCACCTAGCATACCAAACTAATATCTCAAAAATGATCAATCAAGTCTGAAATTCTAGTAATAGACAGGCGATGTTATGTCGGATGTTATGACATCCGCTTATGAACAGATTATTAAACTATGTAATGAAAGTAGTAAAGAACACATGAAATTATTTACCCAGTTCGGTGCAAATCACACCTACTCTGGGGGCTACCAAGCCATGGAGGAAATCCACTATAAGCAGTGTTAATTCAGAGCCAAACAACCAGTTTGCACTCTTCACTTAAGACCTACCCAATGCAATTTCAATTTAAACTCTAGACCTGAGTTCCTACTCATTCCCCCTCAATCACAGTAGGGATATTAATCAAATAACAAACAGATTCAAAAGGAAGACACACTTCAAACAAATCTTGATCTTACTTAAAAGCTTCAATCAAAAGACATAGCACTTTTGCTTAAAAGTTTAGAGTGACACAACCAAAACACCACTCAAAAACCACACTAGTCCAATATAATCATCAAGGTGATAATGGCTTGGCTCACAAGAAAACCTAAGACAAAAACACACGTGAAGATATAAACACCCAAACATAATTCTTCACACCAAAATCTCTGAGTCTTAGTAAGGATTCCCACTCTTCTTTATATGTAGCGCATGGGCCTTGGGCCTAGGTAGCATAAATTAGGTTTAACCAAGTTAATCCAATCTCCACAATTCAAGGGGCTAAAAAATAGGCCATAAGCATTTCCTAAACTATAGCCTGAGATAAATTAGGAAACCTAACAAAAAACAAACCAACGCCCATGCTTGCAGATACATGATGTCACAACATTCAGCGTGACATCCAATAAACTCTGTTTTAGCTAACCAAACATATCCTACAGAACATTACACAAGTATGTCATGAAATAAGTCAAGACATCTACACACACAACAATGTTTTACCATAAAATGCAGCCAATCAAGAACATCTACAAACTCCCCCTTTGGCAAAATTTTGGCTAAAACAACTTGTCACCATATCAGAGAACACAAGCAGCAGAAAAGAGCATAACACACAGCCAATCATGCAGAATAGCTAATACACTACCATCACTCCAAACCTGTTGTACTACCATATCAGAAAAACACAACTAGCAAGGAGAGTAAACACAAACTCCCCTTCAACAGATTCAAAACATCCAAACCTGTAGAGCACATAATCACACCCCACCTAGGCTACTCAAAGTTCAAAAATAAACCAAGCACACAACTAACAAGGTCAGCATCCTGTTAACAATGAAAGAGCAGTAGCAGCAGCTACCATATTCACACCTGCTCAGCACACCAGCAAACATAACCCAGAACAAGGTATACAATCAGAGCAACAACACATCACAGCTATTATCATCTTCTCACTTCCACCTGTTAGGGACATACACTAAGCTATATGCTAGTATACAACCAATCTTCTCCCCCTTTTTAGCCATAAATTTAAGATAAAAAAACTAATGGAATAGTATTGATCAGAACACTCAGAAATAAATATGTTAAGGGTATGGAAACCCCAATATTACAACCCAAGGAAAAAAATTCATGAAGAGAAAAACACACAATCCATTCTGCCTAGGCAGACAACACAAAACGGCAGCTCAACCAAGACAGACAGACACAACTAGCCAAACCAACAGCAGACTATCAACCTAATCCAAACAATAAACCACCAAAGCAGACAACCTAATTTTCATCCTCAGAAGAACTTGAGCCTACCTCCTCAGCATCAGTTGAAACATCTTTAGATTCTTCCCCTGACATAACCTCACTATTTTGTTCATTAACATTATCAGGACTGAGGGATGGATCAATGCGAGCAAGAGGGTTGGAAATACCATGCACAATACGACCTTTCTAGAGAATCTTAGTGACAAGTTCTCTGATGGATCTGTCAACATATGCAAAGCCTTCCTTGTTCAACATTCTATTAATGTTATCAACAGAGGGATCAGACGATTTACCTGTGGAGTGTTGTTTGGATTTGTCAGCTTGAGAAGATGTAGCATCAGGAGCATCTTCGAAGAAGTTGGTATGGGCATTAGTTTGGGAAGAATCTCGTTTTGGAAGCCATTTTGTTGAAAGAGGAAAAATTGAAGGACTGAGAGGTATTGTGAAGAATAGGGGGAATGGGGGAATTGTTGGTGCAGTGAGATAACAAATTTATGTGGGATAAAGAGCTTTAGTGGTCAATGGTGTGAAATGCATTAAAGTCGGAGGTTAGACCGTGTTTTGTCTAATAAAACTTCTTTTAAGCTCAAAACTCCCTCTTGACAGTAATTGCTATAAGTCATCATAAATGCAAATTCCTAACTTGCTTCTTAAATTCTCAAATTGAGTAGCATCTAGAGCTTTTGTAAAAATGTCAACAAGCTATAGTTCAGTGGCCACATGCTCCAGGGTAATCACTTTGTCTTCCACAAGCTCTCTTATAAAGTGATGTCTGATATCAATATGCTTGGTTCTGCTATGCTGAATTGGGTTCTTGGAAATATTGATGGCACTAAGATTGTCACAGTATAATGTCATGACATCCTGAGTGACATTGTATTCAGTTAACATTTTCTTCATCCAGACCAGTTGGGAACAGCTGCTACCAGCTGCTATGTATTCAGCTTAAGCAGTGGATAAGGAGACATAATTTTGCTTCTTGCTGAACCATGATATAAGGTTGTTCCCTAAGAAGAAACATCCACCAAATGTGCTTTTTCTGTCATCAGCACTCCCAGCCCAATTAGCATCATAATACCCAGATAGAATAGGGTCACACCCATGAGAATAAAGCATACCATAATCACAAGTTCCATTCACATATTTGAGAATCCTCTTGACTTGATTTATGTGACTCACATTGGGATCTGCTTGATATCTTGCACACACACCAACTGCAAAGGCAATATCAGGTTTACTAGCTGTTAGATATCGCAAGCTTCCAATCATGCTTTTATACAGGCTTTAATCAACACCAGTACCACCTTCATCTTTAGATAACTTTAAATGTGTGGGTGTAAGTGTTCTTTTGTGACGAGCATTATCCATGCCAAACTTTTTGACTATGTTCTTGGCATATTTACTTTAGGAGAGAAAAATGGAATCTTCCATTTGCTTGACTTGTAGCCCAAGAAAGTATGTTAATTCTCCAACAAGGCTCATTTCAAACTCAGATTGCATTTGATTAACAAAATGTTTAACCATCCTATCTGACATCCCACCAAAAATTATGTCATCCACATAGATTTGAGCAATCATGATTTTTCCACCTTCATCCTTCACAAAGAGGGTCTTGTCTATCCCTCCTTTCATGTATCCATTAATAGTGAGAAACTCAGTCAGTCTCTCATACCAAGCTCTAGGAGCTTGCTTCAATCCATAAAGGGCTTTCCTTAATTTGTATACATGATTTGGTAGGTTAGGATTATCAAATCCTTTAGGTTGTTCCATATATACTTCCTCATTCAAGTAACCATTTAGAAAAGCATTTTCACATCCATCTGGAATAATTTGAACTTCAGAATACAAGCAACTCCTAACAGTATCCTTATTGACTCAAGTCTTGCAGCAGGTGCAAAGGTTTCATCAAAATCAATCCCTTCAAACTGAGTATAACCTTGTGCCACCAGTCTAGCCTTATTTCTAGTTATTACTCATTTTTCATCAGATTTGTTCTTGTAGATCCACTTGGTACCAATGATGTTTGTTCCTTCAGGTCTTGGAACCAATTCCCATACTTCATTGCTTTTGAATTGTTCCAATTCATCTTGCGTGGCATTTATCTGATATTCATCAGTTAGAGCTTCCTTCACACTCTTTGGTTCAATCTTGGATACAAAACATGAACTTGAAATGATCTCTCTAGATCTGGTAATTACACCACTGTTGGGATCTCCTATGATAAGCTCTTTGGGATGATCTTTCTGGATTCTGATAGAAGGTCCTTTGTTGAGAGCTTCTGACTCAGAATCTGGAGGTACATCATGAGGATCTTCAGTTTTGACAACAACATCAGTATGAGTTTCAAAGAATGTTCCAACATCCTCTAGGACATTGGTTTCTTCATGCTAGTCATCAACAATAACATTAATGGATTCTATCAAGACTTTTGTTCTGGAGTTGAATACTCTATATGCTCTGCTATTTGTAGAGTATCCCAGGAATATGCCTTCATCACTTTTGGGATCCGTTTTTCTTCTTTGTTCACGATCTGTCAGAATGTAGCATTTGCTTCCAAAAACATGGAAATACTTCACAGTAGGTTTCCTTCCTTTCCATATTTCATACAGAGTGGATGAAGTTCCCTTTCTCAAAGTAACTCTGTTGTGAACATAGCAGGCTGTGTTCATGGCCTTAGCCCAAAAGTGCATAGGTAGTTTCTTCGCATGAATCATAGCTCTAGCAGATTCTTGAATAGTTCTATTTTTCCTTTCCACTACTCCATTTTGATGAGGAGTAATAGGAGAAGAGAATTCATGGCTGATTCCTTCAGATGAGCAGAATTCAGCAAACTTGGAATTTTCAAACTCCTTTCCATGATCACTTCTGGTTCTGACAACACCAATTTCCTTTTCTCTTTGAAGTCTTGTACAAAGATCTTTGAAAACATCAAACACATCTGATTTTTCTCTGATGAAACTTATCCAGGTGTATCTGGAGTAGTCATCAACAACCATATAAGCATACTTCTTCCCACCAAGACTTTCTACCGGCATTGGTCCCATCAAGTCCATGTGCAACAGTTCCAGAATTTTGGAAGTTTTAAGATGTCCAATCCTTGGATGTGACATCTTTGTTTACTTGCCAACCTGACATTCACCACAAAATTTTCCTTCATCAATTGTTAGCTTTGGAATTCCTCTCACTGCTTCCTTGGATATGATCTTTTTCGTCCCTCTTAGATGAAGATGTCCAAGTTTTTGATGCCACAGTTTAACCTCATTTTCTTCTTTGGCCATAGAACAAACGGTGGAGTTATTTGAGACTTTAGGCTCCCTTAAGTAGCAATGGTCTTTAGATCTAGATCCCCTCATGACTTCCTCATTTTCTCTATTGGTGACAACACATTCTTCTTTAGTGAATCTGACATTGAATCCTTGATCACATAGCTGACTACTACTAATAAGGTTTGCAGTCAGTCCTTTCACCAGCAAAACATTATCTAGGTCTGGAACTCCAGGACAGTCTAGTTTTCAAACACCTTTGGTTTCCCCTTTAGCTCCATCACCAAAGGTCACATAACTAGTGGAATGAGGTTTGATGTTCACCAATAATTTATTTATTCCAGTCATATGTTTTGAGCAGCCACTATCAAAATATCAGTCTTCTTTGGCTGATACCCTTATAGAGGTATGGGCTATTAGAGAAACATCTATAGCAACCCATTGTTGTTTCTTGATAAGAGTATCCTGTTTGGGTTTGACTTGATGAGTATGCCTGGGAAATCCATACAGCCTGAAGCAAAAAGGCTTTATGTGTCCAAATTTTCCACAATAGTGACACCTCCACCTTTGGAACTTTCTCTTTGTCTGGTTCATGCTTCTGTTCCCATGATGTTGAGACATTGGTCTTGACATCCGGTTTGTCATATGATCTTCAGGTTTTGACCTTTTGAACCCCAAGGTGGGTCCCTGTTCACCAACAAAACCTATTCCATACATGTCTCTTGCTTTCTGACCAACTTATAGAATTTCTTCTAGAGTGTCAGTTCCATTGTTTAACATCCTGATAGACTTTAACATCGGATCAAGTTTCGAATTCAACAAACTGACCTCACTATTGAGTAAGTCTATGGTTGCAAGATGCTTTTTCTTCTTAGCCTTCAACTCTTTTATGAGTTTTTTCTACTTCTCCCCTTGTTGGCACACTTCTGCACTTCTGATACACAAATTTTTATATGAGGCTGCAAGTTCATCAAAAGTAAGCTCATCTTCACTAGAATCATCATCAGATACACATACGCTAGTTAGTGCAGTGACATGTTTTGCAGATTTTTCTTCCGATCCACTCTCAGAATCTCCATCAGACCTGGTGACAGATAGACCTTTCTTTTGCTTCTTGAGGTAAATGGAACATTCAGCTCTAATGTAACCATACCCTTCACATCCATGGCACTAAATTCCTTTGCCTTGGTTGGACTTTTCTTCAGATTCAACTCTTTTGCTGGTGTCAAAGGGGGTGTTCTTGACATTAAGTCTGCTCTTCTGATCTATTCTTCTTATCAATCTGTTGAATTGTCTTCCAAGCATAGCTATAACTTCTGATAGATTTTCCTCACTTCCACCAATGCCTTCCTCTGAGTCCTCTTCAATATTTTATACAAAAGCTATGCTTTTGTTCTTCTTTTCAGCATTTTCACACATTCTCATCTCAAAGGTTTGGAGGGAACCAATGAATTCATCAACCTTCATGTTGCTGATATCTTGAGCCTTTTCTATAGCAGTAACCTTCATGGCAAATCTCTTGGGCAATGATCTGAGAATCTTTCTTACAAGTTTTTCTTTCCTAAGGCTCCTGAGGTATTGGTAATATCAAGAATATTCATGTAGAAATCATGAATGGTCTCATCCTCTTTCATCCTTAGATTCTCAAACTTAGTAGTCAGTATTTGTGGTCTAGACATCTTGACCTTGGAGGTACCTTCATGAGTTGTTTTGAGAGTATCCCAAACCTCTTTAGCCAGTTCACAGTGATGCACAAGTCTGAAGATATTCTTATCTATCCCATTGAATAGAGCGTTCAAGGCCTTAGAATTTCCAAGAGCCAAAGCTTCTTTCTTTTTACTCCACTCTTCTTCAGGTATTAACACAGTTGATCCGTCTTTCTCTGTCTTCACTGGATGTTCCTATCCTGAGTTAGCTGCTCTCCAAGCCTTGCTATCCAAAGATTTCAAGAAGGCTATCATCCGAGGTTTCCAGTAGTCATAGTTAGATCCATCCAGAATGGGTGGTCTATTCGCAAATCCTACATCCTTGTCCATAGTACCAGAATTTATCATCCCTAGATCTCACCCAGAAAATAACAGGCAGGGTGCCTGCTCTAATGCCAATTAAAATTCTAGTAACAGACAGACGATGTTATATCGGATGTTATGACATCCGCTTCTGAACATATTATTAAACTAAGTAACGAAAGCAGTAAAGAACATAGGAAATTGTTTACCCAGTTCGGTGCAAATCACACCTACTCTGGGGGCTACCAAGCCAGGGAGGAAATCCACTATAAGCAGTGTTAATTCAGAGCCAAACAACCAGTTTGCACTCTTCACTTAAGACCTACCCAATGCAATTTCAATCTAACTCTAGACCTGACTTTCTACTCACTCCCCCTCAATCACAGTTGTGATATTAATCAAATAAGAAATAGATTCAAAAGGAAGACACACTTCAAACAAATCTTGGTCTTGCTTAAAAGCTTCAATCAAGAGACATTGCACTCTTGCTTAAAATCTTAGAGTGACACAACCAAAACACCACTCAAAAACCACACTAGTTCAATACAATCATCAAGGTAATAATTGCTTGACTCATAAGAAAACCTAAGACAAAAACACACGTGAAGATATAAACACCCAAACAGAATTATTCACACCAAAATCTCTGAGTCTTTAGTAAGGATTGCCACTCTTCTTTATATGCATGGTATGGGCCTTAGGCCTAGGTAGCATAAATTAGGTTTAAACAAGTTAATCCAACCTCCATAATTCAAGGGGCTAAAAAATAGGCCATAGGCGTTTCCTAAACTATAGCCTAAGATTAAGTAGGAAACCTAACAGAAAACAAACCAACGCCCATGCTGGCAGATACCTGATGTCACAACATTCAGCGTGACATCCAATAAACTCTGTATTAGCTAACCAAACATATCCTGCAGAATACTACACAAGTATGTCATGACATCAGTCAAGACATCTACACACACAACAATGTTTTACCATAAAATGCAGCCAATCAAGAACATCTACAAAGTCCATATCTTTAACCATCAATGTCTACACATGTAAGGACTTTCTACTCAAACCATCAGCTACCATATTAGCTCTGCCTAGATGGTAACTCAACTCAAAGTTGTAGTCTTTCAAGAAATCAAACCACCTTCTCTGTCTCATGTTCAACTCTTTATGATCAAACATGTATTTCAAACTTTTAAGATCACTAAAAAATTAAAATCTAGAGCCATACAGATAATGTCTCCAAACTTTAAGCATAAACACCATAGTTTCTGACTTTAAATCATGGGTAGAATAATTCCTCTCATGAACCTTCAACTTTCACAAAGCACATGCAACAACCTTATAATCATGCATAAGCACACCACCCAAGCCCATCTTTGAAGCATCACAAAAGAAAACATAAAGGATTCACTAGCAGCTGGTAGAACCAAAAATGGAGTTTTCGTCAACTTGTTCTTTAAGTCTTGAAAGCTTTCCTTACACTGAGTGTCCCACATGTAAGCTTGTCCTTTTCGAGTCAACTAAGTCAAAGGAAAAGCTAACCTTAAAAAGCCTTCTATAAACCTCTTGTAATAACCAGCCAAACCAAAGAGTAGTTCTCCCCTTTAACTTAATTTCTAGCAAGAGAAAGCTTTGGCTATGGCTTCTTCCTCTCTCTCAAACACTTGTTTGGGCTCTTCTCACAATTTGTTATTTCTCTTAATTTCTCCAATTTCACATACTAATAGTTCAAAGGCTCCACTAATCCTTCTTATTAGTTCTAACTTAATTACATATTTTTATTTATTTTATCTTGTCCCTAATCTACCTTTATTTATTATAACTTTACCCCATATTTTTATTATTTCTAGTTTCCACCCAAATCTCATGAATTCCCTATTTTCATATTATTTAAATTATTTAAATTAACTAAAATTCTAAATCACTTTCACCACTCTCCATAAATTCAATAAATATCCAAGCACACCAATAATTTAAAAAACTAATTTAAACTCAATTAATAACAAAAAAACGAAAAAATAGGGATGTTACAATGAACATCGATACAAATATAATTGTTTCTTCTTCCTTGCTATCGGTCGCTAGCTTATGACTTCGAGACTTCTCTATGTGGCGTAGTAGTACCACCGGGAACCAACTCTAGTTGTTCAAGACTTGTCTATGCTTCATGTACAATATCATCTTTTGGTGGAGCGTACTTAAGGTTCTCTTCAATAATGGGAATCTTTTTAGCTGAGAATTGTGAGTTCTGCTGGTGCACCAGATTGTAGACGTTGTTTAGCACGTATGTGGCTCCCTAGACTCCTAAATTATCCTCCAATAGCTGAAGTCTTAGGAGCATTCTTGTCTTGGTATAACAAGTAGAGGAAGAAGTTAGAGCAATGGTTCACCTTGGTCAGGATATTATGTGGATCTAAAGAACGAAAGTGCCTAGAATGTTCCTTATTCGACTCATGGAAGAGAGGATTCTTGTTTTGTAGGTTTGTCACACCCTCTTTTTCACCCTTACCTTTAACCTTCATATCATTATCATTTGCATTAACATTTGTACCTAGCATGGATCTTAGACAGGGAATCAAGGAATCTCATCCAACAATCAAGAGAAAAGCTTCATCTTCAAAGCTCAATCAAGAGCCCAAGCTCAACTTTGTGTCAACCTAAAATCACAAAGTCTTCATCATCATCAAGGCATGTCACTGAACCACTTGAATCAAGGATGCAAACATTAACTTTCCTCCTCCCATCTCATGGATAACAAGTGAAGATTTTGGTTCAAAGGAGGCTTGTGACTAGTTCCTTGGGAAAGACATGATTCCAAAGCTCAACACACACCTTGAGGGTCCTCTACATGGATTATATGTCATCATAAGCCATCACAAAAGCCTCAGTCAATGGAAATGGTCTTAGGGTTTCATCTGGTCAACAAAAGTCAACTGTGATTCAATTAGGTCAAAACCTTGGATCTCAAGGTCAATCAAGGGCATGATAGGTGTTTTCAAGTGATTTCATGTGTTCGGAACAAGAAAAATCAAAGATAAACATAAAATTAAGAGTTTGACTAAAATAGGATTTTGATGGAAAATTTTCTAAGTGTAGAAAACCCTACCATCTTGCAACTTCCATAACTTTCTCATTTTTGATCCAATGAAGGCAAACTTGCTATCAAATTAAAGAGGACATCATGAACTACAAGTTTATGGAAGGAAGAATGCCCAAAAGATTCATGGTTTAGGAGATATAATGAGTCAAAGTTGGAAAAAAAGGAGATTATGACATTTCTACACTTAGAAAATTTTCTATGTATAGAAAATCAGTTTGAGATACCTACTTTCAATCCCATTTTACATGATGATTCAAGCTTCAAATGATTTTTCCTTAAACATGAAAGTTGTAGAGAATCCACCAAGCTTTCATTTGAGTACTAGATCATCCCCATTGAATATGTAGGGCTCAAGTTATGAAGCTCCTAAGCTAGGGTTTCAAAGATGTCAAAATTAGCAAGTGGTTAGACAGATTTTTCAATCAAACTTCCAAGACATTTTTCACTAAGTTCTTGACTTCAATTGAATATTCTCACAACATGAAATTTCAAGAGCATTCTTCAAGCTTTCCATCCATTACAAAAACTCTCTCATTGGATCAAAACTCTTCAAGTCATGTACTTTCAAAGTCAAGGTGCCAAAGTTGACAAAAGTTCCATAACTTAGAATTTTTTTAAGTTATCTTGGGACAGATTTTGGACACATTTTCAATTCCAATTTTCTCATCCTTCCAAGCTTCATTTCAAAGTTCTTTAAACATCAAACATGCTCACCATGCTCTTAACTTTCTCTCAAGCCAAAGATCACATGGATTCGACCATTACTCATGGAGCTATATTGGTTCAAAGTCAACCATATGGACATGATTCTCATACATGGTGCTTCACAATTTTGGGCACAAACATGAACCAACCTCTGCAGCATTATATTGCCACCAATTCATGCACATGACCCTTCAAAAACTTCACCAAAAACATTACTCTTTCTAGCCAAGCAAACAAGTGTACCATGTATGCATTTTTTAAAACCATTGGAAAAAATGGAAAAGAGAAAAACTTGGTCACTAAGCATGAAAAAAAACTCATCCATTATGATGCTCTCTTAGTTTTCACTCAAAAGGATAGCAACATCACCATTTTAACACAGTGATTCATACAACCTCACCATGACCTCCATATTTCAAATTTTTGCTCAAATCACTAACCAAGTATTTTTACCATATTAACCTTCATTTTTTTTACCATTCCAACCACCATATATAAACCACTAAACCCTAAAAAGAAGGGAAGATCATCCTCAGCAGCCAGAAAGCCCTAGAAATCTCTCTCTTATCCATAAATTTTCTCCCTTTGAAACTCACTGAACAAAGCTAATTTCTCTCTTCTATTGTTTCTGCCCTCAATTCTGAAGTTCCTTAAAGCAAGAGGAAGGAGATTTTGGAAGGTTGGAGCAAGCCTGAGAAGTAACCAAGCTCTCCATTTTGGTAATTCTCTCTTTCCTTTTTCTCTCATGATGCTCGTCCATTTGCTTTGTTGATCACATGTTTGAGCTTCTTGAGGGATGTAGATCCTTATTGTATGCTTGTTGTTCTTGTTTCTTGAAGTTTTAGAATGTATGTTTTTTCTTCGTGGCTTGTTTTCACCATGTTAGAGCTAATATTAATAATTTTGGAAGTGATATTCGTGCCCAGCATTAAAAAACCGAGATTGGTACCAAATTTGTTGATTTTTAGTTTGATTTTCAGTCAGCTCCGCTGAGAGTCACTGGAGAAGACAAATGGAGCTAGGGCTCTGGCATCTGGTCATTTTATATATGGCTAGACTTAATGGTTTGACCAATTACGTGTGTCCTGCGTGGCGCTGAGATGTCTGATGACATGTTTAAATGAAACGGTGCGTAACACCATTTGTTTTGTTTTTTCCTGATGGCTTAAGTGATCTTGGGCTTAGTCATTTTGATACCCACACCCCCAGTTTTTGGCCCAACACGCGCATCAACTTGTTTTCAGTTCATCAAGATATTGCTAGTTCACCCCCCTTCATTCTTCTTTTCCTTTTATTATTTTATTTTCCTCCTTTTTTATTTTATTTTATTTTAAATACTCCTACCTATTTTTAAAATATACAAAAATATGATTCTGGTCCTTTAATATCTTATTTAATTTTTCATGTTTTTTATTTCCATTTTTATTTATTTTTATTATTTTATTTTAATTTAATTTTGTAAGGTGTTTCATTTGACCTAGTTTTAAAATATAGTCTTATTTCATGACTTTCCCTTGAGACTTTTGACCTAACCTCTTTATCATGCTTTAATACTTGATTGAGGTTTATTCGATATTTGATTTGATGATAAGACATGAATTTTTAGGGGGTTTTTATTTGGTTTTAATTGGTCCTCGACATGTGCTCGATTAGTGTCATACTTGACTTTGTTTAATTTGATTTAATGGTGCATTTATGCAATACCTTTGGGATATTTTTCACGATGAATCTTGTTTGGCTTAACTTGATTGTGAGCTTTGGATCCATATTTATTTGTAAATTTTCCTATTTTTTGTGGAATTCTCAATGTGATTATGTTTTGACCATGCTTCTTTGATGCCTTTGACCTAGTTTTTGAACTTGTGTTCTTGCATGATTTCGCTTAATGTTTGGTGATATTAATTGACTTGAAATAATTGTTTGACTTTCTTACTTCCATTGATTCATTATGTGTGGCTTGACTTTTGAATCCTTTTGCTTGTATATGAATGTTTAAATTCTTTCAAGGTTGATAAGGAATGATGTGCCTAGTTCTTTGCTCATGTTTTGAGTTTGTTTTTTATTGAAATTATTTTGTTTCTTGATGATTGAATACACTTTGGAATGCTTGTGTTTGCTTCTGACTTCCTATGTTCATATGTTCTAATTGCATGATGTGGATCATTGTTGTTTTGTTTCTATGAGATATTTATTGACAAATGCCTAGTCTTTGTTTGGATTCATGTTGAATGCTTTGATGCCTCTTCCCTCATCTTTGAGATATGTTGATCTTGACATGATATAGGTTCTGACCTCAATTGTATTTCATCTTGATTGACTCATTTTGCTTTGGTTTGTTCGTTTATAGATATGTGGTTAACTTTTCAAGGAATGTGTGCTTGTGCTTTAACTATTTGACTTTGCTTAATTACTTGAGTTGTGTTTGTGTGACTTCTTTGAGCTTATTTAGATGATGTGAATGTGTATGAGTTTTCTTTTATATGTCTCTTGTTGTCTTTGATTCAAGTTTGAAACATGTTTTATTTTGTATACTTGTTTGTTGCATCCTATTTGCTTTGATTGTGTCTCTTGCTTTGGTTGTCTGAAATGAACTCTTGATGATCATTTTCTTCCATAATTGATACATTTCTCTTACTCCTTCATGCATTACATCTCATTTCCCCCTTTGATTGGTACTATGTTTCTCTCTCCCCATTACAATGTAATAGTTTAGTTCTTTTAACTTCTTATCTATGCTTGCTTGCTGTGTAAGAAAGATAAAATGAACTTAGGATTAGAACACATTTTCAATAAAATCAACAAACAAGGCTTGATCCAATGTCAAGTCATTTTTCAAAACCCGTTAACTTGGTTTGTACCTTAGGGTTTCTCACATCTCATTCTCTTTCCTTATCTTTTCAATTAACCTCATATCAACCTTGTATGTATTCCACATTTGTAAGTCGATTGCTTCGCGCATCGCCATCAACCTACCTTGATCTATTCACCACCCTTTCTTTTCAAAACTTTTCTCTATTTCTTTTTTGTCTCCTTGAGTCTAAACCTTGGTCTTGTATCAAGTGCATTTTCAAACTCCTTTCCTAATAAACTTAGATGGTTGTGGAGTGGTTAGGCAAAGGCCTTCTCCTATCCCGAGTGTTTGACATTACCTTTAGGGTTCACTGTCATAAAGTACTTACCATTCAAAATCAAAATATCTTTAAATAAGAGAATAAAGTTCTCTTTGTATTGAACTAAAGAGAGAGGATTGAGTGCAGACTTCTTCCTTTCAGAGTATTAGGATACTCACTTTAGAGTGTGTGGTCTCGATACTCGTCTTTCAATATGAAGACGTGACTGTATTCACCACACCATTTTCACAATAAACCTTTTGAGATGAAGAATTAGGTACTACCCGCAAGGGGTTACTATCCGAGGACTTATTTCATCCTTAAAAATAACTTTCACAAATCAAATGTGACATCTTGCCTGATGGAGAAAACTATTTCTTTTTAAAAAGGATATGTTACGTCCATTCTATCGCAAACACGTAACGCATAAGACTCCACAAGCGATTTGTAATACACCTAACTGCTAGAATGCATATGTTAGCATCGTCTATAAAAAACACCAACAAACCATAATCCGAACTACAAACGCTCTGATTCTTCACTTCTTTTAAGTGAAGATACGTAGGCACAAGGGCCCCAATCCTTGGCGAGCACATTCTCATCTTTTTATCCGTAGTCCTCCGAACTACGTTGGCTATGACTTTTTCATACCTGTTAAGAATACGTAGGCATAAGACTGCGAAGTCCTACCGAGTCTCCTTCCCCTTTTCTTTCTCCTTTCTCTCTATTTTTGTTTCACACCCTTCTATCTCCGTATAGAACACTTCATAGCAATATCCTTTAGCAAATATCCTCACACATAGACAACCGAATGGTTCCCGTCGAGTACGATGGATATGGAGGGGTGCTAATACCTTCCCCTCGCATAACCGGCTTCCGAACCCTCTCTCTTGGTTGCGAGACCATCTTATCCATTTTCTTCTCTTGGGGTTCTCTCGATGTTTTCCCTTCCCTTTTTGGAATAAATAAAGTTCGATGGCGGCTCTGCTGTCTTTCCACTTTCGCCTCTCCGTCGTTGCATTTTTTCGAGTAGCGACAAGGTTCAAAAGGAGATTCGATCAGAACTATATCATCTTCTGTCAGAGGAGGATGAGGAAGAGGCAGAACTCTAACAACTTCAACAGTTTGAACAACAACTTGACGTTGAATGCAGGATTGAGTGACTTTAGACCGCATCATGCTTGATGAATCTGATTATATATCTATTGGAGAAGGAGGCAGAAAATTCCAAGAAAAAGATCGTTGAAACTACAAGAAAATGAGATATGGATCTTTCATGGAGAGCTGCTAGTTTTTCATGAAATTAGCGAGAATTTCAAGTTGATTCCCACAAGTAGCATTACTATTCGGTTAGGAATTAGAAATGAAAGGCGAGGTAATGAAGTTATGTCTTACTGGTGGAATTGTACTCCTTACGCAGGAGGGAGTTGGTTTGCAGGGTTAACACTTCAATACCAAAGCAATAGAGAAATCATAAGTAATGTGTGAGTGAAAATAGATTTGAAAACCTGAAATAACGCATTTTACCTTTATATAATCAATAGTGGTTGAAACTGCTCGCATATGATGCGATGTGTTGTGCAGATAATCATCATATTAGATTGGATGATGATTTATGTATTGGAGAAAGAAATATTTTACTCTTGTTAGAATGAGCGTCTATCTACTCAACATTTTTTTTAATTTGAAGGTTAGTTTTTGCACTAAAGGCGCATAACAAAATATACAATTTATATCATACATCACTTATTCGTATAATTAAAATAAAATTTAATGGCAAGTTGGATATCCTATTTTATCAAACTCCCATAAACATATCATTTTGAAATCCATTTTTTAAATATTTTAAAATATAAAATTTAATGCAATTTTAGTTTCAATCCATTTTTTCATCTCAAGAATAGTTATTTTTTTACCTCAAAAATCTAAACTCTGGTCAAGAGAAATACTTTCTCTTGAAATTAAAATTTGTGTAAAAAATCATCATTTTTTAGATAAAATATCACCATTTTTGGAGGATAAAATTTTGAGTTGGGTCAAGATTGCAATAAATATGATGTTGACGAGATCAAAAAGTCAATTTTAAGAAAAGGAAACTATTCATTTTAGTCGGATAAAATAGAAGATTAAAAGTGCAATAAAGTAAAAATGCCGGAGAAGAAAAATATGAGATTCCTATTTGGTTTAAACATACTTGTTCGTTTTTGCAAGTAGGGCTACTTGTAGCAAGTCACAATCATCATTCATTGTGAACCATTACTATGAATTTCTTAAACACTTCACAGTTCTAATATATCAGATAAATCCAAAATTTCATAGTGTATTAATCAATGAAGGAGACAAAATAATTGTTAATCAGACATGGTTGGCATTTTATGACTGTTTGAATGTGAAACATTCTTCACATGCCTACTTTGGTATCTTGATTGGATGGTGGCAATCACTTCACTATTTTCTTCATGTGAAACATACTCAAATCTCTAAAATTCAAGTGTCTATACCTATGGTGCCAGTCCCAGTTTTCATTTCATGTAGTTGACATCATGCATTGATTTTAGAATCATCAGGAACAAATTCAACCTCGTCGATTTTGTCTATTATAATTTTTTTGGATCAACATTAGTTGTAATGCCTTAAAACGTCACATGAAAAAAAAAAAGTATTTTAGTACTGACATTTTCGAGTTTGAATTTGTTAAGATTTTAATAGTAATAAATTTGACTTTCTCTTATTTATTGTAATACAAGTTGTATTTAAGGTAGAAGAATTCCTTAAAATTATATTCTAGAAATTTAATAGTAGTTTGGAATTATCAAAGAGATTGGTACATTCTTTAAATATCCTTAAACTTATATTTTATAAATTTAGAGCAACTTTTGTACAGGGTTGTTAAACCAAAATTTTGTATAGCTTACGTTAGAACATCTTTAATGGGAGTAAACTAAATGGGTAAACTAATATATTCTTTATGGGCCTGTTTTGTAGGATTTAAAAAATTTATAGTTGATTTGAATAGTTTTTACTTTAATCATGGTTGTCTATAAGAAACCAAAACTTGACCCCACTATTTTTAAATATCATGTCATTACTATAATGCTGTTGGAATATTTTATTAATTAAATAAATAATATTATAATATATTTCACATAGTTAACGTTAACTATATAGATGATGAGAACTAAATTTTAGTTCACTTAGATGTCATGTCAGCTCTACTATAATGCAAATTTTTTATTACTAACGTAAGCTATACAAAATTTTGGTTTAACAACTCTGCACTAAAGTTGCTCTTAGTAATAAAGAATTTGCATTATAGTAGAGCTGACATGACATCTAGATGAAGTAAAATTTAGTTCCCAATATCTATATAGTTAACGTTCACTATGTGAAATATATTATACTATTATTTATTTAATTAATAAAATATTCCAACAGCATTAAAGTAATGACATGATATTTGAAAATAGTGGGGTCAAATTTTGGTTTCTTGTAGACAACCATCATTAAAGTAAAAACTACTCAAATCAACTATAAATTTTTTAAATCCTACAAAACACTTTGGACCCACAAAAAATATCTTAATTTACCCATTTAATTTACTCCCATTAAAGATGCTCTTAATAGTCGTTTGGAATTATCAAAGAGATTGGTAAATTCTTTAAATACTTTGAATTTTGTGTGATTTTTATATTGAGATTTGGAGAGATTGAAAAACACTTGAGTAAAAAATAAAGTTTGTTTTTGGGAACTCCAAAGATTAATTATTTATAACTCATGTTGTAAAAAAACATAAAACAATAGCTTAAAATAATATCAAAAATTTTATAATGAAATAGAAAAAACAAAGGGGAGGACAGATTAAAGAAGATGAATAAAAAAGAACATAAGAGATGTGATGTTAGAGAAAAAAGGTGGGATAAAAATGTAATTGAAAGAGAGAACAATAACATAAAAATGAGAAGATGAAAAAGAAAGAACGTAAGAGAGGTGGATTATGAAAATAACTTATAACATTGTTCATAATGTATTTTCATCTTATTTTCATAAGCTCTCTGAGATAATCAATTTTTATTTATGTATTTTTATTCAAAGTATAAAACATAACATAATTTTATAATAAAAAAATTATTCATATTAATTTTAAATAGGTCGGTCTCTTAGGCTTAAAAGGTTTTTTTCATGACCTGAGGCCTAACTTTTTAACTAAACAAACTTATCAAAAAGCTTAGAACTTTTCTATTTAAAATAAAAAGTTTGGTCTGGCCTGAGCTTGTGTAGGCTAGGCCCGTAGGCCACTGTTATCGTTTTTTACAGCCCTAGCTGAAACTGAAATCCTAAATGTGAGTAAGAAAAAAAATCGTTCGTAATGGTAAGGTTAATGTATAATAAGTCTGAGTTTTCAATTGGATGTGAGATAAGTGAAATTTGAGTTGTAACACGATGTAATTTGGTTTGGTTTAGATTGCAAAATACAAACTGCAAACCAAACCGAACCTATTTTGTTAAAAAAAAAAGGGTCAAATACATCCAAACCAAATGCAATTTTTTGTGGTTTCGGCTTGGTTTAGTTTGGTTTGCGGTTTTCTATTGGGTGGGTTAGATTTTTACCACCTCTAATAATATTTTGTAATAACTTTTGAAGTATATTGAATTAGAGAACTATTATCTCTGTCAGACGTAGATTAATTTGATTGAACTAGGTAAATAAATTTTGTACGTTCTCGCTTACTATTATTATTATCATTGCTTGATGATATTTTTCTTATTGTCATTGTTCTTTGTCACACAAATAAAAATTATTGGTGTGATTGAAATTTCAATAACTCTTCTAAAGTGGTTTCAATTATTCTAACAATTTCACAACTAGCGGCGCCCACCATGGGGCAAAGGAATTAAGTTTACAACTGAGCACCATGGGTTATGTTCCATTTGTGAATCATAAATGGATGTTCTACCTTCGCAGAGGAACAAGAAAAGAAGAAAGTTGGATAACTGTTGATCTTGAACGACGACTTCGATATTCTTTATGGCGACACAGGTGGATCTGTATGGTTAGCACTCCAACGTCCAAGTCAGTTCAAGATTTAAGATGTGTATATTGAAATTATAGATCAGAGATTTTGTACCTTCTCAAAACATGTGAACTATTTTTATATATCGGGTCAAGTATAGTGGGGTTTTGGTGGATTTAGCCTTAGTCAATTGGACCTTTTGACCAGTCAAGAACAATTGTCCCCAATGCTTTATCGGGCATCGAAGAAGTCAGGCGAAGCTTTAAGTATCATTAATCAACGTCCATGTCGTACCTTGGTTTGGAATATAACTTAATTGTTTGGGATCTATTTCCTTAATTAGTAATTGGGAACAAGTGTATTTAGTGCGTACCCATCGATGAAACACTTCACTACCCATTATTGACACGTGAAGTGACCAGCTAGGGTACGACGCACTAAATTTAGAGAGTACTTAGTACACTCGAGTTGGCGTATATCCTTGATGGGAAATGTAGTCGTTGATCTTGTGATCTATGTTCACAGTTCAACTTAATCTTTCAGTTGTTGTTGCTTATAAATAGAATGAGTTGAATATTTAGAATTTTTCGCAACCTCACAACTTTCATGTTTTCAGTTGCTTTTCTAGAGAAACTTCTTCGTCTCTTCTTCTTCTTGAGAACATCACTAGAAGTGGTTTAGAGTTTCTCTTAAAGCTTTCACCTTTTGCAATCCTCTTGTTTCATCGATCTCCAGTAACTAGGTACCTTTCTAACTTATAATTTTTCTTTATCAATAACTGGACGAAGGTCATACCCATTTTCAGGAATGGATTCAAAATCCACGATAGATTCACATAATACTTCAAGCTTATCAACTGGAGTAAGTAGGGTTCTAACTGGTTCCCTGAAAGCAACAATACCCATATTTGCTGAGGAAATAGCAGCCATAGTTGATTGAAGTTGTTGAGATGTTGATGAAGATATTGTCATTGTTGAAAAAGTTGCCATGGATGAAGTTGAAAGGGTTTTAGGGTTACGGAGATCTTTGGGTTTGGGAGAGAGATGAAAACAATGGAGCAAATAGAAATGCATACAAGGGTGTTCGTGAGAGTGAAAAGTGTGAAATGTGTAAAGTTGTGAAATTTATAGAAGAAATTAGGGCACACAAAGAGTCACGTACTCAGCACATTTACCACTTAGCATTTAATTAAAAGCATTAAATCACATCAAGCAATTAAAAGCATTAAACGAGAAACCAAATATTCAAAATAGTACCTCAAACATCTTTTCAGTATTCTGCACTCCACCTTTTCAGATTTAGAGTGACACATGTTTGCTTGCATGTGCCTCTGAAACTTCTTTGAGAGATGAAACGTTAACCAACATTCAGATCCTCTGAGGCTTGTTAGTTTAGATACACACAAATGAATAAAATAATAAACACTAAATAAATAGATGTAATACTTCAGAGTTAAAACATTTTCCATCTGAGGAAATTTTCTTCTGATAAATGTAACACCCCCTTTCTATACCCCCAAATAACCAAAAGAATCATTTAGGCACGAATTCAAAATTTCATCAGAGTAATATTTAAAATACGGTATAAAAGGAACATGTCACATTATGCTTGAATTAAAACACATACAACACCTGCTCATAATAAATATGCAACAATAGGTAACAAACACATCAGAGGATCTTAGTCCTTATACCCACATCTCAAATATTTAGAATAAAAGCGGAAAATCTAAACATTTGAATCACAACCGACATGTATTCACATATATACATATTCACATCATTCCATGTAATTCATCAACAACATTCATGTTTACAAAACATGCAACACCAATAATACATATAAAAATGTATTCATCAAAAATAGCCCAAGGCTTCCTATGCTACCCGGTGTTACATATCAGAGCCACCTGACCAAAACTAATGAAGACACGCTTCACAAAAAGGGATCACCAGCACATAATCTGCAATGCCTCATAGAGCATCATAAAACAGCAGAAGGGTGAGAAACAATATCATAATATTCCATGCATAAATCATATATATACATATCAGTAGTTACGCATCTTCCGCATTCACAACCCAACTCAACTCAATCATTCTATACATCGCAATGTATCCATATAAGTATCTATATATAAATAGAACGCCAAGCATATACAATACGCAATCACCAATGTTTATATCAATCCATATAAACCTACATATATACATATATTCACACACACACACACACACACACACACACACACACACACACACACACACACACACACACACACACACACATATATACATATATATATATATATATATATATATATATATATATATATATATATATATATATATATATATATATATATATATATATATATATATATATATATATATATATATATATATATATATATATATATATATATATATATATATATAAAATACATATTTTCAAGCATACTCACTCATGCCATTATCACAATTCGCATTAATTCACATAAACATACACAATATGTTTATATCATCACCATTTCACATAAATATCAACATACATGTTTATTTCACCAATGCATCATATAAAGATGATAATGCAACTCATAGAGACCGACTCACGACTCTATGCAGATGCAAATTCGGTATCGACTCAATTCAGCAGGTTCAATTGAAGAACCAAAATGGAACCATCGCTCGTTACCGAAGTAACTCCCCGCCGGGCCTATGATGTTCACCCATCGCTCACACCCCACATGGGCACATGATGTTCACCCATCGCTCACACCCCACATGGGCATACAATCTGATTGCTCACACCCCACATGGGCACACAATCGTTCTGCAGATTCTACGCGGAATCAAATATAACCATCGCATCATACGAGGTTCTGCAAATCCTACGCGGGATCAAATGTAACAAAATCTCACACGAGGTTCTGCAGATCCTATACGGGATCAATTAACACGAATGCATATCATGATACTTCACATGCTAACATGACTCAATCAACTATAAATCATCGCTTACACGAGGTTCTACAGATCCTACGCGGGTTCAATTAACACAAAATGCATACATATTCGCAAATATATTATCATGCATTCTTCACATTCATCACAATTACCATGCATTTTTATTCAATTCATACAATGCATATATTTGCCCAACGGCCACAGTCACAATTGATCCATAACCTAGGATTCACGCCATACGGCTACCTATAGCATAACATATCACAACAGCACACAAATCGTCCATTCAAGTAAGGATTAACGTAACCGAAATAAACAAATAAGATAGGAAAAGAAAACACAGGAATTGGAAAAAAAATGTTGTCACATTCGCTGACCTTCGCCTGGCGAAGCCTCTGGCGAATGCTCGCTACCTCCTTCGCCTGATGAACTCGTTAGCGAAGGCAGTCAGAAGCTACTGGAAGTATTCGCTACCACTCGTTGGATTCATTCGTCTGGCGAACCCTCACCACTAGCCTTCGCCCGGCGAACTTGCCAGCGAAGACTAAATTTGGCTACTGACTTGGTTCGCTGACCACTCGCTAGGCTTCGCCTGGCGAAGCTTCGCTGCCACTGGCCTGGCGAACCTGCGAACTCAGAAATCCCTAACTGTCCAAAAATTCCGAAACTCACCGAATCTAACCGATTCTATTCCAACTCATCTCAGCAACACAACCCAACATCCCTCGACTTAAACTTTACCACTTATTCTCATTTTCAACCATTAAAAACTCGATTCTACCGATTAAATCAAATTTAAATTAGAAATGGAAAGTGTAGAAAACTACCAAACAATCCACACAACACATACATGATTATATATATGGATAGAATAATAAAGTTTCACACCCTTACCCGATTATTCAAAAGCTTGGATGTTGGTTCTTGATGATTCTAGGTTTTGCTCTTATTCCTCCTCTTTCTCTTCTCTTCTTCTTTCTCTTTTCTTTCTCTCTAACTCTCTTTCTATTTTCCTCCCTATTTCCTCTTATACTTTTCCCTTCAATTCTATTTTTATGAAAAGACTAAAATACCCTCCAATCTAAATTTTACCTGAAACTCTCCGAAACGGTAAAATATTAAAACATACTAAATTAACACATCAAATTCACAATTAAAACAATTATTACTCAATTCAAATAGCACACTCAATAAAATGAAATAATCGAAATCGGGGCGTTACAACTCTCCCCCACTTTAGAAATTTTCGTCCTCGAAAATATTACCTGATTCAAACAAGTCCGGATACGACTCTCGCATCCCACTTTCCAATTCCCAAGTCATATTGCCTTAAGAAGCACCTCCCCACGCGACTTTCACAAGCGCAATATCCTTGCCTCTAAGTTTCTTAACTTCACGATCCAAAATCCTAACCGGTAAAACTTCTACCATAAGGTTATCTCTCACCTCAACCTTGTCCATAGGAACAACATATGACAGATCCGAAACATACTCTCAAAGTTGTGAAACATGGAACACATCATGCAAATTCGAAAGATTCAGAGGCAGCGCCACACGATAAGCCACAACACCCACTCGTGCAGTAATATGATAAGGACCCATAAAATGAGAAGTCAACTTCTTCGACTTCAAAGCACGACCCACACCCGTAACCGGTGTAACTCTCAAAAACACATGGTCGCCTTCTTGAAATTCAAGATCTTTCCTTCTCTTGTCATGGTAGCTCTTTTGTCTATTCTGAGAAGCCTTCATTTTCTCCCGAATAAACTTCCCTTTCTTCGTAGTTTGTTGTACCAACTCCGGACCAACTAGCGACCTCTCACCGGTTTCATCCCAACACAAAGGTGTTCGACATCTCCGGCAATACAAAGCCTCAAATGGCGCCATACCAATACTTGCATGAAAACTATTATTATAGGTGAACTCAATCAATGCCAAATAATTATCCCATGCACCACCTTACTCTAGCACACAAGCACGCAACAAGTCTTCCAATGATTGAATTGTTCTCTCGGTTTGACCATCCGTCTGAGGATGATATGTAACACCCCACTTCCCAAAAACAATTAAAACAATAAACATTATAAATAAACATCAGAGTTTTTCTTCCCAAGTGGGATATCACATAGCAAAACCAACATTTCCTTATAAAAAGGTTTTTCTCCAAGTACAGCGGAGTATTAAATAGTAAAATCCAACAAAGGTTTTTGATACGTTCACAAGAACAAAATACAAGTTCAGCATAAAACAAATAAAAACACCCAAGTCCCGTGCTACGTATCAGAGCATCCTAGACTCGACTGGCACACCATAATCCAAGCTAGCTAAGTACCTAGATTATCTGTACTTCCGAAGAAGCACAGACCACAACAACAACAAAGGGGTGAGAAAACATGATCAAAAATATATTGGTAATGTAATACATGTAAACAAGGTAGTAAAACACACCAACACACAAATATTCACCCCACAACACCAATCACGAACCTACTGTTCAAATTACAATATAACATATTATAATGCAAATATGCAACTCAACACCATGCATGCGGTACCGTCTCATTGGTTCATTCAATCGAACCCTGGACCGATCACTTACGCTCCTACTGAGATATGATCTATCCCCGACAGATCACTTACGCTCCTACTAAGATATGATCTATCTCCCACCATTCTCCACAAAGGAGTACGGATGAATCACTTACGCTCCTCCTGAGATATGATTCATCCCACCAAACACCATGATATGCACGACACCAATGCATAACTATTATATTCAGGTACACTAAGTGCACACGATCCTCCTGATCATATCATCATACGTTAATGCATGTATGTATAGATATATTACACACCAACATCATATAATTGAAATCACACAGTGAGCAATATCACATTCTAACACCAAGTATAAACACATCCCAGCACTCGGGGATACACCAACTAATCACCCACTTAAAATAAAATATTAAGGGATCACTTACTATCACCAAGTACACCAGTTAAATCCTACAATCACCACTCTATCACTTCCTCAAGGCCCAAGGGATCACACGAGACCAAAACTCAAGGCTAAACATCCCAAGAAGTCACATTCTGCTGCTACGCTCGCTGGCCCATTCGCCAGGCGAAGCCCCACAACGAATATTCGCCAACCTTCGCCAGGAGAACCTGCTGGCGAAGCCCCACTCCACTATCGTGCATTCGCCAGGCGAACCTTCGCTGGCCACTCTTGCCAGGAAAAGTTCCTACCCTTTCAGTCTGGGATTTAATTCAGAATTACTCGCTATCGTTTTCTCACCTGCGCCAGGCGAATACTCGCCCCCGTTGGCCAGGCGAAGCTTCGCCAACACTCGCCAGGCGAAGCCCAGCGAATGCTGCGATCCACCAAATTTTCCACTGCTCTGAAGTGTTACCAGAGCCAAATTCAAGCCTAATATTCCAACTCTAATTCTCATCCTATTCTCAGTATCAATAGTGCACGTAATTCAACCCAATCGCTCCCTAGTCCATATTCCAGAATCAACACTTAAACATTCTATCGATACATCAAAAGGGTTACCCAGAACTTCCCTAAAACCGTAAACCCAACCAGTACCCCAAACTCACCAAAAACAACAATTCATCAACATCGACATATATCAGTTCATCATTGGTTTATCAAATACCAATTCTCAACATCAATCAACAATTATAGGCATGTCAACATAAAACTTCATACACCGATACATTCCTACGGGGTTAAGGAATCCCCACTACCCTATACATGTAAATACCATCCCAATCAAGTTTCTCCCCCCTTACCTTGTTAATCGATCTGATTGGTGAAGAAATCCTCCAAGGTTGGCCAATTCTGACTTTCCCTCTTCTCCTTCGTTCTTCGCTCTCTTTCCCGTTCTTCTCACTTCTATCGTTCTTTCTCCCAACTCTTCCAATTCTCTCGTATCCGTTTTCTCTTCTCTCTCCTTAATTCCCTTCTTACCCCTTCAACTTATATCTTATTCTTAATATTCTAATCCCAACTAATAATAATAATAATAATAATAATAATAATATTAACTCACCAAAAGTCATAATAATATTAATAATAATAACAAATATTATAATAATAATAATAATAATATCACCACCAATATTACTATTATTTATTATATTATTATATCCACACCAAAACACCACCAATAATCCTCCCATATCAGGGACACCCACCAATCATCATCCAACACACCCCCACAAAAGGGCACACCAACATATAATAATTAAAATAATAATAAAATGACTAAATAATTAAAATGGGTGTTACAACTCTCCCCCACTTTAATTATTTTCGTCCTCGAAAATTACCTAATGGAAATAGTTCCGGATACGCTTCTCGCATCCTATTTTCCAACTCCCAGGTCACACTGCCTCCTGCAGCACCTCCCCATGCTACCTTCACCAAAGGTATCTCCTTCCCTCGGAGTTGTTTCATCTTACGGTCCTCGATCCTCAACGACATCATTTCAACAGTAAGATTCTCCCGAACCTGAACATCATCTCTTCGAATCACATGAGATGGATCAGAAACATACTTTCGCAATTGCGACACATGAAACACATCATGTAAGTTCGACAACTCAGGCGGCAACGCCACCCTATAAGTCACATCGCCAATTCTCTGCAAAATCTCATAAGGTCCAATAAACTTATAATCCAGCTTCTTGGACTTCAACACACGACCCACACCAGTCATCCGATTAACTCTTAGGAATACGTGATCACCTACACAGAATTCCAACTCTTTCCTCCGATTATCATGATAACTCTTCTGCCTATTCTGAGACACTTTCATTTTCTCACGAATCATCTGAATTGTCTCAGTAGTCTGCTGTATAATTTCTGGTCCAAGCACCACATTCTCACCAGTCTCATACCAACACAGAGGAGTCTTACACCTCCTCCCATACAAAGCTTCAAACGGTGCCATTCCGATACTCAAATGGTAACTGTTATTGTACGTGAACTCAATCAATGGTAAATGAGTATCCCACGCACCACCCTTTTCCAACACACAAGCTCTCAGCAAATCCTCAAGCGACTGAATATTCCTCTCTGACTGACCATCAGTTTGCGGATGATAAGCTGAACTCAACTTCAACTTAGTTCCCAAAGCTTCCTGCAAGCTTTTCCAAAATTCTGAAGTAAACCTCGGGTCTCTATCCGACACAGTACTAGACGGAACACCATGTAACTTTACAATTACCCGAATATAAATCTCCGCCAGCTTCGTCAACGGGAAACTAATATTAATCGGCACAAAGTGTGTAGACTTCGTCAATCGATCCACAATCACCCATATAGCATCAAATCCTCTCGCCGTATTCGGAAAACCTGTAACAAAGTCCATAGTAATACAATCTCATTTCCAAACCGGGATCTCTAATGGTTGCATAAATCCCGAAGGTCTTTGGTGTTCCACCTTTGACTTTTGACACGTCAAACAGGCATAAACAAATTGAGCAATGTCTCTTTTCATACCAGACCACCAAAATAATTTCTTCAAATCATGGTACATTTTTGTAGCTCCCGGATGGATACTCAGATTACTACGATGTCCTCCACTCAAAATCAGCTTTTTTAATCCCTCATCATCTGGTACACAAATCCTGCCTCTAAATCTCAATACACCTGTACTATCCAATTTAAAGTCACTATCGGAGTCACTTCCTACTCCAGGCATAAAATCTACTAATTTCACATCCAACTTCTGATTCTCTCTAATCATATCCAAGAAGTCATTATTTACCTGCAACATACCCAACATCACACTATCTGCAGTAGTCTCACAAACCATGCTCAAATCTCTGAACTGTTCAATTAACACAATTTCTTTCACCATCAGAGCTGCCATATGAATCGTTTTCCTGCTCAAAGCATCCGCCACTACATTGGCCTTTCCTGGATGATAACTCAAACTGAAGTCATAATCCTTCAAACATTCTAACCATCTTCTCTACCTCATATTCAGCTCTTTCTGATCAAACAGATATCTCAGACTCTTATGATCACTAAACACTTCAAATATCGAACCATATAAATAATGCCTCCAAATTTTCAACACAAAAACAACCGCAGCTAATTCGAGATCATGAGTAGGATAATTTCGCTCATGCACTCTCAGTTGCCGCGAAGCATATGCTACTACCTTACCATTCTGCATAAGAACTCTGCCTAATCCCATCTTAGACGCATCACAGTATACCACAAACGGTTCACTCGGAGTCGGCAACACTAACACCGGTGCCATAGTCAATTTCTTCTTCAGCTCTTCAAAGCTTTCTTCACAAGTAGCATCCCATACAAAAACTTGGTTCTTCCTCGTTAACTGAGTCAATGGCAACGCCAAATTAGAGAACCCTTCAATAAATCTGCGGTAATAACCTGCCAAACCCAAAAAGCATCTAATCTTTGTTGCTGTCTTTGGTGGTTCCCACTGCAACACTGCACTTACTTTTAACGGGTCCACCGCTATGCCATCACCAAATATTACATGCCCCAAGAAACTCACTTTCTTCAACCAGAAGTCACACTTCGACAATTTAGCAAACAATTTATTTTCCTTCAGTACCTGCAAGGCAATCCTCAGATGTCCTGCATGTTCTTCATCAGATTTAGAATAAATTAATATATCGTCAATAAATACCACAATGAACTGATCCAAATAAGAATGGAAAATTTTGTTCATATACTCCATAAATACTCCCGACGCATTAGTCACTCCAAACGGCATTACAGCATATTCGTAATGTCCATATCGAGTCCTAAAAGCAGTCTTCTGAATATCGCCTTCTTTTACCCTTATCTGATGGTAACCTGATCTCAAATCGATCTTACTAAACGCACGAGCTCCCACCAGCTGATCCATCAAGTCATCAATCCTTGGTAGAGGATACTTATTCTTAATAGTCACTTTATTCAACTGACGGTAGTCGATGCATAAACGCATACTACCATCCTTCTTCTTCACCAATAACACTGGAGCTCCCCACGGCGACACACTCGGTCTAATAAACTTTCTATCCAACAATTCTCCAATCTGAGACTTCAACTCAGCCAATTCCACTGCATACATCCTGTACGACGCCATAGAAATAGGCCTCGTACCAGGAACAAGATCAATACTAAATTCAACTTCTCTCGTCGGAGGCAATTCCGTAATGTCATCAGGAAACACTTCCGGATATTCATTCACCACTGCCAATTCCTCCAGTGACGCTTTGCTATCCATCAATAATGATGCAAATAAAGCAAACACTTTAGCTTCATCTTCCAACAAGGTCCTCAATTCTTTACTAGACAAAGAATCTGCTAAAGCTTCCTCTTCTGGAGTCAGGAACAACAATTCCTTCTGAAAACAATTGATGTAGACTCGGTTGAACTCTTACCAGTTCGTACCCAGTATAACATCCAAATTACCAAGTGGTAGACAAATCAGATCCACTCCAAATTCTCTACCGAAAATAGTCAGCGGACACTTCAGGCATACCAAAGAAGTAGTCACTGAGCCAATAGAGGGTGTCTCAATAGTCATTTGTCTCTCAAGAGTAGACGACACCAATCCTATCCTCTTCACACAGTCAACAGAAATAAACGAGTGAGTTACACCCGTATCAATAATAGCAGTCAAAGGAATATTATTGATAATACAAATACCTTTGATAACTCGCTCATCACTGACAGCTTGAGTTCCTGCCAAAGCAAACACTTTCCCACCAGCCGGAGATGTCTGAGGCTTCTTCGACTTCTCACAATGGGTACTGATGTGAGCCTTCTCACCACAATTATAACAGGTCGGCATAGTAGCTCTGTAATCAGCTATCACATGACCTGGCTTCCCACACTTAAAACACTTCTTTACTTCATTAGGACAATCATTAGCACGGTGTCCCATGCCACCGCATCGGAAACATTTCCCATCAGCAGATGTCTTTCCCTCTCTGGGCTTCTTATCAACAACAGCTTTACGCTTTCCCTTATCAGCAACAACACTATAAAGAGTACCACTGAACCTCTGCTTACTCTTACGGTCATTAACAACTTTGTAGTGTGCAATCCTTGCCCGGTTGTCATTATCATAAATTCTGCTCCTGCTTACCAGCTCGGGATAACTCTTGATCTTCTGACAAGCAATCACCAACTTAATTTCTGGACGCAGTCCATTCTCAAATTTTAAACACTTAGAAGTCATTGCCCCATCAATATTATAATGAGGACAATACTGCACCAGCTCTTCAAACTTAGCAGCATACTCTGCTACCGTCATACTACCCTGCTTCAGCTCTAAGAATTCAATCTCCTTAGCACTTCGAATATCTTCCGGAAAATACTTTTCCAGAAAACCTTTCTGAACCACCTCCCAAGTAATGGCAGTTCCAGCAGCTTCCAATCTTTGGCGACTGTTGTCCCACCAAGCTTCAGCTTCGCCCTCCAGCATGTGAGTGCCAAACCTCACCTTTTTCTCATCACTACAATCCATAGTCCTGAAGATTTTCTCGATTGCCTTCAGCCACTTCTGTGCAGCTTCAGGATCCAGAATTCCTCCTTCAAACGTCGGCGGCTTGTTGCTCCGAAACTGCACTAAACTCTTGAATTGGGCATCTGCAGTTTGGTTCCGATTAGCAACCGCCTGCACCATTGCTTGCATAGCAGCAGCCAACGCAGCATCATTCCTTCCTGCCATACTGCTCGAAAATAACAACACCAGGTTAAAAGATACTCAACTTTATCCTAAAGGACAGACTCAACTCGACTCAACAACACTGGCCGGACGGACCAACCTGCTCTGATACCAATTGTAACACCCCACTTCCCAAAAACAATTAAAATAATAAACATTATAAATAAACATCAGAGTTTTTCTTCCCTAGTGGGATATCACATGGCAAAACCAACATTTCCTTATAAAAAGGTTTTTCTCCAAGTACAGCGGAACATTAAATAGTAAAATCCAACAAAGGTTTTTGATACGTTCATAGGAACAAAATACAAGTTCAGCATAAAACAAATAAAAACACCCAAGTCCCGTGCTACGTATCAGAGCATCCTAGACTCGACTGGCACACCATAATCCAAGCTAGCTAAGTACCTGGATTATCTGTACTTCCGAAGAAGCACAGACCACAACAACAACAAAGGGGTGAGAAAACATGATCAAAAATATATTGGTAATGTAATACATGTAAACAAGGTAGTAAAACACACCAACACACCAATATTCACCCCACAACACCAATCACGAACCTACTGTTCAAATTACAATATAACATATTATAATGCAAATATGCAACTCAACACCATGCATGCGGTACCGTCTCATTGGTTCATTCAATCGAACCCTGGACCGATCACTTACGCTCCTACTGAGATATGATCTATCCCCGACAGATCACTTACGCTCCTACTGAGATATGATCTATCTCCCACCATTCTCCACAAAGGAGTACGGATGAATCACTTACGCTCCTCCTGAGATATGCTTCATCCTACCAAACACCATGATATGCACGACACCAATGCATAACTATTATATTCAGGTACACTAAGTGCACACGATCCTCCTGATCATATCATCATACGTCAATGCATATATGTATAGATATATTACACACCAACATCATATAATTCAAATCACACAGTGAGCAATATCACATTCTAACACCAAGTATAAACACATCCCACCACTCGGGGATACACCAACTAATCACCCACTTAAAATAAAATATTAAGGGATCACTTACTATCACCAAGTACACCAGTTAAATCCTACAATCACCACTCTATCACTTCCTCAAGGCCCAAGGGATCACACGAGACCAAAACTCAAGGCTAAACATCCCAAGAAGTCACATTCTGTTGCTACGCTTGCTGGCCCATTCGCCAAGCGAAGCCCCGCAGCGAATATTCGCCAACCTTCGCCAGACGAACCTGCTGGTGAAGCCCCACTCCACTATCGCGCATTCGCCAGACGAAGGGATCATTCGCCAGGCGAACCTTCGCTGGCCACACTTGCCAGGCGCAGTTCCTGCCCTTTCAGTCTGGGATTTAATTCAGAATTACTCGCTACCGTTCGCTCACCTGGGCCAGGCGAATACTCGCCCCCGTTCGCCAGGCGAAGCTTCGCCAACACTCGCCAGGCGAAGCCCAGCGAATGCTGCGATCCACCAAATTTTCCACTGCTCTGAAGTGTTACTAGAGCCAAATTCAAGCCTAACATTCCAACTCTAATTCTCATCCTATTCTCAGTATCAATAGTGCACGTAATTCAACCCAATCGCTCCCTAGTCCATATTCCAGAATCAACACTTAAACATTCTATCGATACATCAAAAGGGTTACACAGAACTTCCCTAAAACCGTAAACCCAACCAGTACCCCAAACTCACCAAAAACAACAATTCATCAACATCGACATATATCAGTTCATCATTGGTTTATCAAATACCAATTCTCAACATCAATCAACAATTATAGGCATGTCAACATAAAACTTCATACACCGATACATTCCTACGGGGTTAAGGAATCCCCACTACCCTATACCTCTAAATACCATCCCAATCAAGTTTCTCCCCCCTTACCTTATTAATCGATCTGATTGGTGAAGAAATCCTCCAAGGTTGGCCAATTCTGACTTTCCCCCTTCTCCTTCGTTCTTCGCTCTCTTTCCCGTTCTTCTCACTTCTATCGTTCTTTCTCCCAACTCTTCCAATTCTCTCATATCTGTTTTCTCTTCTCTCTCCTTAATTCCCTTCTTATCCCTTCAACTTATATCTTATGCTTAATATTCTAATCCCAACTAATAATTATAATAATAATAATAATATAATATTACTAAATATTAATAATACTAATCATAATAATACTAATAATAATAATAATAATAATAATATTATTATTATTATTATTAACTCACCAAAAGTCATAATAATATTAATAATAATAACAAATATTATAATAATAATAATAATCATAATAATAATAATAATAATAATATCACCACCAATATTACTATTATTTATTATATTATTATATCCACACCAAAACACCACCAATAATCCTCCCATATCAGGGACACCCACCAATCATCATCCAACACACCCCCACAAAAGGGCACACCAACATATAATAATTAAAATAAGAATAAAATGACTAAATAATTAAAATGGTTGTTACATGATACGCCGAGCTCAATCTCAACTTAGAACCCAAAGCACCTTGTAAACTTTCCCAAAATCTTGATGTAAATCTAGGATCTCTATCCGACACAATACTCTTAGGAACCCCATGCAACTTCACAATCACGTGAACATAAACCTCGGCTAACTTTTCCAACGGATAACTAATATCAATCGGAACAAAGTGAGCAGATTTAGTAAGCCTATCCACAATTACCCAAATAGCATTATGATCTCTTTGCGTATTCGGCAATCCTGTAACAAAATCCATGGATATACTATCCCATTTTCATTATGGAATGTGTAACGGTTGCATCAATCCACTAGGCTTCTGATGCTCCACCTTAGACTTCTGACAAGTCAAGCACGAATACACAAAACGAGCAACATCCCTCTTTAACCCGGACCACCAAAAGATCTTCTTCAAATCTTGATACATCTTATTCGCACCCGGATGAATACTCAAGCTGCTTCAGTGCCCTTCTTCCAATATCATCTTTTTCAATTCTGAATCATCGGGAATACAAATACGACCATGAAATCTAAAAACTCCAAAATCATCAACCTTGTAATCCTCACTCTCATTCATCGTCAAATCAACAAACTTCAAATCTAACTTTTGCTTTTCACAAACGGTCGCAAGAAAATCATTTGTAACATGTAACATACCAAGTTTCACGCTTACCGGCGTCATTTCACAAACCAAACTCAAGTCTCTGAAATCTTCCAAAAGTTCCCATTCTTTCACCATCAATGCGGACATATGTAACAACTTTCGACTTAAGGCATCAGCCACCACATTCGCCTTACCCGGATGGTAATTCAAACCAAAGTCATAATCTTTCAAAAGTTCTAACCATCTTCTTTGCCTCATGTTCAATTCTTTCTGATCAAATAAATACTTCAACCTCTTGTGATCACTAAAGACTTCAAATCTTGCCCCATAAAGATAATGTCTCCAAATTTTCAAAACAAACACCACGACCGCTAATTTCAAATCATGGGTAGGATAATTCTTTTCATGCACTCTCAATTGCCTCGAAGCATAAGCCACAACTTTACCATCTTGCATCAAAACACCACCTAAATCGGTCAATGACGCATCACAATACACCACAAAAGGATTCGTAGGATTCGGTAAAATCAAAACCGGCGTCGTCGTCAACCGTCTCTTAAGTTCCGTGAAACTATCTTCACAACGAATATCCCAAACAAAAGCTTTTCCTTTACAAGTTAATTGTGTCAAAGGAAGTGCCAACTTTGAAAACCCCTCAATGAACCTCCGATAATAACCCGCCAATCCTAAAAAGCTTCGGATTTCCGTAATCGACTTAGGAGTCTCCCATTGCCTCACTGCATCAATCTTGGATGGATCAACACTAATTCCACTACCGGAAATAACATGCCCAAAAAAACTTACTTCCGATAACCAAAACTCACACTTAGACAACTTAGCATACAATTTCTTTTCCTTCAAAATTTGCAACGCAACGATCCTTAAATACTCTTCATGCTTCTCTTGCAACTTATAATAAATCAAAATATCGTCGATGAACACCACCACGAAACGATCCAAATGCTCATGAAAGATACGATTCATGTATTCATAAACACACCCGGCGCATTAGAAACTCCGAATGGCATCACAAAATATTCGTAATGACCATACCGTGTCCTAAAAGATGTCTTCTGAATATCTTCCTTTTTCACACGAATCTGGTGATAACCGGATCTCAAATCAATCTTGCTAAAAACACGTGCACCAACCAATTGGTCCATTAAATCATCGATCCTAGGAAGCGGATACTTATTCTTAATTGTCACCTTGTTCAATTGTCTATAATCAATACACAAACGCATGCTTCCATCCTTTTTCTTCACCAACAATACCGGAGCACCCCAAGGAGAAACGATAGGCCTTACAAATTTCTTGTCCAACAAGTCATTCAATTGTTTCTTCAATTCTACCAACTCCGATGCCGACATACGATACGGTGCCATCGAAACTGGTCTAGTACCCGGAACTAGATCAATGGAAAATTCAACTTCTCTTTCCGGCGGTACATCTGTAATATCCTCCGGAAACACTTTTAGAAAGTCACACACCACTAGAAAAACATCAAGTTCCACCTTACTTTCCACGGACAAAGATGCAAACAAACCGAACAATGGAGCTCCATCCGCTAAAAGTTTCTTCAACTCTTTAGTGGATAGAAAACTCACCTCTTCATCGTCTTCCAAAGAAGGAAACCTTACTAACTTGTGATAGAAATCTATATGAACTCGATTAAACTGTAACCAGTTCATACCCAAGATCACGTCCAAACCTTCCAAAGGTAAACACACCAAATCCATAACAAAGTCTCTACCATACATGGTCAGATGACAACTTACACACACCGAGGACGTAGTTACCGACCCTGAAGCATGAGTCTCAATAACCATCTCGCCACCCCAAGAAGTCACAAACAAGTCCAAACGCTTAGCGCACTCATGAGAAATGAATGAATGAGTCGCTCCCGTATCAATAATAGAAATTAAAGGCATACTATTAATAAATCATATACCTTTAATCAGGCGGTCTGCACTGGTAGTATCCTTCCCAGCTAAAGCAAACACTTTACCACCTGCCTGAGTTTGCTTCGGCTTAGTACACTTAGTACTAATATGCCCCACTTCTCCATAATTAAAACATTTCACTGCATTCCTTCTACAATCAGTTGTAGCATGGCCAATGCCTCCATAGTTAGAACACTTTGCAATGGTCTTTCCACAATCAAAAGACTTATGCCCCATCTCACCACACTTGAAGCACTTAACCATACCGGAACCCCCACCTCCGGATCTCCTATCGAAGTTTCCCCTTATCAACAGGCGTCACATACGGTCCACTCCTTACTTGTTGTTTCCCTTTCCTCTCATTCACACTCTTATAATGTGTGGAACGAGCTTTGCTATGTTCTTCAAAAATCCTACAACATTCGACCAAATCCGAAAACCTTCGAATTCGTTGATACCCCACCGTTTGCTTAATCTCAGGGCGCAAGCCATTCTCATACTTAATACATTTAGAAATTTCCTCCGTCACCACCGCATAATGAGGATGAAATTGAACCAATTCCACAAACTTCGCCGTGTAGTCTACCACGGACATATTGCCTTGCTTCAACTCAAGAAATTCCATTTCTTTCTTCCCCTTCACACTTTCGGGATAATACTTCCTCAAGAATTTCGTACGAAACAAATCCCAAGTGATTGTTTCCTCATTCACCTCAATAACTTGTCGCATACCGACCCACCAGTCGTCGGCTTCTTCCCTCAGCATGTGAGTCCCAAGTCTCACCTTGTTTCCTTCAGCACAATTTATAACTCTGAAAACTCTTTCGATCTCTTTCAACCAAATCTGAGCACCGTCAGGATCGAATCTCCCTTTAAAGACCGGCGGCTGATTCTTCCTGAACTCATCATTCTCATTCGCATTCGGCGCACCCTGCACCGCTCTAGCCATCGCTTCCATGGCAGCAGCCATCGCAGCATCATTCCTACCAGCCATATTCTGAGCAACCCAGAAACAACAACAAGGTTAAACCATAGCTTAACCGTCAACAACAATAAGACAAACACAACAGACTCAACATTGGCTCTGATACCACTTAATGTAACACCCCCTTTCTATACCCCCAAATAACCAAAAGAATCATTTAGGCACGAATTCAAAATTTCATCAGAGTAATATTTAAAATACGGTATAAAAGGAACATGTCACATTATGCTTGAATTAAAACACATACAACACCTGCTCATAATAGATATGCAACAATGGGTAGCAAACACATCAGAGGATCTTAGTCCTTATACCCACATCTCAAATATTTAGAATAAAAGCGGAAAATCTAAACATTTGAATCACAATCGACATGTATTTACATATATACATATTCACATCATTCCATGTAATTCATCAACAACATTCATGTTTACAAAACATGCAACACCAATAATACATATACAAATGTATTCATCAAAAATAGCCCAAGGCTTCCTATGCTACCCGGTGTTACATATCAGAGCCATCTGACCAAAACTAATGAAGATGCGCTTCACAAAAAGGGATAACCAACACCTAATCTGTAATGCCTCATAGAGCATCATAAAACAGCAGAAGGGTGAGAAATAATATCATAATATTCCATGCATAAATCATATATAAACATATCAGTAGTTACACATCTTCTGCATTCACAACCCAACTCACCTCAATCATTCTATACATCGCAATGTATCCATATAAGTATCTATATATAAATAGAGCGCCAAGCATATACAATACGCAATCAACAATGTTTATATCAATCCATATAAACCTACATATATATACATATATTCACACACACACACACACACACACACACACAGACACACACACACACACACACACACACACACACACACACACACACACAGATATATATATATATATATATATATATATATATATATATATATATATATATATATATATATATATATATATATATATATATATATATATATATATATATATATATATATATATATATATATATATATATATATATATATATATATATATATATATATATATATATATATATATATATATATATATATATATATATATATATACATATTTTCAAGTATACTCACTTATGCCATTATCACAATTCGCATTAATTCACAAAAACATACACAATATGTTTATATCATCACCATTTCACATAAACATCCACATACATGTTTATTTCACCAATGCATCATATAAAGATGATAATGCAACTCATAGAGACCGACTCACGACTCTATGCAGATGCAAATGCAGTACCGACTCAATTCAGCAGGTTCAATTGAAGAACCAAAATGGAACCATCGCTCGTTACCGAAGTAACTCCCCGTCGAGCCTACGATGTTCACCCATCGCTCACACCCACATGGGCACACGATGTTTCAGGATTGCTCACACCCCACATGGGCACACAATCGTTCTGCAGATTCTACGCGGAATCAAATATAACCATCGCATCATACGAGGTTCTGCAAATCCTACGCAGGATCAAATGTAACCATCGCTCACACGAGGTTCTGCATATCCTACACGGGATCAATTAACACAAATGCATATCATGATACTTCACATGCTAACATGACTCAATCAACTATAAACCATCGCTTACACGAGGTTCTGCAGATCCTACGCGGGATCAATTAACACAAAATGCATACATATTCGCAAATATATTATCATGCATTCTTCACATTCATCACAATTACCATGCATTTTTATTCAATTCAAACATTGCATATCATTTGCCCAACGGACACACTCACAATTGATCCATAACCTAGGACTCACGCCATACGGCTACCCACAGCATAACATATCACAACAGCACACAAATCGTCCATTCAAGTAAGGATTAACGTAACCGAAATAAACAAATAACATAGGAAAAGAAAACACAGGAATTGGAAAAAAAATGCTGTCACATTTGCTGACCTTCGCCTGGCAAAGCCTCTGGCGAATGCTCGCTACCTCCTTCGCCTGGCGAACTCGTTAGCGAAGGCAGTTAGAAGCTATTGGAAATATTTGCTACCACTCTCTTGATTCATTCGCCTGGAGAACCCTCGCGACTATCCTTCGCCCGACGAACTTGCCAGCGAAGACTGAATTTGGCTACTGACTTGGTTCGCTGACCACTCGCTAGGCTTCGTCTGGAGAAGCTTCGCTACCACTCGCCTGGCGAACCTGCGAACTCAGAAATCCCTAAATGTCCAAAAATTCTGAAACTCATCGAATCTAACCGATTCTATTCCAACTCATCTCAGCAACACCACCCAACATCCCTCGATTTAAACTTTACCACTTATTCTCATTTTCAACCATTAAAAACTCGATTCTACCGATTAAATCAAATTTAACCTAGAAATGGAAAGTGTAGAAAACTACCAAACAATCCACACACACATACATGATCATACCTATGGATAGAATAATAAAGTTTCACACCCTTACCCGATTATTCGAAAGCTTGGATGTTGGTTCTTGATGATTTTAGGTTTTGCTCTTCTTCCTCCTCTTTCTCTTCTCTTCTTCTTTCTCTTTTCTTTCTCTCTAACTCTCTTTCTATTTTCTCCCCTATTTCCTCTTATACTTTTTCCTTCAATTCTATTTTTATCAAAAGACTAAAATACCTTCCAATCTAAATTTTACCCGAAACTCTCCGAAATGGTAAAATATTAAAACATACTAAATTAACACATCAAATTCACAATTAAAACAATTATTACTCAATTTAAATAGCACACTCAATAAAATGAAATAATCGAAATTGGGGCGTTACAATAAACATTTTATTCTGGACAGAAATCCATACTGATATTTTTCAGAATAAATTTAAATCTATCTTCAGCAAGGGGTTTTATAAATATATCAGCCCATTGATGATCTGTATTAACAATGTTTAAACTGATAATACCCTTCTGAACATAGTCTCTGATGAAGTGATGTTTTATCTCTATATGTTTTACCTTAGAGTGTAAAATAGGGTTTTTAGATAAACATATAGCAGAAGTATTATCACAGAAGATTGAAATGTTACTCTCATGGATCTGACAGTCTTCTAGTTTACTCTTCATCTAGAGCATCTGAGTGCTACAACCAGCAGCAGCAATGTATTCTGCTTATGTTGTTGAAAGTGCAATAGTGGGTTGCTTCTTGCTGAACCAAGAGATCAGATGACTTCCAAGAAACTGACAGCTTCTAGAAGTACTTTTTCTTTCAACTCTGTCTCCAGCGTAGTCAGCATCACAGAATCCAACTAATTTATAATCATCAGATCTTCTGTAACACAAAGCCACATTAGTAGTACCTTTCAGATACCTTAGAATCCTCTTAACAGTTGTTAAGTGAGATTCTCTAGGATCTGATTGGAATTTGGCACACAAGCAAACATTGAATAGAATATCAGGTCTAGAAGCAGTCAGATATAGAAGAGAACCAATCATACCTCTGTAGAGCTTCTGATCTACCTTCTTACTTACCTCTTCCTTTACAAGAGTGCTTGTAGGATGCATTGGAGTCTTTGCTGATTTGCTTTCAGTCATGTTAAATTCATTGGAGTTTGATTGACTTGGATGCCCCGAAAGAATCTGAGTTCTCCCATCATGCTCATCTCAAATTCAGCCTGCATAGAAAGAGCAAACTCCTTTCCTAGTGTAACATTCGTAGATCCAAATATAATATCATCTACGTAAATTTGACAAATTAACAAATCTTTCTTAAATGATTTACAAAAGAGAGTTGTATCCACTTTGCCTTTGATAAAATTCTTTTCCAAAAGAAAATTACTTAATCTCTCATACCAAGCTCTGGGAGCTTGTTTTAAACCATAGAGTGATTTTTTAAGTTTAAAAACATGTCTTGGAAATTTCAGTTTCAAAGCTAAGAGGTTGATGAACATAAACTTCCTCTTCTATAATACCATTTAAGAAGGCACTCTTAACATTCATCTGATAAAGAGTGATGTTATTTTGTGCAGTAAAAGAAATGGGTAGGCGTATAGACTCTGACCTGGCCACAGGAGCATAAGTCTCTGCGTAGTCAATTCCTTCTTGCTGACTATACCCTTGAGCAACTAGCCTTGCTTTGTTCCTTACAACTTCTCCTTGCTCATTCAATTTGTTTCTGAAGACCCATTTAGTTCCAATAATATTGAATCCTTTTGGTCTTGGAACCAGATCCTAAACGTCATTTTTGGTGAATTAATTTAGCTCTTCTTACATAGCAAGTATCCACTCATTATCATTCATAGCTTCATCTATAGAAGTTAATTCAATGATAAACACCAACCCAAAAAGTGACGTTGCAGATGATCTGAGGAAAGACCTTGTTCTGATAGGGTCATCCTTCTTCCCAATTATCACATCCTCTGGGTGAGAGGCTTTGATTCTGGATGATGATCCCTTAACATTTGGTTCTTCATAAACATTCAAATTGTTCATCTGAGCAGCCAATGGAGTTGCATCTGGCGTTGCTTCTGGTTCTTTCACTTGAGCCTTTTCTGCCTCTGAGTCTTTAGAGTCTGTGAGAATTACTTCTCTATCTGCAAAATTAACAAGTATTGTATACTCTGTAGCCTTTAGAGCGTTTAGAATACCCAAGCATGAAACATTTCTGTGCTTTAGAATCAAACTTGTTCAGATTCTCTTTAGTATTCAACATAAAACATACACATCCAAAAGGATGGAAATAATAAATGTTGGGCTTTCTATTCCTTCACAATTCATAGGGTGTCTTCTCCAAAAGAGGTCTTACAGACACTTTGTTCTGAATATAGCAAGCTGTGTTAATTGCTTCTGCCCAAAAATGTTTTGCCAGATTAGTCTCGTTGATCATGGTTCTGGCCATTTCTTGCAATGTTCTATTTTTCCTCTCTACAACTCCATTCTGTTGAGGAGTTCTAGGGTAGGAGAAATCATGTGCAATGCCATTTTCTTTAAAATATTTTTCAAAATATTTGATTTCAAATTCACCACCATGATCACTTCTGACTTTAACAATTTTAAAATCTTTTTCATTCTGGACTTGTTTGCAGAAGTCAAAGAATAGAGAATGTGACTCATCCTTGTGTTTTAGGAATTTCACCCATGTTCATCTGCTGTAGTCATCAACAATGACTAATCCATACTTCATGCCTCTGATGGATGCAATTTTGAAAATTTTCCTTTCTGACATGCTTCACAAAGAGCATCTAAGTTGAACTTCAACTGAGGAAGTCCTCTGACCAGATTGAGTTTATTAATCTGAGATATATGTCTCATACTAATATGCCCCAATCTTCTGTGCCAGACCCATTGCTCATCATTAACAGACAGAAGGAATTTTACATTCTGAACCTTAAGTTCTGAAAGATTGATTTTATAAATGTTATTCTTCCTCTTTCCATTAAATAGGATTGAGCCATCCTTTTGACTGACAGCCTTGCAACATTTTTTATTAAAGATTATGTCATAACCATTATGACTTAATTGACTTATGGACAATAAGTTATGTGTTAATCCTTCAACAAGTAAGAAATTAGAAATGGAAGGAAGATTACCATTTCCAATAGTTCCAAAGCCAACTATCTTTCCCCTCTAGTTCCCTCCAAACTTGACGTCTCCCCCAGATCTAAGTTCCAGGCTTTGGAACATAAACCTTTTTCCCGTCATGTGACTCGAGCAGCCAGAGTCCAGGTACCAAGATTGGTGTTTTGACTTTGCTGCTAAAGATATCTGCAACAAGTATTATTTTGTCTTTAGGTACCCAGATCTTTTTGGGTCCTTTAGGGTTAGTTGCCTTAAAGTTTTTTCTGAACTTCTGTCTTCTGACAGCAGATTTGTTATGACTAACTTTAGGTTTAAACACAGGAATGTTCTGACCAGAACGTGTGTGTTTAATATCATTAAGATGACCATACTTAAAAGTAGAATATAGAGGAGTATGCTTAATGATTAGTTTATCAACAGATGTTGGATTTAAATCTTTCTTAGAAGAAGATTCATATCCAATACCCTTCCTGTTATTTCTGCTTACACCATACATCATTTAAGCCATCTTGCTTCTCTCTAGGCTTCTTGCCAGAAACTTCTGAAAACTATAGTCATATTCTTCTAAAATATTTTTATATTTTGACTTAGTTTCAACTTCAGAATTTTGTTGAGCTTTTTCTAATTCATTTTTAATTTTCAAATTGTTTGCTTTGAGCTCAACAATTTCCGATTTCAGAAGATCATTCTCAGATACAAGATTGTTTTCACGCTTCTTGTATTTGAGCTTAATCTTACTATAGTTTTCCAACATTTTAGATAAACTCACAATAAGTTCTGCTCTAGAAAGTTCAGAAAATACCTCCTCAAAATTTGATTCTGATTCTGATTCTGATCCAGATGTTTTTGCATGGTCTTCTACATCAGCCATGAGTGCCATGTTCGCACATTCTTCATCTGAGTCTGATGAAGATTCAGATGCATCTGAATCATCCCAGGTTGCCATCATAACTTTCTTTTTATGATCAGACTTCCTTCTTGGCTTCTCCTTCTGAAGCTTTGGGCATTCATTCTTGTAGTGCCCAGGTTCCTTGCATTCATAGCAGACAACCTCTTTCTTTCTAGATCTTTTGTGTCCAGAAGACTCTTTACGTTGATCTGGTTTCCTGAATTTTTTGAATTTCTTCTGCTTATGCTTCTAGAGTTTGTTGATCCTTCTGGACAGCAGGGATAATTCATCTTCTTCTTCAGAAGAAGATTCTTCAGAACTTTCTTCTAAAACTTGTAAAGCTTTGGCAAATGTTTTAGACTTTAAAGCAACAGACTTACCTTTTTTCTGGGGTTTGTCTTCTTCTAGTTCAATCTCATGACTCCTCAGAGAGATGATCAGTTCCTCCAGCGTGATCTTGTTCAGATCCTTTGCTAGCTTCAGAGCAGTGACCATTGGTCTCCATCTAATTGGCAAACTTCTGGTGATCTTCTTAACATGATCAGTAGTGGAGTAACCCTTGTCCAGAACTTTCAAGCCAGTTGTGAGAATCTGGAATCTAGAGAACATAACTTCTACAGATTCAGATTCCTCCATTTTGAAGGCTTCATATTTCTTGATCAGCGCCAGAGCCTTGGTCTCCTTGACTTGAGAATTCCCTTCATGAGTCATCTTCGAAGATTGAAACATACCAAATGTTGTTTCTCTGTTAGTAATTTTCTCATACTCAGTATGACATATAGCATTTAGTAGTATGGTTCTTGCTTTATTATGATTCCTGATTTTTTTCTTCTGAGCTTCAGTCATAGATTTTTTGTCTATCTTTTTGCCATCCCCATCAGTGGGGTGAACATAGCCATCAATGATTAAATCCCAAAGGTCAGCATCATATCCTAGAAAGAAGCTTTGAATTGTATCTTTCCAGTAGTCAAACTTCTCCCCATCAAACATAGGGGGTTTAGTGTTGATTCTATCTCTGTCCTCCTATCTGTTGTTGTTAGATGTTGAAGCTTCAGCCATAATGTATCAACCAAAATATATCAAGAGTTTTCTCAACTGGATCTTTTCTGTTCATGGTGAAGTGAGAGCAGTAACAGAACCGGAGCTCTGATGCCAACTGAAGGTGAGAAAAACACTTAGAAGGGGGGTTGAATAAGGGTTTAGAGATAATTATGGCAATAAAAACAACACAATATTTTTATCCTAGTTCGTTGAACTCAACTAATCCAGTCCATCCTATCGAGGTGATTTGCCTTTCTCCACAAGGACTTAATCCACTATATTCAAACAGATTACAATGTCAACCACTAAGAACAACCGACTTAGTCTTCTCAAGAAATCCTTACCACAACTTGGTCTTCTTAAGGAATCTTTTACAAATAAATGTAAACTAACAAGTGTTTAAGATGCTTATAAAAAGCTATAGCACAAACTGTGATTTTTATACTTAGATTAAGAACGAATAAAAACTATTCAGCTTTGAGTAAGAAAGATTTTATGAGAGTTGTTGAATAATTTCAATGAGTTTTTCAATCATTCGTTAACCTTGAAGAGATGTTAAAGACGTTCTTTTATAGTGCTGAAAGTCCAATGCTTGAAGACTGTGCAATTAGAGTAGCTGTAGCCTTTTGTCTTCACATGACTTTTCCTTTTTCAGAAGTGGAATGTTTAGAGAAATGCCTTTTGCCTGAATCCTTGTGTCTATCACAGATAAGGAATAGTTCCGTTGGAGAGGACGTTAAGAATAGTACTAAGTATATTCACGTGCTGACATTTTTTCAAACATAAACAACATCAGATCCTCTGATGTGCTTCTTGTTCTTCAGATCATATTCAATGATATCAGAGTTGCAGCAACAGTGCTTCAGCGTGAGTGATCTGATCAGAGCATACTTTTTTATCAGAGCCTCTGTACTTGCAGCGTAAAGTACATTCAGAGTCTTCTGAAACAATGCTTTAAACTCTTCATACAAGCTCTTCAGCTACGCTTTAGATGCTTCTCCAGCTTCTGCTTCAGAGTCTTCTGCAGCTTCTGCTTCAGAGTCTCTTCTGACAGTGCTCAGAGTCTTCTGATGACTTGCTTCTGATGCTTCAGAGTTTTGCGTAACTTGCTTTTGATGCTTCAGAGCTTTGCGTAGAGTAATGTTCAGATGCGTTTTTGCTTCCATAAGAATATTTAATTCAATATCTGGAACACAAAACACTTGAATAAAATTAAAGTATATATTTTCTTAATACAAAATTTCATTAGTGTTATCATCAAAACATAAAGATATAGTTGGCTACATGTCAAAATGGATTGAAGCAAATTACCTCTCCTACAAATGATGCACGAGTTGTAATCAAGATGCTTAAAAAAATTATTTTCCAAGGTTTTGTGTCCATAGGTTGGTAATAAGTGATGGCGAGTCTCACTTCATTGCTAAGCAGTTTGAGAACCTATTGAAAAAGTATGGAGTGAAACATCAGGTTGCAAGGCCCTATAACCCGTAGAGAAGAGGTCAGGTAGAAGTCTCCAATAGGGAGATTAAAAATATCTTAGAGAATACAATTTCCTCTCTAGGAAGGATTGTGACACCAAGATAGATGATTCTCTATGGGCATAATGAACTACTTATAAAACAATAATAGGAACCACCTCATTCATGCATGTTTATGGGAAATCTTGTCACCTACCTGTGAAACTAGAATATAAATCTTATTGGGATATCAAAGTTTTTAATATGGAGGAACTCAAGCTTGATACGTATGAGAATGCAAATATTTGTATTGTAAGGTAGGATGATTTATATTTTTGTTAATTCTAAGTTGAAGCTTTTCCATGGAAAACTCCATTCATGGTGGTATAGAACCTTTGAGGTGCGAAGGGTAATGTCGTACAGAGTTATTAAAGTGTGGAGCAAGTCAATCAGGGCATTTGTGTAAACAGGCAACATCTAAAACACTATATCATTGGAGATGTAGCCGAGTAAGGGGAATTTTTGACTCTAAAAGAGCTTCCTTGAGTGTTGAAAAGTAGGAAAGGTGAGCTGAACGGATTTAAACAAAACACTGCGCGGGAGGCAAACCACAAGTTTTTATACTAATGATGTTTTTTTATATGTTTTATGTTTTGTTTTGGGTGAATTTAATGAGATTCAAGTGAAGAAAGTTAATAATAGTGGAATAGATGTCAGAGAAAGGAGATAAACTAGAAAGAGGATCAAAATGCCAAGCCATCCCAAAACACCACAAAAAATCACGTCACAAATTAAAAACTAGGGGTACTACGGTCTGCCCGTAGTATAGGCTATGAACTGTATCACTCCTTAGCACCCATAACACATAACATGCCCCCTAAGACTACTAAGGGTATCCTGTAGTCATTTTTGTGGCCCGTAGTACCCCAAGAAGCCTCCCCTATAAAAAAATCAGGGCCAATTATGGGTAACTCGTAGTCCCTACTACTGCCCGTAACACCTAGAAGTTCAAAATTGTTTTTTCTTTCCCACTTAAGTGGTGGGCCCCATCACCCTAAAATCCCACCAATCATCACACAAAAATTCACCTATATCCTCCCGTTTTTAGATTTTTCCACTCACTTTTTTATTTTACTCCCTCTTTCCAACTTACTCCATTTTTATCTTCTCTCCTAATTTCTATAAAAACTGTAAAACTACATTTACCAATGACCTAAAACCTTTACATTAACCCACACCCACCCCATAAAAGCCAACCCCGCCTACCAATAATAGACATTTTCATCTCCCAAAACCCGAAGCCACAACCAAAAATCCTTAAAACTAAAAATATGGATTTTCATTTTTTTCAAGCTTCTCAAAAAATGGCACCCAAAAAAGCTGACAAAAGAAAGCATCCTCAAAACATCAAGAGATATAAAAAGAAGATGGAGTTCTTTAAACTCCGACCCTATAGAATTAAATTCTCAAATAAATACCAAATAACAAAGTTGAGATGCTTGCTCAATGGAGGATCACTCTGACCAGGTATGTGGATGACGATAATTTAATTACCCTGGGGTTGAAATTATAGGTAGATATGTTATTTAGACAAATACAGATTAATTATTTTGTGTTGATGGAATATACCACATATGAGAGAATAACCCTGAATATTTACCAAAGGAAGAAGAATTCCCCGAATTTGGTAGTAACAACCCAGATGTTCGAAAACTTTGATGCACCATTTTTCCCTCCTACCCAACAAGAAACAACTTATTCAAATAAAAATAAGGACCAAATCAGGAGGATGGAAGTCGAGATATTGATGCAGCAACTTATGCTTGTTTTGTGAGTCTCTTCTTCATTCTTTTACTTTTTACTAAAAAATTAAGGATAACTTTTAGTTTAAGAATGAGGGGATTTATATGATTTCAAGTATAGTTATTTGTTTGTTTTATTTTGTTATGTTTGCTGTGTTTGTATGTCTTTTGAGGCAATTTCAAAATCCTTTCATACCTTGAAAATTTGTATTGTCTGTGTGCAGGTAAAGTATATTCAATACATGTGAAGAGATATTTAAGGTTAAGGACCCTAGGAAAATTTAGTAAAATAGTTTTGTCCCGATGCTTAGAATCTTCCTGCATGATACTAATTAAACTCAATTTGACTTGTGACCTCTGTGATTTGTGCTTATTTTCTAAGTAAATTACATAAAATGATCTAGCATAAAATTTTGTTGGCATACTGTGTGTTATCTGACTAAGGAGAAATATATATATATCGTTTGAGACATTTTAATATGCTGGCGAAAGTAGATGTTAAAATTTCTCTATTTTACTATTATTTACTTGTTTCTTGTATTGGATTAAGGAAATTTTGTGAGTCTGTTTAAGGAAGAAGTCATGTACCTAAGTCATATTTTAATCATATTATTACTTAATCGAAATCATTTTTTTAAACTAAATTTTGACCGCTTTAGCTAAACATGTATAAAGTAGAACTCAACACTTCGAGAATTGAACTTTGTGGGAACGATAATCTTTAGGCAAAATTACAGTTTTAGTCCCTATGTTTTAATCTTTTTATGAAATTAATCACGTTATTTTATTTTTAAATAGTCTTGGTCCGCTTTAAGACTTGTGGACTCAAATTTAATGATGTGTCATTTTTATAATGACGTATCACATTATTTCTTGATGAGTCACAATTCAACTATATTAAGTATTGACATATCATTTTTTTTATAATAAAAAAAATAGAAGAAAAAAAAATTAACAAAAACTAAAAAACATTAAAATAATACAGAATTAAAATCGAATAAAAAAGTCATCTTCTACCTAAATTTTACTTATAAACTAGAAAAATCAAGAACACACGTACCAAATGATCTTCCTCTTCTATCATTCAACCCGACATTTATAAAATTATCCTTTATGCATTCAACTTATTATCTTTTATTCTTCTCAATTTCTTTGATTTTCTCCTTAGATTCCAAATAAAAAACCAAAAAAATCGGATATACGCAAAGCCTATGGAATACGATAAAGACGAGATTTAGAATCACTAATTTGAACACACATCAACTAGATTTTGTTCACTTTAAGGTTGGACAGTTTCCAATGTGTGTGAAATATAACCCAATTGAAAAGACAACACAAGTGTTTATGTTCACGCAATTAGTTGATCACTTGGTGTGCAAGACACCTCAAGTGAATTTCAATATGTGAATGAAGTGCTATAGTATTCAATTATAATCAAGGATTGTAATAAGGTTTATAAAAATGGTTCAACACTACACACACCAGAACTTTAATCAACTAAATTGTTTGCACACAAAATCAAAATTCAACAATGGAAAGAGTAAAGAGAGAACACCAATTTGTTGAGGCAGTTCCCCTGTCGTCCTCACTCAGGGTACGTCTGTCCTCAATTCTAAAAATAGAATTGAGACCTGTATATACATAACCTGTTTAATTAAACCCAATTGTTGATGCAGAGCCTATGCCTTCTCTTCCCTTGATTCAAGCTAAATCAAGTCCTTCGAATGTGATGATTAAACCTCCGATTACGACACTCCCTTTGAATAACCCTCTGGTCTTGAAATCTTGCCCGGATGATTTCAAACACCAATGATTCGAATCGAAATATTCCTACCACAATCCTTCGGTTACCGCTACTAAACTGAAATAACCTCTTGTTCTTCAATTACCTTCGCTCGGATGAATATGTGAAGGACTGATTTGTGCAAAAACCCCCAAAATCCAAGATTCTTAGAGGACAAAACCCTCACGGTTTTATTCAAGAAAAACCCACTGATTTCTCAACCCAAACCTGACCACACCAATCCTACATTTGGATGTTATCACCTCGATGATGCAGAATACACAAGAAAAATGATTATGTGTAGTTGAGAAAATGCAAGAAAGAGGATGACGATGATGAGAACCAAATTAGTGTATATTTTCACTTTTCTTGTTGTTTTTTGAAGAATGAACTAACTCAATATATATGCAAATGTGAAAACAATTAACCAACTTAAAAAACACTTTAAAAGTTTCACATAGCATAATTTTGGTGAAAAACACGCGAGCGGTCGACCTACAGCAATAGGAGGGTTGACCTGAGTTCTCTTGATTTTAGGCTATGCAGAAAACAAAACTTTGCGTCGATCGAAACAAGTCATGCATCGACTCACATGACACAAATTTAGACAATAAAAAATGCACACAATATGAGTCGACCGGAGGGTAGTTGTGCATCAGCCTATTCTGTATACTCTAAAACAGCTCGATTGAGGGTGTTGAAGCTGTTAATGAGAGCATGATATTGTCTCGATGCAGTTTCAACGATGTCATCAATCCTACCCATCACAGCTAATGTAAAAGAGGTTACATTTTCTGTGTGAACTTGAAGCTAGTTCTACAATTGTGAGAACCGCTCATCTTGGGTAGACATGATGATTCGCTATTCAAGCTGCATACTCCTCATTAGATCAAGGAGTTCATCGTTGTTTTGTTGGGGACGCAGAGGTGATGCAGGCACGTGACTCCAATCTGGGGTCTCTTGATGTTCCCAATTTGGTGCTTGTGGCATGTAATTTTCACCCAATAATGTCCAGCCAGTATGTTGTCAGGCACCCCATCCTTGGTTATCATCATGTACCAAGTGGGATGATTGATCTAGCCAACCACTTTCATTGTGTTCATCAGTTCCCATGTGTTTTCCACCCTCTTCTTCTTATTCTTCTTCTTCTTCTTCGTGTTCATCGCTCTCATCGGATTCCTCTAACCGAGAACTAGTGACAACGAATCTGTAGCGATTGTCTCTCGGATCCCAAATATACCCCATCATAGTCAGAGTCTTTTGGTAGAACTCTTGGTCAGTTGTCAGAGATGTATAGGGAAGACCTAGATCTGTTACATTTGCATTATTGAGAACTGTTTGGATAAAGGAGCCATATGACAAAGCGGTTACTCTACCAGAATATTTCAGTGAGTAGATTCAAATAACAATATAGTGAGGCCAGTTAATCCTAATCTTATTTTTCAGAGTGTAGAGCAAGTGAACCTCAGCTTGATCCACCCGAGAGTAACCACATTTCTTGGGAATCAGGATGTGCGAAATAATCCACTGCAAGATTCCATCAAAAGGTTTTAATTTTCCAGTCGTGACCGATTTCAGGAAGAGGTCACTAGCGACGATGTCAACATCATAAGGTTTCTTCAGCATAGAATTCAAGGCCTCCTTAAAGTCATAACCAATCACAGTATGAATATCTGTTGTCTTAATGATTGGCTCAGCAGACAAAGGATACATATTGAATAAATTTTTCCAAACAGAGTCATTAACATAAACCTTGTTATTTCCAAGTTTAGTATTAAACTCAAAACCCTCAAATTTACCTTGAAGACCAGTGTAGAAGACTCTTACCAAGTCTTCATTGTATTTAACATCACATTTCAAATCACTTCTTAAATATGCATTCTCTCAGCAGTTTTTCTATAGTAAACATGTTCCTTGACTATGGATCTTTTGCTAAAAAAATTCTCATAAATCTCAGAGTATTCAGGAGGTAAGAGAGAAATAGTTGTTACTGGTAACATAGCTCTAGATGGACCAGCTTGAGCGGATGGAGCTCGAGTAGTTATTTTTCCGCTACCTCTTCTTGTAGCCATTTGATCAACTCTTTGAAGATGAAGAATAGTAGAAACGGAGTTTTTCCTTTTGGGATAGATAGGAGAAACTTACTTTACCCTTTTGATGGAGAAATTAGGTTTTGAAGGAGACTTTGGGAAGAGGAGAGGTAGAGAAATAACCTTGAGTAGGTGCAATGAAAAATGTAAGTGCTAATGATGATGTAGTTTGAATGCATAACAAGAACATAAATACATACAATGAGTTAAGGAATTTGAATAGTTCATCAAAAAAAGAGAACTATCCAGCATCATCGTGCGACGCGTCGATCTATGTAGGTTGTGCGTCGATGCATACTGTAAGAATAAACATAGTGAGAGATTTTTAGTGTTTGAGTCGACCAGAAGGTCGACCTGAGTGGAGCCACTTTATAAACCTGAAAGTTTGCAGTTTTGTGAGTCGACCGGAGTCCTGTGCAGGTCGACTCATGCAATTGAAAATAACATAATTCATTAATTTGGTTCAAACAAGCATCCAAAAGACATAAATAGACAATATACTTAATTTTCAAACATGCAAAGGGATGAAACGTGCTTAATCATGAAATAAACATAAACAATAACACATAACTTGATACATTACTTTACACGAATGAGGTGAAGAGTTTGCGAATAAGGAAAGATAGTACCTCAACTCCAATTGATAGCAAATGCCCTCACATATGGCTCTATACTTCTTCATTGGTTAAATAAAAATATGAACAAAGCACATATATTTAAAGCATGTAATAATGACCTCCTAAACACGATCCGAGATGTCGAGAACACTGATTTCTCTACGGATGTGAAAGAAAGGCTCTGTAGCGAGTGTTTTTGTAAAATTATCCGTAAATTGATTCTTAGTATCAACGTGCTCAAATACCATTTCACCCTACTGTTGCACCCCAAAATTTGCTCAACCTTTTCTTACCTGGTTTATGTTTCATTGCATTATCATCTGCATAGTTATATCATTTGCATATCATGTTATCATTCATATAGCAGGGGATCAAGCGTTATTCTTATCAAGAGAAGCCTATCAAGAGGTCTCATTCAAGATTAAGAAGTTGTCAAAGTCATCAGAAGGTGGTTTGAGTGCCTAAGGGTTTATATGTTTGAGTGTGAATCTTCTCCTAACTTGAGGATCAATTGAAGACCATCAGAGGGTTGTGAAGTGGTGAATGTGAAAATAGGATGTGTATGGAGCTCATATAATGCCTAGAGGGCCATGGGAGAGTTTAATCAAGTCATTGTGTCAAGGGCAAGAGCCAAAGTTGAGGTGCAAGCAATTAGGGTTTCATCTGGGTTAATCCTAGGTCAACTGTGCAATTGAAGGGTATCAAAGCCTACTTTTAGGTCATGGAGTTCATGGAATGACATGTTAAGACACTTATGGTGTTGTGCCAAGATCAAATTGTCGTACCTAGAAAAATACGATCCTCACGATAGACGCGGAAAATACTGTTAGAAACAGAGTCGCCACCGAACTTTATTCATTCCAAGGATGGAATAGGAAAATATCGATAAAACCTTGAAGGAGATAAGAACATGGTCATCGCAACCAATATTCTAGGTTCGGGAGTCGGTTACGCGGAGTGAAGGTATTAGCACCCTCTACGTCCGTTGTACTCAACGGGAACCTCTTGATCGATTCGAGAGTAAAGTTATCTACGCTTGTTTGTTTTCTTCTAAGGTTTCTCCTATATGGGAAATGGGTGGTTTATAGATAGGGTGCTCGCCAAGGATTGGGGTCCTTGTGCCTACGTATCCTCACTTTTAAGAAGTGGAAAATCAGAGCATTCGTAGTTCGTGGGACTACGGGAAAAAGAGGGGATCGTGCTCGCCAAGATCATCGCAATCTTGTGCCTACGTATCTTACATTCACGAGGGAATGAAGAATCAGAGCAGCCGTAGTTCGGCTAACTACGGTAAAAGGTTTGGTATGTGAACGAGTGTTTAGGTCGCATTCTAACTGCTAAACGTTGGCTTGTCTGCTCACTAGGGGAGGCTGAAGCACGCGTTTATTATACGCGGAAGAATGAGCTAAACAATGTTCTTTCGGAAAGTGTTTGGGCTAGAAATCGCACGAGGGCGAGGAACGCGTTGGATGTTTTGGTTAGAGGATATATTTGAATAGGTTTGTAATTTCGATCGCACGAGGAAGAGAGAGAGGAGTTTGGTTAGGTAATTTGATAGAGAATGACGACTATTTGATAAACGAGACGTCAGCCTCGTAATCAATTAATCGGGATATCATTGGAATGCTAGATTCCAACAACAACTTTTTCATTCGAGTATTTACGAAATATGTTCGAGAAAGTTTCGATCGCATGGGGGCGAGAGAAGAGAGTTGGGTTGAATACTTTAAGGGAGAATGACGACTACTCGATAAATGAGACGTCAGTCTCGCAATCGATTAATCGGGGTATCGTTGGAATGCTAGATCCCAACAACACCTTTTTCATTTAATTATGAAATTGTATTTGAATGGACAATGACGATGTTTGTCCAAATAATTAGGGCACGTGTTTTATAGACGAAAGGTTGGGTAATCCACAACTTAAATCGTACGCCTCAAGAGTGGTTACTCAAGAATTCAAGGAATGCGAGACTCCAAGAACTCCATCCTTTCGTAATTTTAATTAAGAAAATAGTTTGAAATGAACAGTTTAGACGCGCATTAGGGTTTGAATTGAAGAAGAGGAACGAGGTTAGACGGATTGAAAATTTAGGAGGAAAGACGACTGTTCGATAAACGAGACGTCGGCCTCGTAACCAATTAGTCAGGATATCGTTGGAATGCTAGATCCCAATGACATCTCTTTTCATTCCAATAATTATGAAATTGTGTTTGTTGGACAGTGAAAGTACTTGTCCAAATAACTAGAGGAGGTATTTTAAGAACGAAAGTTTGAATGGCACACCATACAAGGCCTACGCCTCGATAGTAAACATTCTCGAATTCAAAGAATGCATGACTCCAAGAATTCAATTCCTTCGTAATTTTAATTTTAGGAAAATAATTTGAATATAATAACGTAGATGAGTTAAGCTAAGGTGAGCATATTGCTCGAATAGGGTTTGCGAATTTTGGAGGTTTAAACAAAGTTGGGTATTTTAAGGATGAAAGATGAAGCGACTACAACTCAAGGCGTGCACCTCGAGAGCGGTCGCTTAAGGATCCAAGGAGTGCTAGACTCTAAGGATCCACCACTTTCATATAAATTCAAGAGGGATTTTTACTTATTCTAATCTAAAAATAAGATATTTTGAATTTTAAGAAAATAAGAAATAAGTTTGATAAAAAAATCCTAAATAAAATTTAAATAAATTCACATGGCAAAGAAAATATTAATTATCATAATTTAAAAATAAAATCTAAAATATATTACTAATAATATCACTAATAGTATTACTAATATTATTAGTTTCTAAAATGTCCCCACTAAATTCATTAAGTCTTAATTAAACTAAATGATACTTAATCAAAATAAACCTAATGGTTTTAATTGAAAACTGATGCGTAGCTTTTGGAAGAAAACCAGCCAGCCAGAAATCTTAATGTCTGCATGCTCTCTTGGAAGAAAAAAAAACGTTTCATTTCTCACACATGGAGAGGGAGAAACAGCAATAATAAATACTGTCTGTTGGGATTTCCAAGATTTCCTTTTTAAAAAAGACTCATGGAAAATAGGAATAAAATAAAGACATTAAACCCTCTCCATCTCCCCAGACGTTACACTCCCTCTCTCTCTCTCTCTAAATAAACAAACAATCTTTCCCCTTTCAAAACAAGCCTCTCTCTCTCTCTGAACCTCTCTCATCCTTCTCAAATCAAACAACAAGGCCGGAGAAATGTGGCGGCCAGTGTCGGTGCTACCATCTTCTCCGGCGGTCCAACACCCAAAACGGAAACTCTAAACCCCTTTTCTTGAGCGTGAACCCCAAATCCAAACTCAATTTATCAAATAAAATCCCTAAATCATAACTCAAAGCAAATAAAAACCCTAAATCATAAATCAAAGTTCAAGCAATACACAAAGTGACATATTCAAGCAGATAAGTCATGGTGTTCATACGATGGCGAGCAAAAATCAAGTAAAAGGGAACTTACGAGCTCTGACCTAATCGGATGGTGAATCCGCGAGGTAACTTGTTTGTTCTTTATTCTTTCCCGCTTTTCTTCTTTGCTCCTGCACTTCAATTTAAAACTCGTTTCTGCTTGCTCATGTTTCCGTCGATTATTGTAATGCGGCTTGGTTCAAGTTGGCTAGAGCTTCAGTGTGAAGCTCTATCAACCTTTAGGAAGAACCTTTGAGTGATTTTGGTATTTTGAAGATTTAATTTCGCAGAGCTTTGCTAGGCCTTTTTTTTCCTCCTTCTGCAGAATGATTGGGGGTTAATTTATAGGGGATTTTTAGGGTTTCTGATACGTGTGAGAAATCAAAATTTGTTGAAGAAAAGGCTTGATTCGTGTGAGGTAGGACGATGAGGTTTATTGGGTAGTACAAATCCGTTATGTGCTATACCACAATTTCTGCTTTTCTGGGATTTGGGTGATAGTGACCCCTGTAATTGTCTGTAGTGACCCTCTAGAATGACTTATGGTTTTTTTTACTCGAATTTTTCACTGCCCCACTGTGAATGTTGTAAACTTTTACTGTTGTTGATAGTCAATATTTCTGACTTGCTTTTCTGGCTGCTTTTTGTTGAAAATAATACAGGGTGCCATTTTTAAATGTCTAGGAATCATGGTGACAACTTGAGCTCAAAGTTTCAATAGACTCATCCATTGCTTGCAATAAAGCCATGCTACCGGTTTCGAAGGATTGGCTAGAGTAAAAATCAGCAAAGGTAGACATTCTTTCTTATGACTCTTGCTTATTGTTAAGTTTGGCTATAACTACATGCTCAGTCTTTATAACCAACTTCCTTCTTTTGACAGAGTTAATTTTATCCAGCATGCCAGCCATTGCTATGAGTTTTAGTGATGGCCTTTGACAGAGTGCTGTTGGAATTCAAATGAATGGCGCCCCTGAACATTAGCCGCTCTTAAGTTTTATTGCTCAGGAGATTCTTTTACTGTCATGAGTCTAGCAAAACACTCTAACTTCTGTTTTTTATTTATGCAGAATCTTGGTATGATGACGACTTCCAAGGATCATGTGACGATGCGGAAATGATATGTGATTCTGTAGCACATCCTGTGGCGTATCTTGCTGTTTCCCCTACTGCACTTAAAACTCATTTGTGATGAAGCAACACCTTTTGTAACTTATGATTTTGGAGCTCAAAGGTATTTCCGTGCGTATTCTCTAACTACCGGGCTAGTTGTAGCTTCCTCTAGCTTTTAATTGGTATGAACAATAGATAGATTAGGCCCTGTGCTATGGTATGTTGCGTTATCACCGCAAAGTTTAATAGATCCAATGTAAAATCCAATGGTTTTCTACCACTGCTTATCTTTGTAGACTTGATTTTCCTTTTCTTTTGCAGTATCAGTGGATTGTTCCTTGCTAACAACACTTTTTGATGATTTACTTGGGGTAGCAATATCAGCCTGCTCTTGGAGAACTGTATACATGGTCTTAAGAGTGTCAATCAAACAAAGCAATCATCACCATGCCGAGCTATCAAAGACAGTGAAAAAAGACTCTTGTCATAAAATCCCAATGGTATTGTGACCTGACGGCAACCTGATGCAGAGCGGCGCGGTAACTTCGAATTAAACAATCATGATGTCGTCCCTGTAAGTTTTTTTTATTTTGAACTTGTTCTTTAGTAAAATCTCCATAGATGGCTTGTCATTACCAATACATTCTTTTCTCTTCCTTGAAATCAATCGTTTGCATCTATGATTTTTTACCTCTTGAATGCTAACGCCCCTTGCCGTTTATTTATTCCTTGAGCCAAAAACTAATTTTGTCTGCCATGTTCTGCAGGTTTCATCATTTGCTTTGAATGAGCTAGACCATTATCAATGGGCAAGCTGGTCATTAGAGTCGAACACACCACGGTAAGATGGTGCAATGTATTTCCCCTGCGCTTACCGACTATGTCTACTATGCTTAGCTAGATGACATCATCCTAGTATCTTATCTCTGTTAAGGAACAACAACCACAACTTGAAACTCTAGGGACCAACATCTTGAGAAAATAAGGGCTTATGATGATCTTTATGGAGGAATGGATGTAGCATCACCAATTTCTGTTGTCAAGGAGCATAAGGTCTTCTGTATGACTGCAAATCCTTAAGTCTTGGTTGAGTCACAGTTTTGTTAAATAGTTTGTTTAGTGTTCGGGCACAATGTCGCCCCATAATAAGGTTTGAATCCTTTGTAATACTATAGTTTAGCTTTGAGCTTGTCCTTTAGAATGTAATACTGAACTTGGTATTTAATAGAACTTGCATTTTTTGACTAATGGAGATGCTATTATTAACACTGGTGTTGGACAGCATCAAATGTGGGCTGCTCAGTTTTATGAGTATAAGAGACTTAGGCAGTGGTTAACTTCCGGTGGACTTGGTGCTATGGGTTTTGGATTACCGACTGCGATCGGTGCCGCGATTGCTAGCTCTGATGCGATTGCTGTTGATATTGATGGGGATAGTATCTTTATCATGAATGTTCAAGAGTTGGCTATTATCTTGGTGACCCTTCTGATGAGGATGCAATTTTCCCTAACATGCTTGGATTTGCCGATGCTTGTGGAATACCAGCGGCTCGTGTGACGAAGAAGGAAGAACTTCGAGAAGCTATTCAGAAACTGTTGGAGACTCCTGGCCTTTATCTTCTTGACGTCATTACAACTCACCAAGAACATGTATTGCCAATGATTCCAAGTAATGGATCTTTCAAGGACGTGATCATAGAGGCTGATGGCAGAATGAGCTACTGATTTCACAGTCCAAATATAATATATGATATCCTTCATGTCTGCTTTGTACAATATATATATATATATATATATATATATATATATATATATATATATATATATATATATATATATATATATATATATATATATATATATATATATATATATATATATATATATATATATATATATATATATATATATATATATATATATATATATATATATATATATATATATATATATATATATATATATATATATATATATATATATATATATATATATATATATATATATATATATATATATATATATATATATAGTTGCAGAATTTTACACTTGGTTGTTGTTGATGTCTCTTTGTAAAGTCTCGTATATCTCTTATTTTACCGTTCTTATTTGCTGTAGTGAGATTGAGGGTGAAGTGGTTGATAGTAACAATTCTTTAACTCTTTGAATTCGAATAAAATCTGATTTCATTTTGAAGATGAGATGGAGATACTATTAGAAAAGATATTGAATTTAGTTTGAGCTTCAACAGTTATTCATGATGCTTGACTTATGCTTTAAACAAGTTCATCGTTAACTGGCCAAGCAAAACATCATACTAGTCCTTGTAAATAAAAATCCATAAAAACGATTCTGAATCAATCTTAGCATTGAAACGTCTTGAAGGCCATCAAGTCGAGATTGACTATGAATATTTTAAACATGACTGTAAAATAATGTTGCAGCTCACACATGACTTGAAGTTAATACACCTATGGCTTGAAACTAAACCCCACAATTTTGGTCTTTGCAACACAAAGAACAAAATGTAGAAACATGGTCTTGAAATTTGTAAGCTAAATCTAAGTTTGTCACAAACTGATTTAGAATCCAAACATAGCTTGATACTTGCAATCAATTAGAACAAAGCTTGAGGCCAACATCGACCGTGTTTAGAAGCATCATGTGAAGTATCTTTGAACATCTTGAATTAAGTGCATATCATAATAAGCAACTTAAAGAGAAGTCTGTAACCAAGTTGAAATAGGGTATAAATTTCTTGAAATCCAACAAGTATGCTACGAGATGCATCCAATCATGCATTTGGTGTTGTTGACCATATCACATATTTCTGATCATGATAAAGAGGACACATATGAGTTTGGGTATAAGGGGTTGGAGTCACGCTCTTTCCACAAGAAACCAACAAAAGTTGCTAGGGATTATAACCACAATGTGTACACACATGGTCTTTATAAACGAAGTCTCAGATAGTTATAGCCAGATGTCGTGAAACAGTCAAACATCCATTTAAATACCGAAGTAGGACAAATTTTGGGTATGACACAAATCAAGAAGATTCAAGAGTGTGGGAAGTTGCTAAATTAGGGTTTCAGTGTAAAATCCCCTATTTAGTGCCTAACTTCAAAGCCACATAAGTCAAGATACATGTTTCAAATGGATCTTTGGCCAACATGAAACTTGTAGAGCATCTCAATACCTTTAATTTGAGTACTAGAAGTCCTCAAGGGGATTTATAGAACTCAAGTTATGGTCCAGACAAGTTACAAGTCCTCAGATGCCTCTGAAATTTGTCTGTGAAAATCATCTGACTTCAAAGCTATTTTTGACCTAGAAGAAGGTTTCACCTGAACTTTTGGCCAACATGAAAGTTGTTCCTCATGATCTTAGATTTCTAAATTATACTAGAAGTATTCCATCTGATTTGTAGAATTCAAGTTATGAGGTTTACAAGTCAGGGGTATTTTGGGAAAGTGAGATTATAGGTCATTTTCAATCATAGGCCAAAATCTCCAACTTGCACTTGTCAAATGAAATTTTGTTCAACCTGAAAGTTGTTCAAAATGGGTATTTTAGGCTAGCCAAGAGGTCATGATGGATTGATTGAGCTCATAGCAAGATTTGGTTTGAAATGGTTTCAAAAAGGGAAATTTTCAAATGAATTAAGGAGGGAAAATGCCAATTTTGATTTATAGGACAAAAACATGTCAAGTGACCACATTTTTTGAATTGAAATTGAATTTTGGACACAATGGCATTACCAGAATTTTGAGTTTAGGCCAAGTTTCATGAGTTGTCATTTGATTTCTTCATTTGCAAGTCACATATTCAAAATCCTTACCAATGCAATTCAAGTGCTCCTTTTGGTCTGAATACACTCACAAGGGAATTTGCAGTTGAAAGGGAAGATTCTAGAACAGTTTCCATGGCAAAATCGTGACTGTCATATGCAACTTCAAGAGCAAAATCAGAATTTGCAAATTGATGGATTGGGCTTCAAACACACTTCAAAAGCCCATAAAAACATTCCATATATTCATGTAGTGAATTCATAGTGGTTTTGGCATTCATTTCCTGAAGAACACTGAAGTTGCAGTTGAAAAATTCCAAGAAGCAAGTGAAATCTTGTATTGAGTTCTAGGCTGATTCAGAGCAAATTGAAGGTTGAAGCATCTTTATCTTGCATCCTTGAAAGATTCTGGAGAGTTTTGAAGCTTGATTCGAGTTCTAGCTACCTCTGTTAGTGGATCTACATCAGGTTAGTAAACTTCAAAATTCCTCTTGATTTAGGGAGATGTAGTTCATATTATGCATGTGGTTAGGATCTAATAGAGGAATAGATCGTTTCTTGATTGAAATTGGAGCAATTAGTGACAATTTAGGTTGAAGTGAATTTTCTATTTGGACACGAGTTGATCTGATCTTAAGGCTATAACATGATTTGGATAGATCAGGATGAACTATGAAGCATGAGGAACATTTCTGTATCATTAGATTTGCAATTGGTGATGTTTGACTTGGATGACATTTCTGAACTTTGATTCGTGTTTTAAAATCTATGGAGAGTTAGCATATTTGAGTAGGAGATTTGAATTCCTGTTGAAATTCTGGAGAGATTGATGTAAGGATTGGTGATGTCTGGCCACCACACTGAGTCTCACTCAGGCCAGGTTGAATTTTGGAGAAGATGACTCCTAAGCCATCAGATCTTGCCTTTGACCTTGACTAGACCACAGATCCAACGGATGCGTTTTATTTCTTTTTGTTGACTTCTGAGGATCAAAACGCAGGCGTTTCAATTAATGCATTGGCATGCTCTCAGCACTTGGATCAGTGGACCAGTCTCCTCATCTTGTGGCTCACGTTTTATTTCAGAGTTTTATTTTCTTTTATTCATTTTGTTTTATTTTAAATGCTTTATTGATTCAAAAAATCACCATAAATTCATTCTTGATCCAAGAATTATTTCAAAAATATCTCCATGATCTTGAGAGGATTTGTGATTTTATGAAATCAATAAAATGCATTTTCATGCATTTTTCAATTTAATTTGATTTTTCTTATTTTGTTTAATTCTTTTAATTTTGCATAATTGGTCATCTGTTTTGCTAAATTTTGTTCTTCCAATTGGTGATGAGTTTGGCTTTGATTTTTTAATATGTGTTAGGGTAGACATGTATGCTCCCTTAGGATTTTTGTTGGAATTTTAGAACAACTTTAGGTTCTGTTTTAGATGTTGAGATTAGAGCCTTCCCAAACTTGTGGATTACCTTGATACCTTTCAATCTAGAAATTATTTTGGTGACTTAGAAGTTGAATTAGGCTTTAATATTTTAACCCTAGGTTGTTCAAACATGTATGTTCCCCTAGGAATTTTATTAGAATTTTACAATTTTGTTTTCTATTTTAGTTGTATTTTGCAAGTTGCTTGTGCTTGTGGTGTTCTATTTTATGTGCCTTTGCTTGCTTGGTCTTGTTGATGACTTTGGAGTTGGATTTGCTTGGATTCATTTTTCAGAAGTCTTCTGAACTTGGCATAACTTATATGACTTGAAGATTGGAGCTTGTAGTTGAAGTTTCCTTTTCTTATAGGAGTTGTTTTAGGAGCTTAGGAAATTAGGGTTTTAGGAAGAGCCATTAGAGCTAGTTTTGATTTCTTCATCAAACATAGAATGCATTGTGTGCTTCTATTCTATCCAATGATGTAAAGTCCTCCTAGGGAAACTCCATCTCTCCTTTGGAGGGATGTGTGGTATGCCAATACTTGAGTAGAACTTTGAGGATACCTTTCCATTTCAATGTTGGTACTTGATGATTTCCTTTGGTTTTCATTTGGTTTTCAACATTGCAACCTTGATCTTAGTGATTATTCCTCTGCTTGGAGTGTGCTTGCTAGAGCTTGAAGATGAAGTTTGATGAAGCTTGAAGTTAGAAGCTAGCTTGAGGATGAGACTTTTTGCTGTCAACTTTGCTGTCAAGAGGATCTACTATTTAGAGTTGTTGTCTGCTGAAGACTGTTGCTGTTGTTTGGGCTGTTTTCTCTGTTTCTTGTCTTGTCTGTTTGCTTGTGTTGTTTACCTCTAGGTTTGAGGTGGAGCTTGTCTCCTCTTGCCTGTTGTTTTCTCCCTTTCCTCTCTTATACTGTTGCATAGCATGCATTTTACTGTTTACTGCTTGCTTTCTTTTGTTGTTTCCCCTAGGATCTCTGATTTCCTCTGTGCAAGAGGGAATTATGACAGACATTAGGTTTTGACCCATGCATGATAACTGTAGGTAGATTCCCTTTCAACCATAGTTTTAGGGTGTCTTTCTCTTCTCATCTCAAAACAATGCAAAAACACAGTAATAAGGTTAATTGAAGTCGTGCGTTACGAGCCTTAAGCTATCTGGGAAAAGGTTGGTGGAGTCTCTCCAGTAATCTAGATGTTAGTGTGGTACCCTTTGGGTGACATACAAAGCGTTCACTCCTGGGTCATAGTCTCTAGTGCGACTGAGATTGCAAACATCCTAAAAAACAGTTCTTTCGTAAAAAAATTCAAACAAACACTCAAACTCTGTTTTTGTCCTCTTGGACCTTTAATCAGGAAAACCCTTTCTTAAGGAGACAAGAAACTGTCAGACAAACCTGTGTCTTCCGTAGCCCGAACTACGTTTTCTTTGATCTTTCATGCCATATGAAAGTACGTAGGCACAAGATGCGATATCTTGGCGAGCAACCTTCCCCCATAACCCGTAGTTAGGCAAACTACGTTGACTCTGATTTCTCGTTCCAGACGGGAATACGTAGGCATAAAGTGTGATACTTTGCCGAGTCATTTTATTTTCTTTTTAGACAAGACCTTTAGAGTAGATAGATAAACACACCCTTAGACAGAAAACAAGCGTGGATCCCGTCGAGTACGACGGACGTGAGGGGTGCTAATACCTTCCCCTTACGTAACCGACTCCCGAATCCAGGATTTGGTTGCGATGACCATTCCTTTCCCTCTTTGCGTTAGGTTTACTCTGAGCGTTTCCTTTCCCTCTTGTGGGATAAATAACGCACGGTGGCGACTCTTCTATCATAGCCAGCGCCGATTTTCGCAGTAGCGACAGCTGGCGACTCTGCTGGGGACACTCAGTGGTTCCCTATGCGAGTCAATCCTAGCGCTTGTTTTCCCGTCTGGGGTTTTGTACGTATTTATTTTTCTGTCTTTACTTTCAGTACTGTATATTTGTTATTGTGTTGTGGGTAGAGGGTTATTTTGAGAGATAAGCCGGACCTGGGCTTGAGTGCACATAGACTTAGAAGTAGAGAGTAGTGGTTAGCCTGCTTGCTTTGCTCGCACAAGCTAGCTACGAAATTTACACTCAGACGAGATTCTCTTTGATGGCATCTTGCCTGGCCCTTTGGGCTCGACAGGTTGTTGGATTTGAGGGTTGTCGACTCTGGGAACCTATCATTTGGGATTTGACTAAGTGAGGCCTCTTCAAGGGATGATGATGCCACACCTTCTGGGTATCGTATCATCGCTCTTGAAAGTCCGTGACGCTGATGACCACATAGGATGCCGTACCTCGTCTGCGAGTTAAGTACATACCTGTGAGAGGGTAGGTGGGTCTTTTTGCAGGAAAAATCTGGCCTCAGAACACCTGGTTTGTCTCTGTCAGTGAGAATTAGTTTTGAGGGTTCTTTTGTGGTTGGTTTGGTTTGAGGAGAAGATCGGATGGTTCTCAAGTTGCAGTACAACACATCACAGTTCTTAATTATTGCACTTGATCCCCTGTTTGCATATGCATCTGCATTTTCATATATGCATTTCATTAACGTGTATTTATGTTGCAGGTGTGTTTGTTCCCCTCAGATTCTAGTGTTATTCTTGCCATACATGGAGTCCATGAAGAGGACAGTTGCTTATAGGTTGCCATCTCCAGATATCAGTTCTTTATTGCAGTTGGTTGCTCTAGCAGATCAGAGAGTGAGGGCTGAGTTTAGAGAGTCTTATGGGAAGCTGCTCAGTTTGTTGTGCAGACCTTCTGTGTTTGAGATGACTGGATTGTATACCTTGATGCAGTTTTACGAGCCTCAGTTGACATGTTTCTTGTTCCCTGGTTTTATTCTGGCTCCTACTTTGAAGGAGTATTCTGATATGTTGGGAGTTCCTGTGTTAGATCAGATGCCTTTTGTTCATGAGGATACTGAGCCTGAGTTGGCTAAGCTTGCTGAGATTGTCAATTTAGATGCTTCTGAGTTCCCCGGAGGTTTGGTCAAGCTGAATGGGGTTTATGGTTTTCATCTTTCTTGCTTGGTTGAGAAGGCTACGCAGTGTGCGAAGGATGGATGTTGGATTTCCTTCAACGCTATTCTGGCTGTTTGCATTTATGGGATTGTATTGTTCCCTAACTTGCCCGATTTTGTTGACTCAGAGGCTTTCTTTATTCTTGCCTCAAAGAATCCGGTGCCTACTCTCTTGGGTGACGTTTATCATTCTGTTCACTATAAGAATGAGAAGCGTCGGGGAAAGAATGTTTCTTGCTGTGTACATCTGCTATCCAGGTGGTTTCAGGGACATCTTCCTAAGAAGGGACCTTTTGTTGATACTATTGGTACTTTGGATTGGTCTTCCAAATTGATGGGATTGTGTGCTGAGAACATTGTTTGGTTTGATCGGAACTTGCTCGGAGTGGATATTATATATAGTTGCAGTGGCTTTCCGAACGTTCCATTGATTGGAAGGAAAGGTTGTATTAACTATAACCCTTCTCTGCTTGTGAGACAGTTTGGCTATGCTTTGAGGAATTCTCCAGTTGAAGACGAGATACAGGAATCTCTGTATCTCACGGGTTTATTAGATGGAGATGTTTTGGTCAGATTGAGGCATGCTTGGGGTAATATTCACAGAAAAGGAAATACATTGCTTGGTAAGAGTGACAGTCGAGCTTATAATCCTTATCGGCTCTGGATCCATGAGAGAGTTAGGACTTCTTTGATGCTGTATCCTGCTGCAGAGCCTTTGTATCTTCCGGTGATTGAGGAACCTGCTTTAGTAGAGATTGAGAAGTATAACACGCTGCTGGATGAAAAAGAAGAGTTGCAAAGAGCGAATGAAGAGTTAGAGAAAGAGATTTTCCAGCTTCGGCATGAGAAGAATGAGGCAACCTTCACTTTGAAGAAGCAGACTGAGATGATTAATAGGTTGGGTTCAGACTTGACTGAAGAGACCAGCAAGAGAGAGAAAGTAGGAGTAGCCCTGAATGGTGTTAGTAGTGTACTTGCTACTAAGAAAGAGCTTCTGAACAAGGCTTATTCTCGACTTTCCAAATGGGAACTTTTATGGAATACAACGCTTACCAAACGGAAGGAGCGTAAAGATGAATTGAAGCTTCAGATTTCCCAGTTAGGGGAGCAGCCCAGTGCTAAGGATGCGAGGATTGCTGAAGAGGCATCTCTTAGACGTGACGCTGAATCTAGAGTGAGCAGCATGGTCCAAGAAACTAGGGGTGGTGAATTGAAGGCTGGCTCCAAAAGATGCAGGATTGATGAGTGTTTTGGCAGGGGAACTTGTGAAGAGGATGCCAAAAAGCTGAGATCCGCTGTTGAGCGACACGCATTACTGATATAGGAACTAATCTCCAGACTAGGTCATCCGGAGACGTTGAGGATATTGGAAGACGTCAGGGCGCGCCATTTGGCCTGATTTGCCTTTACTCTTCTCTTGTTATTTGTACTTGTATTTTGACCATCGCCAGGCTTGTTGGCCGAGGTCTTTTTAAGTTGTATTTAGTTGTATCTTTGTACTCTGCCTCTTGGCATTTGTTTATATATGAGGTTTATGATTCTGCGCTTGCTCACTTGGGACTCCATTGTCATTATGGCTTATTCTCCGGAACTAGAATCGGGGGGGGGGGGGGGGGGGGGTGAAATTAACCTGTTGCATATTTACACGTGTGCATTTGCATATTCATATTGCATGGCAGGTACCTTTTTTAAGCTTGAATCTTATCTCCTACATCTTACAGGTTGTTTCAAGATTGACGAACAGAGAATTCACCGGTACGCTACAAGAAGCAACAGTAAGAAGATCATGGATCAAGTACAGTCTGAGATGCAGGAGATCCGGGATAGGTTGGCCCAATTCATGCAGACTATGGAAGCTGTGGCTAAAGGCCAGGAACATCTTCAAACTCTGGTGCAACCGCTGCTGGCGCGAGCGGCTGGTAATACTGAATACAACTATGCTCATGTTGAGACTCCTTGCAGGGAAGAAGTGATACCAAATGCTGGTGAGACTGGTATTGGCAACGCTGGTAACAGAAATGCTGATAATGTTAATGGGAACGTGGAAACCAACAGGAATGTTGGTATCAATACTAGTTTTGGTGACAACAATCAGGGTCTTGGCTTTGGCAATCGGGATGGCAATGATGGTTTCAATAATCAGGGCCTCGACAATGGAGGGTTTGGTGATAACAATCAAGGTTTTGGTAATAATGGCTACAACAATGCAGGGTTTGGCAATATGAATACCAATGATGTTGGGATGGGTCCTTTCAATACTGGTTTTGGGACAGTGGCTGCTAATCAAGAGCTTGGCAATCTGAGGTATGATCCGAGGTTCTTCCAAAGTGGTCATGGTCATGCTCGTAATGCTGCCTATGACGGATATGGTAATGAGGGTCCGTACTGGAATAGAGATCGTCAGGAAGATGCCTTTTCTGGACAAGGCATGGGTTTTGAGGGTCCTACTGATAGTGATCGGAGGATTAAAATGCTGGAGGAACAGATGAGAGGTATATCCAATCAAAATTCTGCAGGATTGGACATGGCTACCATGGGGCTGGTTCCTGGGGTGAGAGAGCCATTTAAGTTCAAAGCTCCCACTTTTGATAAATATAAAGGGGATACATGCCCACGAGTTCATGTGCGTTCATACTACCGGAGGATGTCGGCTTACTCTGATGATGAGAAGATGCTTATGCATTTTTTTCAAGATAGTTTGTCAGGACCATCGCTGGAATGGTACATGGGACTAGAGTCTGCACAGGTCGGAAGTTGGAAAGAATTGGCTGATGCTTTCGTCAAACATTACCAATACAACAGTGACCTTGCACCAAATAGGGTCCAGCTTCAAAGTCTTTCACAGAAGAACGGGGAAAGTTTCAAGGAGTATGCTTAGCATTGGCGCGATCTGGCGGCAAGAGTCCACCCCCCCTATGGTTGAAAGGGAATTGATTGATATTTTTGTTGGAACATTCTTTGGGATGTATTATGATAAATTGCTCAATTTCTCAATGGGTAGTTTCTCTGACATGATACTCATGGGGGAACGAATTGAAAATGGCATCAAAATTGGTAAGATTCAAGCTGGTGAATCGACCTCAGCTGGAGGTGCGAAAAAGGTCTTTGGTGGTAAAAGGCAAGGAGACGCCAGTGCAGTGTATGGTGGTCGAGGACGAGGTAGAGGTCGGAATCTGTATATTCAACAACAGGTTGCTAGTGTGACGATCCCTATACCGCAACAATAACAACAACCACAACAGCAGCAACAACAACAACAAAGGTATAATCCTGCTCAGAGAAGGATCCAGAATGGGAAGCCGAAGAGGGTATTTGATACACCTCCGTAAACATATGGAGAACTACTTTAGACACTATTGAGTTTGAATCTGGTTGAGAAGAGAACGTTGGACCCACCCACAGGAGGGCTTCCTTATGGGTATGATGCTAGTAAGTAGTGTGTATTTCATTCCGGGGCACCCGGACATGATATCGAGAGTTGTCATGCTTTTAAACACAAATTCCAAGACTTGATTGATAGTAAAGTCATTAACTTCAGTAACGATGGTCCCAACATTGTACAGAAACCAATGCCAAATCATGGAGCGAATGTTGTTTTTACAGAGGAGGATTTGGATTTGGTTATGGACGTAAATGACTTGAAGACACCTTTGAGCTATGTTAAAAGCATATTGTTGAAAGGAGGGGTCTTCCCCGGATGTGATGAGTACTGTTTGGATTGTTGGACCCGACCAGAGGGCTGTATTGATTTGAAGAGAGGTATTCAGGCCATGATTGATGAGGGAACTTTGCAGTTTGACCGCACTGCTGTTGAGAAACCTGATGAGGTAACATGTGAAAAGCAGGGTGAGGTCGTGACAATTACAATTCCACGAAAGACTATTACAATATCAGCGTCTGCCAAGCGGCCAACTATCACGATAACGAAAGCGGGACCCGTTCCTTATGAGAGTACGAAAGCCATTCCATGGAATTATGGGTTGGAAGCTTTCTGCAACAGGGAAAAGATTAATGTGGATAGCCAGCCAGCAGGGGCAGTGGGCAATATTGTCAAAGTGGGAGGTATGACCCGAAGTGGTAGAATCTTCACTTCACCTAAAATCGAGGCTGAGAGGATTGCTAAAGGCAAAGCCAAAATGAATGAAGAAGGACCTTCCCATTCAAAAGAGAAAGAAACATCAGTCAAGGATGTAGAAGAGTTTATAAGGTTGATTCGCAAAAGTGACTATAAGATTGTGGAGCACTTGCAGCAGACGCCCTCCAAAATTTCAATACTATCATTGTTACTTTGTTCCGAGGCCCATCGGAATGCCTTGTTGAAAATCTTGGACACGTCTTTTGTACCTCAGGAAGTAACTGTTAATCAACTTGAGGGGGTACTGGTGCATGTGAATGCCGGCCACAGCCTAGGATTTACTGACTTTGATTTGACGCCTAGAGGTCGGGACCATAATATGGCTTTGCACATTTCAGTGGAATGCCGGGGCACTGTTATGTCACACGTTCTCGTAGACACCGGATCATCTTTGAATGTGTTGCCGAAGAAGGCTATGATGAAGCTAGATGTCCGAGGAATCATATGCACGCCAAGTGATTTGGTCGTGAGGGCTTTTGATGGGACCAGAAGGTCGGTGTTTGGGTCCATAACGTTGCCACTCCAGGTCGGGCCGGAAGTGTTTGACACCGTGTTCTACATCATGGATATACATCTAGCTTACAGCTGTTTACTCGGGCGACCATGGATATATTCTGCAGGGGCTGTGACGTCCACACTGCATCAGAAGCTTAAATACATGGTCGGTGACAGTGTTGTTACTATTTGCGGAGAGGAGGACATTCTGGTTAGTCATCTTTCATCATTCAAGTACGTCGAAGTGGATGGGGAGATCCATGAGACGCCATGCCAAGCTTTCCAGGGGTTGCAGATCAAAGACAGGTCTCATGTTCCCGTCAAAGGGCCAGAAGTGGCCATGTCTTCGTACAAAGACGCTCAGGCAGTGGTTCAGGCTGGAGAAACCAAAGGATGGGGCAAAGTCTTGGAAATTTCGGTCAAGATGGACAAGTTTAGATTGGGGTATCGCCCGACATCGTCACCTTCCGCATCAGGCGTGCCAAAGTTCAAAGGACCAGTGGTGATCATTCCAGGTGGGGTCTGTTATGAAACAATCAATGTTGTTTCTGATGCTGAAGACGGAGATAGTGACTGCGATATGAACTCGTGGATCAAGCCCGGCGTGCCAGGACAGAATCTGTGCAACTGGTCTATCCAGGAACTTGTCCCAGTGACTACAAAATAGTAATGATTTGTTTTCTCAATTATTGTATAATCCTGTGTCCTACCTGAGGCATAATGATTTTGTTTTTAGGGCTACCTGCTTATGTGTGTACTTTGTTTAATCATTAATAACGGCGTTTTTCGCATGCAAATTTTGTGATCCTTGTTTTTCCTGTTTTTGTTTAACAATAAAATGGCAACGTGGTTATGTGCTTTGTTTGCATTATTTGAAACATTTAACCATTCTCATTACAGGATTCATATTTCAGACGACATTGATCACGAACTTCCTATGACTCGTTTCGACTTCGAGCACCCGATATTTCAAGCAGAAGAAGAGATTGTTGAGGATAATGACTTATCAAAAGAGCTGACTCGACTATTGAAACAAGAAGAGAGAATCATTCTGCCTTATCAGGAGAAAATTAAAATTATCAATATGGGGTCCGAAGAGGTTGTCAGAAATATTCGGATAGGGGCTGCGCTGCAAAGTGATATCAAGCAAAGGCTCATTGAGATGCTGTGGGCGTACAGTGATATCTTTGCTTGGTCTTACGAAGACATGCCTGGATTGGATACTGATATGGTGGTTCACCGTCTGCCATTGCGCGAGGAATGTCCGCCGGTTAAGCAAAAACTCAGAAGAACTCGACCAGATATGGCTGTGAAAATTAAGGAGGAAGTTCAGAAACAATGGGATGCCGGTTTTCTGGTTGTTACAACTTATCCCTCATGGGTCGCTAATATAGTACCTGTACCAAAGAAAGATGGTAAGGTGCGGATGTGCGTGGACTATCGATATTTGAATAAGGCGAGCCCAAAAGACGACTTTCCGCTTCCTCATATTGATGTGCTGGTCGATAACACCGCTCAGTTCTCCATGTTTTCCTTCATGGACGGCTTTTCGGGCTATAATCAGATAAAGATGGCGCCAGATGATATGGAGAAAACAACTTTTATTACCCCGTGGGGAACGTTCTGCTACAAAGTGATGCCCTTTGGTTTGAAGAACGCTGGGGCAACATATCAGCGAGCTATGACGACACTCTTTCATGACATGATGCATAAAGAGATCGAAGTCTACGTTGATGATATGATTGCCAAATCCCAGAAGGAGGAAGAGCATCTGGTCAATCTTCTGAAATTGTTCAAGAGGCTTAGGAAATTCAAGCTGAGACTGAATCCTAACAAGTGCACCTTCGGGGTGAGATCAGGTAAGCTATTGGGTTTTATTGTGAGCAAAAAAGGAATTGAGGTTGATCCTGCTAAGATAAAAGCAATACAAGAAATGCCAACGCCGAAAACAGAAAAAGAGGTTCGTGGTTTTTTAGGGAGGTTGAACTACATTGCCCGGTTCATATCTCATCTAACAGCCACGTGCGAGCCACTATTCAAGTTGTTGAAAAAAGATCAGGCTGTGACCTGGAATGAAGATTGTCAAAGGGCGTTTGAGAAAATAAAAGAATATTTGCAGGAACCTCCAATATTGATACCCCCAGTAGCCGGGAGACCATTGATTATGTATTTGACGGTTCTTGAGAAAAGTATAGGTTGTGTTCTCGGGTAACAAGACGAGACTGGACGTAAAGAGCATGTGATTTACTTCTTGAGTAAAAAGTTCACAGAATATGAGTCTCGTTACTCAATGCTCGAAAAAACATGTTGTGCGCTAGCCTGAGCTGCCAAACGTTTGAGGCAATACATGCTCAATCATACAACCATGATAATTTCAAGGATGGATTCAATCAAATAAGTGTTTGAAAAGCAAGCACTTTCCAGAAGGATTGCCCGATGGCAGATGGTATTGACTGTTGCACCCCAAAATTTGCCCAACATTTCTTTACCTAGCTTATGTTTCATTTCATGCACATTAGCATTATCATTTGCATTTCATTGACATGTATGCATGAGATCAAGAGGTATGATTACCAATTAAGAGCTACACAAGACTTTTAAACTAGCTAAAGAAGGTTATTTAGGTGCTTAAGGGTTGATATCCTTGTCAGAGAAGTTAAAAGATCCTCAGAGAGAGTGGTTGAAGCCAAGTGTGTAGGTCTCCTAACTTGAGAGTTGTGGGAAGCCATCGGATGATTCTGAGGTCATGGAGTTAGACTTGAGGTCTTGAGAGAGCTCATGAGAAGTGTTGAAGATCACTTTGAGGCCTAGGCAGGTCATTGTGTAAGATTAAGAAGACTCAACCATGAGTGGTGCAACTAGGGTTTGACTGGGTCAACCCTAAGTCAACTGATGATTTGAAGAAGGTTGAGACCTAATCCAAGAGCCATGTGACCATGTATGAATACATTGAGATGTTATAAGAATGATTTCAAGGTTAACTCATCATGATTGAAGAGTTTGAGAAGTTTCAAGCTAGGGTTTCTAAGACTTGACAGTGTAAAATCCCCTAGTTTGACCCCTGACTTCCACGCCATTTAACTCAAGATATGATCTTCATCTCATCTTGAACCCAACATTATTGTTGTAGGGCATGATCTTAGCTTTAATTTGAGTACTAGAAGTCCTTGATAGGGTTTATAGAACTCAAGTTATGAGCCAGACAAGTTACAAGTCATTTGAGGCATGTGAATTTGGAGCTTGAAAGTTACCCAACTTGCATGATACTTTTTCCCTAGAAGGATGATCCCTATGAACTTTTGGTCAACATGAATGTTGTTCCTTATTCTCTTAGCTTTCTAGAGAGTACTATAAGTCCTTCACAGGATTTGTAGAACTCAAGTTATGGCTTTGACAAGTCAAGGGTATTTTGGGTATTTGGACATTACAGGTCATTTTGAATCATAGGTCAATTTCACCATCTTGCAAGCCTCAAATGGATTTTTGTTCAACATGAAAGTTGTTCAAAATGAGGTTTTTAGCTTGTTTTAGTATCAAGAGTCCATTAATATGGATCATATCAAGCATTGGTGGAAGAAAGTTCATATAAAAGCCATTTTAATGAATTAAGATGGAAAAATTCAAAACAATTGAGAATAACATGTTTTCAAGTCAAATTTGTAGTCATTTTGAATGGAATTGATGTTTTAAAGAGATTGGCATTATTAAATTTTTGATTTGAAGTGCTTAGCATGGACATTTGGAAGGTTGCTTCACAAATAAGAAACACACCTCACACATTCCATATATTGAAATCAAAGGAAAAAAACCATATCACTACATCCCACAAGGCTTAAGTGTATGGTTTGGAATGAAATTGGAGTATGAGCAAGGCTTGAAGGTGGATATCAACTTTGGAAATTTGGAAGAAAGGTGAAAATCAAAAACTCATGAATGGGCCTGGTTTGGGCCTCTAATCCATTGAAACAGAATATAAAAAGGATTTAGAACAGAATTGGAAGGTTCTGGTGATCATTTTCGTGGAGGAGCCATTGGATAGAGGTGAAGAAACAAGCTTGAAGTTGAAATCTGATTTTGGAGTTCAAGGGCGAATCAAGATCAATTGAGCATTTGTTTACCTTCATCACGCATCCTGGAGTGAATCTGCACTTTCTTAGAGGTTGAAGAGTGCAAGAACCATCTCTGTTACAAGCTTGAACACAGGTTGGTGAATTTTGCAATTACTCATAATTTAGGCAGTGTTAGATAGCAATTCATATGCGGTTAGGATCAGGATGAAGTGTAGTTGGATTTAGGATGATTAATCGCATGTTTAGAGACAATTTAGGGTGGATTGCATTTTCGGTTGAAGTGGTTATTTCATGATCCATGCGTTTTTAGAGTGTATAAATGCTATGGTTGAATTGCTGGCGAAATTCTGGTCAAGTTTCATGTAAAGATCGTGGCAAATGGATGTGTGTGGAGGAAGTTAGGGTTGTGCAGGGTGACTAGAGACGTCACCGGCGGTGGCCGTGGGTTGCGCGCGAAGTTACAGAGTTTGAATGAAGAAGATAAATTCTGGGCCGTTCATTTGTGTGGAATCCTTGACTCAGTCTATCCATCCTAGCGCGTATGTTGCGCCACGTATACCCTCCCCAAAACGTAGTGTTTTACTTATCAGAATTTGAAGCTTGTGAAGCTTCGCTGGGTGAACCAAACACGCGTGGGTTCGAGTCCTGGCGTGTGTTATTTTGATTTTTCAGTCTGAGAATTGAAGAGAATACAAGTGAATTGAAGCGCCTGGGCTTAAGGATTGAATTACTATCCTCACCCCCATCTCCAAGCCCAATGTGGATTTATAAGGCATTTGCTTGCTCAACACACCCCCTCCCCTGGTTATTTGTTTGAACTGAGTTGATTCTCAGATGGGCCTCACGCCCTGTTTCTATGTGCACCCCCAAGATGATGGGCCCAAGCGAAACTAGTTGGGATGAGTTGCTTAATACACCCTCTGTTCATCTTCTCCCTTTCATTGTTTTATTATTTTTGTGCATTTCATGTTAGTTTGAAAAGAATTCATGAAAAATAGAAAAATAAGTCAATTAATTCCAGATTCTTTCCCCCTGATTCATGATTGAATCTAGAATTTTGTTGAATAAAAATATTAGGAAAATCATGTATTTTCAATTTTTTTTGCATTTTTTACATTTTATTTGATAATAAAGTGGCCATGGTTGATACCTCTGTTTGATAATTTTAGTGTGAGCACTTGGTGATGATTTTTTGCCTGATTTTTTGTGTGTGATTAGCTTAGACATGTATGCTCCCATAGTATTTCTCTCACATTTTTGTGATGAAGTTAGGTGTGGTTTTTAGATTGAACTTTAGGTGCTTCCTTTTAGGATTTAGGTTTAGTACCTTGTAGTGTAGAATTTATTTCCAGGTCTTATTTGATGATTTGATCTATGGAATTAACATGGTAGAATCATGATTGACATAGGCTCCCATAGTTATTTTTGTAGGATTTTATAATTGATTTTAGTATTTTAGTTAAAATTAACTTTAGTACTAGGTTTTAGGTGATCCTAACTTGCTAACTCAACTAGAATGATTTCTTCAGTTCCCTTAGATTAGGGTTTTGCTTCCTTTGCTCTTGGATGATGATGAAGACATGTGTGGGCTGCTGTGGAATTTATGGTGGAGCTTGGACTTGAAGATTTCTCTCCCTTTAGTGTAGTTTGTTTAGGGTTAAGGATTAGGGTTTTTAGGGAGATCCTTTAGAATAGATTTTCTTCCTTCATGAAACATGGAAGGTGTTGATCACTTCCATTCCTCCCTATGATGTAAGGTCCCATTGTGGAGGCCCCATCCCTCCTTTGGTAGGATGAGTGGCGCCTCACAAATTGGTAGAACCTTTGAGGGTTCCTTTCCTTGATGGTGTAGTGCTTAGAGGTGACCCTTGGTCTTCACTTTGCTTCTCCCTATCCCCACCTTGCTCTTGTTAGATGAATCTTTCTCCCTTGCTAGAGGATGGAGTTCCTTGATAGAAGATTGAAGATGCTAGAGGTTTCACTTCCCTGTGTTTGAAGACTGCCCCTAGAGCTGAAGCTTGAAGATTAAGAAGAACAAGTTGACACTTGTGAAGAAGATCAAATTGAGATTGAATTAAGAGCTGAAGCTTGAAGAAGATGGAGAACAAGATGATACTTGTGTTTGATGCATTGAAAGCTTGAAGAAGCAAGTTTATACTTGCCAATGAAGAGGATAGCCTTGAGGAATAGTTACGGACTGAGGACTGAGCTGTTGTCAGAGGACTGCTTTGCTGTGAAGCTGTGGAAGTTGTTGATTTGCTTTCTTTCCTGTCTGTTTGCTTTCTGTGCAACTGTATTGAGGTTTCTTGTGTGATTTGCTTGATGCATTAGAATAAGTTCATGTTTATACTGATTTAAGCTAGGAGCATGATTGCATTAGAGGTTGAGTTGCTCCCTCTGCTTGTATTTTTACTGTATGGCTTTGCTTGCGGGTATTCGGTAGAGCCTTGCTCCCTTGCCTATGTGGTTTGTGTTTTGCTTGATGGCATTTTATTTTCCTTTATGATTGCAGTCATTCATACTTGGCTTGAGGTTGAGATGAGCTTGTGGAGGCTGATGCCCCACACACATTTCCTCCCTCACTTGCATTGCATGCATTTTACAGTCGTTTATTGTTTACTGTTTAAGCTGATGCTTTATCTGTTTCTGTTTATCATTGACATGATTCCCTAGGAATCTCATTTCCTTTGGTAAGGAAGTGATGATTAGAACTTTAGGTTGAAACCTATGCATGATAACTTATAGGAGTTCCCTGTTTCAAACCTCAACTATAGGATGAATCCTTGGCATGACAACATTAGGGCTTGATAGTTTCCCTGTAGAGTCCTTTCTTATCTTCTCACCTCAAAACAACAGTAAAAAACGTAATAAAGGCAAGTTAGTACAAGCGCGATATGAGCCTTAAGCTACTTGGGTAATGATAATTGAGCGGCCTCCTCTCAATCGTCTAGAATGTTTAGTATACGTCCTTTGGACGATATGCGACGCATTCGTTCCCGGGTCATAGTCTCTAGTGCTGTACGAACTACAAACAAACATAAAAAACAGTTCTTCCGTAAAAGACATAAAACAAACTTCAAAACTTTTGCCCCGTGGGCCCATAATTCAAAGGAAGATTTTCTGAAGAAAAGAGTGTCGTTAACTCCTAGTTCTACCGCAAATGGTAACCCCTAAGTCTCCAAGGGTCGAGATGCGTACACCAAACTGCTGGAATTGTTTGTTAACCCTACTCGAAAAAACAGATGAATCTGAATTCCCGTAATCCGTATTATCCCGAACTACGTAAGCTCTGATCTCTCATACCTGTTGAGAGTACGTAGACACAATACTGATGTATTGACGAGCCACCTTCCCCCATAACCCGTAGTTAGCCAAACTACGTTGACTTTGATTTCTAATTCTCTGATGAGAATACGTAGGCATATAGCGCGACACTTTGCCGAGTCATTTTTGTTTTCTTTTTCAAACCAGCCTTGATAGCTAGATAGTTTAAACCAACCCGTCAGATAAACACAACGAGCATGGATCCCATCGAGTATGATGGACGTGAGGGGTGCTAATACCTTCCCCTTGCGTAACCGACTCCCGAACCCAGACAATGGTTGTGATGACCTTGTCTTATACCTTTTCGTCAGGTTTTTTCCGATCGTTTCCTTTCCCGCTCTGAGGGATAAATAACGAAAGGTGGCGACTCTTCTATTTTGCCGGTACCTTATTTTCGCGGTAGCGACAGCTGGCGACTCTGCTGGGGACTTGATAGTTTCCTGGGATCCAACGTCCCTTATGCGAGTCAATTTGGGGATCCAACGTCCCCTGCGAGAGTCAATCCTAGCGCTTGTATGATTACTTGTTGGGTTGTGTTTGTTTATTGCATTTTATTTCCCGCCCTTTATTTTCAGTATGATATGATTATCTGCACTGTTATGGGAGGGGCATTCTGATGAGTGAGAAGCCAGACCCAGGCTTGAGAGCTACATAGTATTAGAGTGGGTTAGTGGAGGACGTGCTTGCTTTGCTTGCAGTTGTTCCCACGTAATCCACACTCAGACGAGGTTCTCTTTGATGGCTTCCTATCGGTCCTTTGGACTCGAGGGGTTGTTGGATCTGAGGATTGTCGACTCTGGGAACCGATCATTTGGAATTCAGCTAAGTGAGGCCGCTTCAAGAGATGATGATGCCACACATCCTGGGTATCGTATCGTCATTTCTTGAAAGTTTGTGACGCTGATGACCGCATAGGATGCCGAACCTTCTCCGTGATTAGGTCCATACCTGTGAGTAGGGTCGGGTTTATTGCAGGAAACCTTAACCTTCATATTACCTGGTTTTCTTGATAGTGAATCAGTTTTGTTGGTATCAGAGGTTCTCATCATCAGATATATGGTTGTTCTTGACAGAGCAGATTTATGGTCTGATATCAGATGTTCTCATCATCAGATATGTGTGTTCTTGACAGGGCAGATTTATGGTCTGGTATCAGGGGTTTCTTCTCATCATAGATATGTTTGTTCTTGACAGAGCAGTATTGTGGTTTTGTTGATACAGAGCCTTCATCTCCTCAACAACACGGTCGTCCTGATCTCCTGCTGCATGATTGCATTTTGCATTGTTTGCATCCTCATTTGCATGTCATTAACGTGTGTCTGTGTTGCAGGTGCATATTTCTCCCCTGGTTCTAGTGATCTTGATCCTTATGGCAGATATGGCGTCTCTGAAGAAGATTGTGGCTTACAAGCTACCAACACCTGACATTCTAGAGTTGCGAGCTTTGATTTCTTTGGCTGATAAGACAGTGATGGAGAGTTTCAGAAAGAGTTACGGGAGACTGCTGAGTATTGTGTATAAGCTTCCTACGTACGAGTTGAATGGCCTCTATGCCCTGCTACAGTTTTACGACCCACAACTCAGATGCTTTTTGTTTCCAGACTATGTCCTCGCCCCGACCTTGGAAGAGTACTCTGACCTATTGGGGGTGCCTTTGATGAATCAAATGCCTTACTACCGTGTTGAGGGTGAACCCAAATTAAGTAAGCTGACTGACGTTCTGCATGTAGATGAGTCTGAATTGGAAGGGATGTTATCCTGAAAGATCGGAGTTCATGGTTTCCCTTTGCCTTTCCTGATGGAAAAAGCCTGAAAGTTTGCTGAGAAGGATCGCTGGGATGTGTTCAATGCCTTCTTAGCCCTCTGTATCTATGGGATCGTGCTATTCCCAAGTCACCCGGACTTCATAAGCATGAATTCTTGTCACATATTTGCCTCCGGGAATCCAGTGCCCACTCTCCTCGGAGACGTCTACCATTCAGTTCACAGCAAGAATGAAAACAGAAAGGGGAAGAACGTGGCATGTTGTGCTCCTTTACTGTATAAGTGGTTTGCTAGCCATCTTCCTAAGTCAGGGCCGTTCATTGATTCTGCTGAATCTTCGCCTTGGTTTGCGCGTTTGATGGGTTTGACTGCTGACGATATCATCTGGTTTGATAGAGATTTGTTGGGCAAAGATATTGTATATAGTTGTGTCGCTACTGCGAAAATCGGCGCCGGCTGACAGAAGAGTCGCCACCGTGCGTTATTTATCCCTCAGAGCGGGAAAGGAAACGCTCGAAGTAAACCTCGCAAAAAACGGGGAAAAGGTATGGTCATCGCAACCAAAACCTGGGTTCGGGAGTCGGTTACGCAAGGGGAAGGTATTAGCACCCCTCACGTCCGTCGTACTCGACGGGATCCACGCTTGCTTGGGTTGTCTACTGGATGCAAAACAATCTATCTACGGCTGCTAAAGCTAAACGGAAGAGAATTGACTCGATAGAGCGTCGCACTCTATGCCTACGTATTCTCAAAAGAGAAAGTCAGAGTCAACGTAGTTCGGGACTACAGGGAAAATTGGCTCGCCAAGACCTCGCGTCTTGTGCCTACGTACTTCCATACTGCATGGAAGATCAGAGCTTTACGTAGTTCAGACTAACTACGGCTAAACAAACATTCTCACACAGCAGTGAGAAAAACAACTGGCTTCACAGGGTCGGGAACCTATGGGCAAAACTATGGCTTGGTCTCAAATGCACTCGAGCAAGAGAGAAAAGGGGTATCAATTAGTCGTCAGTGGGAAAGTCTCGATCGCACAGCCGCGAGAGAACAACAGGTTAGTCGTTAGTGTGCTCGCTAGGATATCGCATCCTATGCCTACATATCCTCGTTTGGTACAAGGAATCAGAGCAGCTGTAGTTCGGCTACTTCGGGACCACAGCTCAAATCTCGTTTTATTAATCTCTGAAAAATGATTACAATGGGTGAACACTGAAAATGAATCTCCTAGGAAATACTATCCTATTCTATCCTAAAAAAAATCGAATGAAAAATAGCCCCCTAACAAGTGGGCATTCTAAACTATCCTAAAAAGAAAATAAATCCTAAAAAATATTACATCTAATATTTTTTGCTTTTTTCCAACTATTTTCTTCTTTTTCTTTTCAAAATATATTCTATTATTTTTCTATTTTTCAATATATTTTTCTCCATATTTTTCACTATTTTTTTATATTTTTTCAATATATTTCTCTCCATAATATTTCTTTTTCTTTCAACATCTTTTATTCATATTTCTTCTTGAATATTTTCTCCATATTTTTCACTATATTTTAAATATATTTTTCTCAACATTTCTTTTTCCTTTTCTATTTTTTTCAAATATATTTTCTATTTTTCTCTATTTCTTTTCAAAATCTTTAAAAGAATAAAAATAAAAAATACAAGAAAAGGGGAGGGGGGTATAACTGGTAAAAGGGGGTAAGCAGAAAATACAAAACAGATAAGTTGGGCCCAGCCCATTCTCTTTCAAAAAAGACAAGGAGGGGGGTGTATGAGCTGAACTGGGAGTGTGTCTGGCAGTTAGCTTCATTGGGCCCAGCCCACTCTCCTCAGAAAAAAACGTGAGGTGTGTGTATCAAAAAAAATGGAATTGGGCCTGGCTAAGCCCAATCTCTTCCTCTCCTTCCTTCTCTCCATTCTCAGTTTCTGAAAAAACCCTAATCTTTCCTACTCAGCCGCCGCCGCCGTTCCCTTCTCTCTGAGCTCTCCGTCTCCTCCGTTCCACCTGTCTCTCTCAGTCTCAAAATCTCTCCCTCAATTCTCTGAATCTCCTTTCTTGATCTTCTGCCATCGCGTATCTCTTTCTCCCTTGTTCTTCAACCCAGCGAATCTCACCCTCAACAATATTAACAAACACCAACGCAGTCAATGATGACCTAGACCACAAGATCCACCTCTCAACACTCTCGGAGGAACTCATGGAAGCTCTGTGTTCTTGACGAAAAACAACTTAGCTTGATAGCTTCTGGAAAATGTGGCAAGAGCGTAGACGAATCCTGGACGAACCTGGAGGCTTTGGTTGAAGAACACGCCGGTGTTCTTGGTCATTGTGGATAGTCTTGAAGCGTAGTGCCTAGATCTTGAATACTGGATCTGGAGGTTGATGAATTCATGGAGAATCTGGATCGTGATGAAGATCGTCTGGGAAAAACAAGATGATGAATGTTGATGAAAGTTTGTTGAGGTTCGTTGGAGAAGTTCGTTTCTGGAAATGTCTTGAAGGTGTTCTTGATCTGACGGTTTTCTGGATGATGATGATTTGTTGAACTGAAGTTCGTTGGAGCTTTTTTTTTTTGGGAATCTGATCTTGAAGATGATGAATGTGGAGATCATGAAGATGGTGATGTTGATGATCGGAGTTCTGGGATTCTTGATGAAGAATCTGTTCTTCCTGGAAACTTGTTGAACGGAGATCTGGGTTTGTGGTGGCCGCCGGGAGTGGAAGAGATGAGGAGGATGAATATTGTGATCGGATTCTGGGCTTTGTGTTTTCCGGTGAGGGGCGCGGTGGCCGCCGGCCATGCAGGCCGGCCGGTGGCATTTTCCCGGTGAGAAGCTGTGGTGTGGACACGTAGGGAGGCTAGTGGGGAAGCTTGATGCATGTGGGACGCGTGTCCCTGTGCGTGGCGGTGAGAGAAGAATGGAGGGATGGCGTGGCAGTATGTGGGTGATGCAGCGTGGGCCAGCCTCTGGCCAACACGTGGCTGAAGCTATTTAAACACTGAGAGGCTCTGGCACCTTCTGGAAGCTTCTAGGGCTCGCTGGAAAAAGCTGGAATTGACTGGACGAAAATGACCTTTTCTGAACTTTTTCTGAATTGCAAACTGGACAAAAAACATGTATTGGGCCTGCGAAAAGCCCACACGAAAATAATTAAAAAACTCAAAAAAAAACTGAATTAACCAATCAGCCCAATTACTAAACTAAACCTAATTAACTATTAAACTCAATTAATTCCTAACTAATAAAATTCTAATAAACCTCTAATTAAATTCCACTATTAATAAAAGAAAAAAGCTATATCTAAAATAAAATCTATTTAACTCTATTATTCTAAAAGATGATTTAAAAAAATATCAAAACTATTAACTAATAATATTCTAAAAAAAAATCTCTATATCTAACTATATTATTTATTTAAATTCTATAAAAGAAAAAACCTATTTATTTCTATAAAAGAAAAACAAAACTATATTCTTTATATCTAAAAACAATTTATTTAATTTCTATTAAACCCTATTAAATTCTAAAATGCCAAAAGCTATTTATTTCTATAAAATTCTATATATGATTTAAAATCTATTAAAGAGAATTAAAACTATTTAAAAAAAATCCTATTAAACCTAAAAATGATTTAAAAGCTATTTAAACCCTAAAAAATGCCAATAAAATCCAGAAAAAACACAATAATTCTCAGAGGAACAAAATAAGCACCGAACGACACATAACACCGCGAGAGCGCACAAAAATAGCCGGTAAAAATAAACGGGCACCGAAATATCCCAAAAATCGATTCTATCTATCTGAACTGATTAAAAACACCTGAAACACGAGACGAGAGCTGTGATCCCTGATAAAATCAAAACAAATGGACAACATGCACTGTATGCAATATGCAGATGCGAATGCGATTATGCGTCGAAACATCGAGCCAAATGCGAGACCCGGTTGGTCAAATTTTGGGGTGCAACAGCTGCCCCTATTCAAGCGACTTCGACCTGGATGGGTGAAGAGCGCTCAGCCTTCAAACATTCAGGGTAGATGACGGTTGAATACAAATGGAACCCCGAAATTTGCCAACCGCGGGAATATACTGCAGAATTGCTTGAGGAATAGCTTCCAATAACTGAAGTTTGGTTGTCACGGCAACAACTGGTCAATTTTCTGATAAATTTTCTTCTCCTTTTCAACACCTGTGTAACGCCACAAGTGTTGAAATAATGCTTCGGAAAAGCAAACGACTTGATTCCCATCTCTCTCCTGGGATCAAATCTGGTCAACTCACAGTTCACTGCGAACTTGAGGACAATTCTCCTGGGGGAATTCTGAATGGAACTGCCTGGCACCTATTCTGACGAAGGGGGCAGCTTCAGAAGTCTGATATATGTCAATCTTCGTTGTTGTTGTTTTTTTCCGATGCTGATGTAACAACCAAATATAAAGGATCACTCCGCTGGGGAAGACGAGAAGCTGAACCACACCACTCTGCAGGTGAACAAATTCGAAATCCAATAGGTAACCATTCTGGTCCATGTTTCGACATGCGTATGCTTGATAATGATGCAATGTCCTATATGACATGTAAATGTTATGCGTTCTGTTTGAAAATGCGAGGCCCAGACGACATGGATATACTATATGCTTGTATAAATGCAATGACTATATATGCAAATGCTAATGCAGGCTCGAGCTGCCAGAGAACACCAGGTCTGAAAACCGCTTGGCAAAATAAATGCCGAAGGAAACACCAACTCTACTGAGGATGAACCGGAGTCACAGAATTGTCTCAGCAAAATAAATGCTGGAAACGGGGAATCAAATCCGCTGGGAATAACCGTCCTGCTGAAAAAGTGGAAAGGCAACCCTGCTTGACGACTTCACTGGGGAAAGAAAACAACTCTGCTCGGGGATGCTTTCTTCAAACCATTGGCAACTGATTGTACTCTGCGGGGATTGACCCGAACTGAGGTTGATTGCGTGCGGCACACTGCTGGAAATGCCTCTACTATCAAAGATATCATTCTTAATCTGCTGAAGATACTCCTGATCCTACTCTGATACGGGGTAAAATACAATCTCGACTCTTCCGGGGATAACAAGCAACTTTCATCTGCTGAAGAGTAGCAATTCTGATTTAACAACATCCACAAGGATTTCAACCATTAATCGGGGCACTGGCATCCGTCGAGCTTCGTATCGGGGAACACGACAACATGCGGGTCATTGGGAACTACTGTGTCAGATACCTTTAGGTTTTGTTTTTCTGGGTTTAGAATAAACATAGACTATGTACACAGTGGAAGATATGGAAATACTAGACGAGAACTAGCATTCAAAGGTAGACTACCAGGCGAGAACTGATAGGAAAATAGATTATCGGACAAGAATTGATTTTTGTATTTTAAACGTCAGACGGGGCTGACTGGATGACAGACTGAGGTATGGACAACCAGGCGAGAACTGATTGAAAGCTGACGTACACCAGGCAAGAACTGGTATAACACATAGGGTAAAACACACGAGAACCGATTACGCGATGACATGTACCAAGCGAGAACTGATACAACACTTGAAGAAACGGTAACCAGACGAGAACTGATTACAATAAACTGCACCAGACGGGAACTGCTGCTTACAATAAACTGCACCAGGACGGGAACTGCTGCTTACAATAAACTGCACCAGGACGGGAACTGCTGCTTACGGAAGGTTGGCCAGACGAGAACTGGTTACCGATTTGCCAGGCGAGAACTGGACTTTGGAAACGACTGGTTACTGACACGTAACAGGTTTAAACTGCAGGATAATGATCCAACGACAACAAGACCTTCTTAAGGTTTTTGATAAGGGTATTGACATGATTCCCCGATACTCAACTCCGGCTGGGGATAAACAGGCTGGTTTGAACAACTTGCCCCAGGCTACTCAGCTGGGGATAAAAGGACTGGCTTGCACAACTTGCCCCAGTCTAACTCTTGGGAATATTGCTCTGAACAGCTTGCTACGAGAATACTTCGAGAATGTTTGCCCAGGTATCTGCACGACAGAAGAATTCAATCTCCATTAGACACCTATCAACCCAGTTGATTTCGACGTTCTCTACGATGACTTGCCCCTGAATGAGCGCTCTAGCGACTTAACCTGATCTGATTATCCATCTGAAGTATCTGCTTTCAAATCTCCACATTCTGCATAATTGCCCCTGATTGGCTCTCGAGAAGACTCCCTTCTGATCGACTGCTTTTCAAACAAAATTGCCCCTGCTCAACTGAAGCTTCGGGACTTGTCCTCAGACTAACCGATTCCGAACTTACTGGAAGATAATGCCCCTGATTCACAAGTCTTCACAACATACACCATTCTGGTTCAGACTGCTGAATTACTCAGTCCTGCTCGATTATTCCCTGCTGGAATTTCTTTCATGCCAACTACTAACCTGCAATTAAAACTGTCTGTTCACGAATGGTAATCTTAATGCAGCGTTTATGCAGATTTTGAAAAAATTTTGAGCTGTCACTCATTTACATGCATGATGATTGTGAGTGACGAATGAACCAAAGGTCAAACGTAGTGCTTACGTGGTCAGTGAAAAATACAACAAGGATGTGACTAGCAAGTCAAGAAGGAGTCAGGTTACTCAACCTTATCGTAATGCGCTTCAGACTAACCCTACCTCAATTAGGTCTTTTAAGGGTTGTATCGTGGTCGGGTTCACGGCTCGTGAAACAAAGGATGTTTGGCTCAAATTTTGATTTGTACCCACCCCTTCTACGTGATGATCTCCGATCCTAAGGTTCAGTTAACCTAGCACAAGCACTCGCCTCTTCGAGAGGTATGTTGAATGGTAAGAACCACAGTTAAGGAATTCACAAGTTTTTTTCTAGAGTGATAGTTACTCCTTCTTCGCTTTCGGTGTCTGTGTACACGACTTTGTGATTTGCTGGGGAAAAATTTCTTTTCATCCCTTCTTTTTCACTCTTTTGATTCCCTAATTTTTGCCTGGACTGACTCATTTTGAGTTCTTTTCGATTTTTTCTTTTGAAGTCCAGCGGGATGCCCTGATTTTTGCCTAAGTATTAGCTTTCCAGCTTTTTTCTTTCTTTTTACTTAGCGGGCTTTCTTTCTTTCTTTTGGAACAAAGTCGTGTGACACTGGTTGTCTTGATTGCTCCGAAAGGATTGTAACTGTATCACTCCTGGTTGGTGAGATTTGACCTCTTGAAAGGTATACACTGATTGGTCCCTGAAAGACAACACTACTCTGCGAGATTTGAATGCTCGGTCAAGCTAACTGACAACTACCCTGCCCCGGGTTAAGATGTGAGGGTTTAATAGTCCGAAAAAAAACTTCTACTTCCTGGCTCGAAGTGGTTAACAAGGGACTAACTCCTTATATCTCCAGTGTTTGGGGAGTTTGAAACAATGCCTTGTACGTCATCGGTACGGTCTTATCTGAAAGCATACGATCATCGGTTATGAGTTTCAGTTTCATCATCCTCCCTCCTAACTTTGCTAGTCACAGCGATAAAGTGGAGTGAATAAAAATGCAAGTATCAATGCAATGCAGTAAATGAGCGACAGCGACATGACTAATTCAGAAAAATGCATAGTCACATTATTATTATCACCATTCGAAACATACAACGTTAAAAGCAGGTAGTAACTAACAGAAAAAGAAACTACAAATGCAAAATGGTATAAGGGTCTGAAGACTGCCAATGCTGAGGCGCCCGCCCGTCTGAACCACTGGCTTTTGCTGGGGAATGCCTTCCGAATCTACGAGCTCAAACAGCTGAAGGGTTTGGATGAACAAACAGAAATCCTTCTCGAAAGGAAATGCGATCCTGATCAATCAACTGCTGTACCTTCGCCTGAAATGCTTTACAATCTTCTGTTGAATGCCCTGGAGAGCCACCATGATAACCACACTGAACGTGGGGATTATACCCCGGAGGGTAAGGTTTTGGAACTAGCTTAAGAGCTTTAGGTTCCACCAAAGACTTCTGAATCAAAGATGGTAGCAACTGGCTATACGACATAGGCACTGGGTGAAAAGGAGCATTCCTTCGTTCCAAGTTGTTGCGAGGTCTGTTCTGATTCTGACGCTGATTCTGATAACCTCGGCCACGAGTTCGCTGCTTAGCAATGGAAGCGACATAAGATTCCTGATAGGGTGCCCCAGGCACGGCTGGTTGTTCAGTATAACAAGCCACGGGAGGTACTAATCTCTGATAAGATGATGAACCAACAAAATTCACTGATTCGCTTCGAGGATATTCAACCTTTGGCATGGCTGAGTTGATCACAACTTCTTCTTCACTCTGATAGTCACAAGGGTATTCAGTTTCACCAGCTTGATCATATGAAGTAATCTGAATTTTCCCCATTCTTATGGAGTACTCGAGGCGTTCTCCTAATGCTACCACATCAGCGAAACTTGCCGGAATCCCGAGCAATCTTTTGAAGTACGGATATTGTAGGGAATCTACAAACATGCTTGCCAGCTCTTGGTCTAACAGCGGGGGACGCACTCTAGCAGCAAATTCTCTCCATCTCTGAGCATACTTCCTGATCGGTTCATTGATCTCTTGAGACAACTCTTGCAAATGCATGCGATAGGGAGCTATGTCTAAATTGTAATCGTACTGCTTCAGAAAAGCTCTGGCTAAATCCATCCATGGCTGAATCTGAGTTCTCTCTAACTGCATATACCACCTCAAAGATGCCCCAGTCAGACTATCTTGAAAGTAATGGATCATCAACTTATCATCTCGCGCAAACGCAGTCATTCTTCGACAGAACATCATCAAATGTAGCTTCGGACAGCTATCTCCCGTGTACTTCTCAAATTTCGGTGCTTTGAACTTGTAAGGCAACACCAAGTCAGGAACCAAACACATGCCTACAGCATCCAGGTTAACAGCATCTTTGGCTTTCAAAGCTTCCAATCCTTCTTCCAATGCTCGGAGTCTTCTAGCCTGGTCAAGAGCTCTTGGATCTACCATCCCAGCCATTGGAATATCTCTTCGGTAATTCATCACAGGGAAAGCAACACCTTGATAGTTAACAGGAGGAGGACGCTCATTCCGGGCAACAAACTGCTCACGTCGACCTTGGTTCTCAACAGAAGGTTGTACAACTTGGTCTGCAGCAACGTTGTTCACTTGCGGGGAGTCTTCCATGGAATCATACAGAGGGTTGGACGCCATAGTGAACCCTGTCAGGGTGTTGGGAGACTGGAAATTGCCTTCAGACATGGCTACCAATAATCTTCAGCTGACTTCAGTGCTTGATTCCGCTCAAATCTACTCAATCCCTAGGTCGGTCTTCTGACGATCAACAGCTGCTCAATCCAAGCTCCGGGTAATCACCTTCAGGAAACAAAGGCTGGATCAGAACTCTGGCTAGCTGGAGGATGATATGCAATGCAACACTGATATGCACATGATATGCAAAATGCAGCAAACAATGGGACCACAGCCCCCACACAAAATCTGAATACTGCTGTGCTGCTGACGGAGACGTTCTCTGAAAAGAAGACCAGAATAACGGGTAGGTTGGAAGTCAAGTTTCCTGCACACAAAAAAAAACCCCCCACTCACAGGTGTGGACCTATATCTGACAAGGTACGGCATCCTATGCGACCGTCAGTGTCACAGACTTTCATGAGGAATGATACGATTCCCAGAAGGAGTGGCATCGTCATCTCATGAAGAGGCCTCACTTAGCTAACTTCCAAATGATCGGTTCCCAGAGTCGACGATCCTCACGTCTGGACTCCCCTCAGATCCTCAGGACCGGAAAGGAGCACCTCTGCGAGAACCTCGTCTGAGCGCAGATTTTCGTAGGGAACTGTGCCTGCTCAGCAGACAGGTTCGTCTACTACTTCTCCGCAACTATATCTAGGTGCATACTCATACTCAAGCCCAGGTCCGGCTTATCTCAATCATAGAATACCCGTAACACCCGAACAGCAACAAATAATATCGATAAATAAGCCCCAAATAGACAAGCAAACAAGCGCTAGGATTGACTCTCTCTGAGGGGACGTTGGATCCCACATGCATGGGGAACTATCGCATTCCCCAGCAGATTCGCCAGCTGTCGCTACTGCGAAAATCGGCGCCGGCTGACAGAAGAGTCGCCACCGTGCGTTATTTATCCCTCAGAGCGGGAAAGGAAACGCTCGAAGTAAACCTCGCAAAAAACGGGGAAAAGGTATGGTCATCGCAACCAAAACCTGGGTTCGGGAGTCGGTTACGCAAGGGGAAGGTATTAGCACCCCTCACGTTCGTCGTACTCGACGGGATCCACGCTTGCTTGGGTTGTCTACTGGATGCAAAACAATCTATCTACGGCTGCTAAAGCTAAACGGAAGGGAATTGACTCGATAGAGCGTCGCACTCTATGCCTACGTATTCTCAAAAGAGAAAGTCAGAGTCAACGTAGTTCGGGACTACAGGGAAAATTGGCTCGCCAAGACCTCGCGTCTTGTGCCTACGTACTTCCATACTGCATGGAAGATCAGAGCTTTACGTAGTTCAGACTAACTACGGCTAAACAAACATTCTCACACAGCAGTGAGAAAAACAACTGGCTTCACAGGGTCGGGAACCTATGGGCAAAACTATGGCTTGGTCTCAAATGCACTCGAGCAAGAGAGAAAAAGGGTATCAATTAGTCGTCAGCGGGAAAGTCTCGATCGCACAGCCGCGAGAGAACAACAGGTTAGTCGTTAGTGTGCTCGCTAGGATATCGCATCCTATGCCTACATATCCTCGTCTGGTACAAGGAATCAGAGCAGCTGTAGTTCGGCTACTTCGGGACCACAGCTCAAATCTCGTTTTATTAATCTCTGAAAAATGATTACAATGGGTGAACACTGAAAATGAATCTCCTAGGAAATACTATCCTATTCTATCCTAAAAAAAATCGAATGAAAAATAGCCCCCTAACAAGTGGGCATTCTAAACTATCCTAAAAAGAAAATAAATCCTAAAAAATATTACATCTAATATTTTTTGCTTTTTTCCAACTATTTTCTTCTTTTTCTTTTCAAAATATATTCTATTATTTTTCTATTTTTCAATATATTTTTCTCCATATTTTTCACTATTTTTTTATATTTTTTCAATATATTTCTCTCCATAATATTTCTTTTTCTTTCAACATCTTTTATTCATATTTCTTCTTGAATATTTTCTCCATATTTTTCACTATATTTTCAATATATTTTTCTCAACATTTCTTTTTCCTTTTCTATTTTTTTCAAATATATTTTTTATTTTTCTCTATTTCTTTTCAAAATCTTTAAAAGAATAAAAATAAAAAATACAAGAAAAGGGGAGGGGGGGTATAACTGGTAAAAGGGGGTAAGCAGAAAATACAAAACAGATAAGTTGGGCCCAGCCCATTCTCTTTCAAAAAAGACACGGAGGGGGGTGTATGAGCTGAACTGGGAGTGTGTCTGGTAGTTAGCTTCATTGGGCCCAGCCCACTCTCCTCAGAAAAAAATGTGAGGTGTGTGTATAAAAAAAATGGAATTGGGCCTGGCTAAGCCCAATCTCTTCCTCTCCTTCCTTCTTTCCATTCTCAGTTTCTGAAAAAACCCTAATCTTTCCTACTCAGCCGCCGCCGCCGTTCCCTTCTCTCTGAGCTCTCCGTCTCCTCCGTTCCACCTGTCTCTCTCAGTCTCAAAATCTCTCCCTCAATTCTCTGAATCTCCTTTCTTGATCTTCCTCCATCGCGTATCTCTTTCTCCCTTGTTCTTCAACCCAGCGAATCTCACCCTCAACAATATTAACAAACACCAATGCAGTCAATGATGACCTAGACCACAAGATCCACCTCTCAACACTCTCGAAGGAACTCATGGAAGCTCTGTGTTCTTGACGAAGAACAACTTAGCTTGATAGCTTCTGGAAAATGTGGCAAGAGCGTAGACGAATCCTGGACGAACCTGGAGGCTTTGGTTGAAGAACACGCCGGTGTTCTTGGTCATTGTGGATAGTCTTGAAGCGTAGTGCCTAGATCTTGAATACTGGATCTGGAGGTTGATGAATTCATGGAGAATCTGGATCGTGATGAAGATCGTCTGGGAAAAACAAGATGATGAATGTTGATGAAAGTTTGTTGAGGTTCGTTGGAGAAGTTCGTTTCTGGAAATGTCTTGAAGGTGTTCTTGATCTGACGGTTTTCTGGATGATGATGATTTGTTGAACTGAAGTTCGTTGGAGCTTTTTTTTTTTGGGAATCTGATCTTGAAGATGATGAATGTGGAGATCATGAAGATGGTGATGTTGATGATCGGAGTTCTGGGATTCTTGATGAAGAATCTGTTCTTCCTGGAAACTTGTTGAACGGAGATCTGGGTTTGTGGTGGCCGCCGGGAGTGGAAGAGATGAGGAGGATGAATATTGTGATCGGATTCTGGGCTTTGTGTTTTTCGGTGAGGGGCGCGGTGGCCGCCGGCCATGCAGGCCGGCCGGTGGCATTTTCCCGGTGAGAAGCTGTGGTGTGGAAACGTAGGGAGGCTAGTGGGGAAGCTTGATGCATGTGGGACGCGTGTCCCTGTGCGTGGCGGTGAGAGAAGAATGGAGGGATGGCGTGGCAGTGTGTGGGTGATGCAGCGTGGGCCAGCCTCTGGCCAACACGTGGCTGAAGCTATTTAAACACTGAGAGGCTCTGGCACCTTCTGGAAGCTTCTAGGACTCGCTGGAAAAAGCTGGAATTGACTGGACGAAAATGACCTTTTCTGAACTTTTTCTGAATTGCAAACTGGACAAAAAACATGTATTGGGCCTGCGAAAAGCCCACACGAAAATAATTAAAAAACTCAAAAAAAAACTGAATTAACCAATCAGCCCAATTACTAAACTAAACCTAATTAACTATTAAACTCAATTAATTCCTAACTAATAAAATTCTAATAAACCTCTAATTAAATTCCACTATTAATAAAAGAAAAAAGCTATATCTAAAATAAAATCTATTTAACTCTATTATTCTAAAAGATGATTTAAAAAAATATCAAAACTATTAACTAATAATATTCTAAAAAAAAATCTCTATATCTAACTATATTATTTATTTAAATTCTATAAAAGAAAAAACCTATTTATTTCTATAAAAGAAAAACAAAACTATATTCTTTATATCTAAAAACAATTTATTTAATTTCTATTAAACCCTATTATATTCTAAAATGCCAAAAGCTATTTATTTCTATAAAATTCTATATATGATTTAAAATCTATTAAAGAGAATTAAAACTATTTAAAAAAAATCCTATTAAACCTAAAAATGATTTAAAAGCTATTTAAACCCTAAAAAATGCCAATAAAATCCAGAAAAAACACAATAATTCTCAGAGGAACAAAATAAGCACCGAACGACACATAACACCGCGAGAGCGCACAAAAATAGCCGGTAAAAATAAACGGGCACCGAAATATCCCAAAAATCGATTCTATCTATCTAAACTGATTAAAAACACCTGAAACACGAGACGAGAGCTGTGATCCCTGATAAAATCAAAACAAATGGACAACATGCACTGTATGCAATATGCAGATGCGAATGCGATTATGCGTCGAAACATCGAGCCAAATGCGAGACCCGGTTGGTCAAATTTTGGGGTGCAACAAGTTGCTATGGCTTTCCAGACGTCCCCTTGGTCGGAAGGAATGGATGTATCAATTACAATCCCTCTCTGCTAGTACGACAATTTGGGTATGCACTACGAGGTCCTCCCGAAGAGGAAGAGATACAGGAATCTCTGTATCTCACAGGGTTGCTTGAAGGTGACACTTTGATCAAGGTACAAAATGCTTGGAGCAAAATTCACCGGAAGGGGGAAGTCTTGCTGGGAAAGAGCAACAATAAGGCCTTTGATCCGTATGTGACTTGGGTTCGAGAATGGGCCGCCATGTTTCTAATGTCGTTTCCTGCTGTGGAACCATTGTGTACTCCCGTGCACAAAGAATACAGTTGATATTCAGAAATTCAAACAGGTACTCCAAGAGAAGGAAGAGCTACAAAAAGCCAACGAAGAGTTGGAGAAAGAGATCGCTCAACTTCGGAAAGAGAAAAGTGAAGCCGTTTATACCTGCAAGAAGAATATTGAGATGATCAACCGTCTAGGCTCTAACCTGACCAAAGAAACTGATGCTAGGGAACGTCTGGGGTTGGATTTAAAGTCAGTACATGGTGTGTTGACAACCAAGAAACATGATCTAGATAGAGTGTACCGGAAGTTAACCCAATACGAGAGGGTCTGGAGCAGCACCATAGCCAAGTACAAAGAGCGGGAAGAAAAGCTGAAGCAGCGAGTAGCCGAGCTAGAAGCTCAGATTATGGTGAAAGATGAGGACACAGAGGCTGAAGCCTCCCTGCGACATGACGTCCAATATAGATTGGCTGAGGCCGAGGCGGATTTGCAAGATTCTTAACTTCGAGCTGATGCTAAAAGGAAAAGAGTCGAGAACCATTCTGAAGAAGGTATTTCTAGGAGCGTTGCCGAGAACCTCCCAAAGTCCATCAGTCAGAGGGACCTGCTGGCCCGGGGTTTGCTTGCTCAGTCAGATCGCCCCGCTACAAAGAAGTTGATAGAAGATTTTCGTGCCCGGGGCCGCGCCTGATCTTTTGTATCTCTTTTGTACATTTTATGCATTGATATGCTGATCACCGCCAGGTCTGTTGGTTGGGGTCATGCCTTATTGCTTCAGTTGTATGTGATTACAGTTGTACGCTATCCGAGCGGGCTTTTCAGATGAATATATGAGGATTTCTTTTCCATGATTGGATCATAGACTTTATTTGTCTCGGAAACTAGGATCGGGGGGGGGGGGGGGGGATCTCCCCAAGGCACAGACACACGTTTGCATTTGCATAACGAGCACTTTGTCGTTTTTCTAACCCTTTGTGTATGCAGGTTGTTCCAGGATTGATCAAAGACTGATCACCCGCTATCCGACCAGAGCAAATCAAGCTAGAGCAATGGAACAAGTGCAAACTAACATTCAGGAACTCCAAGAGAGGATGGACCGCTTCATGGAGCTCATGCAAGTGGTTGCCAACGGCCAATACCAGCTCAGAACATTGGTCCAGCCTCTGATCTCAAGGGTTGACAGCAACGGTGTACTCCATGGTGGGAGTATTCCAACCCCTCCTCCTGTTGAGACTCCTCAGGGTGGCATCCCCTTGACCGGGAGGAATGGAAGTGGTAACGGAAATGTGATCACTAACATCGGGCTCAATGGTAATACGACTGGCGTCGGTAATGGAAATTTTAAAGCTAATGGCAACGCCGGACTAGGCAATGGCAACACAAGTGCTAGGAATCTGTATGGGCCTCAGCCATGGCTAGAAGACCGTCAAGAAGATTTGTTCTCACAGAGGAGTGCGGAAGGAGAACTGACTGCTGAAGCACGTCTGAGGTTTAAGGCACTCGAGGATAAAATGAGAAATTTCGAGAACCTGAACACAATGGGTGTCGACATGTCTAAATTGGGATTGATTTCTGATTTCAAGGTGCCTCCAAAATTCAAGGTACCCGACTTTGAGAAATATAAGGGCACCACTTGCCCTCGTGTCTACTTAAGATCATACTACCGAAAGATGTCCGCTCACTCTGAAGACGAGAAGCTGTTGATGCACTTCTTTCAGGATAGCTTGTCCAGGCCATCCCTAGAATGGTACATGAGTTTGGAACCCACCAGTGTGCGCACGTGGAAGGAACTTGTTGAGGCCTTTGTGCACCATTATCAGTATAACAGTGACTTGGCTCCGAACTGGGTTCAACTGCAAAACTTGTTGTCACTACTGCGAAAATCGGCACCGACTATGATAGAAGAGTCGCCACCGTGCGTTATTTATCCCAAAGGAGGGAAAGGAAACGCTCAGAGTAAACCTAACGCAAAACGGGAAAGGAATGGTCATCGCAACCAAATCCTGGATTCGGGAGTCGATTACGCAAGGGGAAGATATTAGCACCCCTCACGTCTGCCGTACTCGACGGGATCTACGCTTGTTTTCTGGTACGGATTGTTATTCTATCTACTCTACAAGTCTGGTTTAAAAAGAAAAGAAAATGACTCAGCAAAGTATGACACTTTATGCCTACGTATTCCCGTCTAGAACGAGAAATCAGAGTCAACGTAGTTTGCCTACCTACGGGAAAGGAGGGGAAGGTTGCTCGCTAGGATACGACATCCTATGCCTACGTACTTTCATACAACATGAAAGATCAGAGCAAACGTAGTTCGGGCTACGGAAGACACAAGCTTGTCTGACTGTTTTTTATTACCTTATGAAAGGGTTTTTCTTGATTAAGAGTCCAAGCGGACAAAAATGACACTTTGATGTTTGTTTTGAATCTTTTACGAAAGAAGTGATTTTTAGTCTGTTTGCAATCTCTGACGCACTAGAGACTATGATTTGAGAGTGACTACGTCGCGTGTCACCCAAAGGGTACCACACTAAGCAGCCAGACTACTAGAAAGAAGCTCTTCAGCAACCCTTTCTCAAATAGCTTAAGGCTCGTAACGTACGACATCGATTAACCTTATTACTGTATTTTTGAGTTGTTTTGAGATAAGAAGAGAAAGAAGCTCTAAAAAAACCTAGGGTTGAAAAGGGAATAAAAAATAACCAAATGTTGTCATGCATGGATAAGAATCCTAATGTCTGTCATAATTCCCTCCTGCACAGAGGAAATCAAAGATCCTAGGGGATAAACAGAAAAGAAAGCAAGCAAATACAGTAAAATGCATGCAATGCAACAATACAAGCGAGGCAAGGGAGTCCCACTCAACTTCGAACTTGGGAAAACAATAGGCAAAGTGAATCAACATTCACTTCAAACCTAAGGGGCAAGCTGCACAAGCCAACAAACAATACAGAAAAACCAAAATAAAAACAGAGGAGGTAGCCCAAGCAGCAGCACCAAACTCCTACAGCAAACAACACAAGCAGCAGCTCTGGCAGCAACAGTTGATTAAACAGCAAAAAGTTGACAGCAACAACCTTCATCTTCAAGCTTCAATAAACTTTCACTCTTCAACAAGCACCAAGCTTCAACAAGCTTTCAGCCCAAACAAGCAAACCCCAACCAGTAAACAGCTTCAACAAGCTCCTCACTTCATCTTCAACAAGCAGCAAAACCCTAGTTTCAACAAGCACAAACTCCATTCTCAACAAGCTTCAACAAGCATTAAACTTTCTCTTTACCAAGCTTCAACAAGCACCTCCAACGGGAATTAGATAACAAGATCAGGTTGGAATGTTAAGTAACTTAATGACAACCAAAGGAAGCCACTAAGAACTTAACATTATAGTAGAAAAGTACCCTCAAAGTTCTACTCCTAAAGCATGCCATTCATCCCTCCGAAGGAGAGATGTGACTTCTTTAAGAGGACTTTATGTCATTGGATTGAATGGAGATGAACAATATACTCCATGTTTGAAGAAACAAGCAAAACTAGTCTAATGCTCTTCCTAAAACCCTAGTTTCCCTAAGCTCCTGACAAGCACTCCTCAAGAGGACAAGGCTTCATATCCAAGCTCCTTCAAGCTCTCCAAAGCATCTTCAATTGGTCTTCATGCTCATCAAAGCACAAGAGCACCACCACTCTAATCTAAGGGGAACTATTGAGTTAAACTAGTCAAGTTAGTGTGTTAGAAACACCTAGAAGTTAGTCCTAAAACTAATTCTAATTAAAATACCAAAAGTGATTGTAAAATCCTATAAAAAATTATAAGGGTTCCTAAACCTCTTAAGAATATTCCATATCAAAACCATGGGGTTAATCATTCATTAAGTCCTAAAACTATGCCCTAAACCTTAAGGGTACTATCTTAAAACCCTAAATCTACAACACTTAATGTTTAATGTTCAAAACAGCCTAAAATTCTCCCAAAAAATTATGAGAAAATTACTAGGGGTACATGCATATCTAAGCTAAATAGTCCGAAAATAATCACTCCAAAAATCCACACCAATCATCCATACTAAAATCAGAAAGATCATATATCAACCATATTCAAAATAAAAGCAATTAAACTTCAAAAAATGAAATTAAATTCTAAAATGCATGAATTTATAATTTCTCAATTCTATTAAATTCTAGACTCTTTAAGGAGTCAGGGGAAAAAAATATAGCCTAAAAATATTAATTTTCCTATTTATTATGAATTAATTCCTAACTATATGCAAAATGATAAAATAAAAGAAAAACAATAAAAAATGATAAATGTGCGTGGCAATTAGCAATTAATCTAAGTTGTAATCTAGGGTGGGCTTAAAATTGAGGGTGCGCGTATCAAATCAGACTAAGCCCAAAAACCAATTAAAAGAAATCAGAAAATGAAATGGAAATTGAAAAACAGGCGTGATGAATAGCAACATATTTCAGTTCAAATCTTCAATTGGGCCTAAACTGGGGTGTGGAAAGCAATGATTCACTTAAGCCCATCCAATACCAATTAATGAAACGGTGAGTTTCATCAAACTCACCTCCATTCATAAAATGAAACAAAATCGTGGCCATTGGTTTATGCTTTTGGTCAAGGGTCAACTCACATCTAACGGATTGGGAGTCATCGTCCCCAAATATTTGAAAATGAGAGGGAAACTCAGACGGTGGCCTGAGTTACAGCGCCATCGTCGTCTCCGGCGAGGGGGTCCCGAAAACGCATCAAACAAAACAACTAAACACCATATCCCTCTCAAAATTTCACCCTGAACTCAAATCCACCATCCAAAATCATTGATTCATGCTCCATCTCAAAATACGACTGAAAGTTCAGACCTGGCTCAAATCTTGAATGTCACGATTTTTAAAATTAAAGGCACTAGCATGAACTACACGTATCACTGGTCAAATCTCACCATTCAACCATGCTTAACTCATCAAGAACCAAGAGTTCTACTCCTCAACAGAAATGGTGATGCACCTAATTTTGTCTCTAAACATTCCAATTTTGTGCTGAAATCCACCCTAGCATCATCCCTAACCTAACCATATGCTCATTTCTACTCAATTACCTATAAATTAGAGAAAAAGCTGAAAGTTGCAAACCTGGTAAAAATGGATGAACATATGATGATTTTGCTCGATTCAACCTCTAATTTTTTCCAGAATCACTCGCTAGCACCTTCTTAAGCTTCTCCAATCAACAATTTGCAAGGAATCCTCACCAATCTTCAAACCCGATTCTTGATGCAGTTGAGAAAATTACAATTGCTCTCTCTTGATTCTCTTCACCTCTTGCCCCAAAAAATGACCTGAATCAGTTGCAATGGTTATATAGAGGCTGTTGGAAACCTCTAGAACTTTCTGTAACTAACCAAATGAGAAATTGAAAATATCATATTCCTTGAAAATCTCATATGTGGAAATTGTGCACATGCTCTGTTACAACTTGGTCTTGCTTGCATTGTTCATCTCATGAGATTTTGAATTGAATGGGATGTGTATCTTCCTTATTTTTGATCCCATGGTGTGTGATTGTTGTGTTACTTCAACCTTAAGTTACAAAATGGAAGTGTGTGTAAATGACCTCAAATGCAAAATGTAACAATGTAATCATTCTCAAAATGCCTTTTCTGATCAAAATGACATATAACATGAGCTTGTTTGACCCTAAATCAAGATATTCCATTTTTTGGCCTTTTAATACTTTTAATTTCTTCCTTTTTAAGCCATCTCAAGTGAATTTGTGTTCCAAGACAATACAAACTCTCATGACTACTTGGTTGCACTCAAAACAGCATTTTGAACAAGTTCCATGTTGAACAATTTTCCATTTGAAGCTTGCAAGTTGGAGTTATGGACCTATGATCACAAATGACCTACAATCACCAATACCCAAAATACCCCTGGATTGGAAAGACCATAACTTGAGTTATACAAATCCTATAAAGGACTTATAGTACTCTATGGAAAGCTAAGAGGATAAGGAACAACATTCATGTTCACCAAAAATCCATTTGAAACTTCCTTGAAGGGAAAAAGTTGCTTGGAAGACAAGTGACTTTCACAGATAAATTTAATAGTCATCTGATGACCTGAAACTTGCAAGGACCATAACTTGAGTTCTATAAATCCCCTTGAGGACTTCTAGTACTAAAATTAAATGTATTGAGATTCTCTACAAGTTTAATGTTGGCCAAAGATCCATTTGAAATTTGTATTTTGATTTATGTGGCTTTGAAGTTAGGCACTAAACAGGGTGATTTGCATTGAAACCCTAATTTAGCAACTTCCCACATTCTTGATTCTTCTTTGCTTGATCTTGGAACAACACCACACATGTATCAACATACCAATCCATGAACCCCATGACTTCAAAGCAGGCTTTGATGCTCTCCAATTACTCAATTGACATAGGATTGACCCAGATGAAACCCTAGTTGACTGCACCTCAACTGTGGCTCTCACACTTGAATCAATGACTTGTCTTAGCTTCAATAGGGCCCTCTAGGCATCCCATGAGATCCATACACACCTCAAATTCACATCCCATTCTTCACATCCCACTGATGATTCTCAATATTCCTCAAGATAGGAGCAAAACCCACATGTAGGCACTCAAACTTCTCAAGACTTCAAATCACTTCTTGATTGCCTGGATGACTTCTCATACTTGGATAACACCTCTTGCTAGGCTCTTCTCTTGATAGACACCATTGGTCCCTTGTTGGATGCATGCTATGTTATGATATGCCAATGATTGAACTATGTACATGATGTAACTATGCAAATGAAGTGCAATGAAACATAAATCAGGCAAGGAAAGGTTGAGCAAATATTAGGGTGCAACAGCTGCCCCTATTCAAACGGCTTGGACCCGACTGGAAGAAGAGCGAACGGCCTTCAAACAATCGAGGTACGAGATGGTTGAATACCAGGAAACTCAGAAATTTTCCAACCGCAGAAATAAACTGCACCGCTTGGGGAACAACATCCCCTATCTGAATCCGGTTGTTACGGCAACAACTGATCCAACGTCTGATAATAATTCTGATTTCCACTTCAACCACCTATGTAACGCCACAGGTACTGAACAATTTTCTCAAAAACACCTTCGTCCACAACTGGACTAACCTTGTCAACACAAGAAGAGAAACAAATTCGTCAACACGAATAGAGATTCTGTCGTCACAGGAGTAACCTTGTCCACATCTGGACCCAAATTTCGTCAAATCACGAATGAATACAAATTTGTCCACGTCAGGACTCACATTTCGTCAACCCAAAGAAATCTCAACAACACAGGAATAGAACTTGGTCCACATTAGGACACTGGTTTCGTCAACACGAAGAAATCCCCTTAACAAGAGCAAAACTTTGTCCACGTTAGGACACACACTCCGTCAACACGAAGAAATCCCATCATAAACTTGTCCACGTTAAGACTCACATTCCGTCAATACGGAGAAATCCTATTATCATAGGAATAAAACTTGTCCTCATCAGGACTCCACATTCCGTCAACACGGAGAAATCCCGGCGACTTCGCTGGGGATGAGTTGTCCGCATCTCGTCAACAAGAGGATATAAAATCTTATTTGCGTCTCGTCAACACGAGCAACTCCTATCAACATAGGAATAAATTGTCCACGTCAGGACTTACATCTCGTCAACACGAGGAAATAAACTCGTCACCATGAAGAGAAATAAATTTGTCCACGTTAGGATTCTATCTCGTCAACACGAAGAACGGTAAACTTGTCCACGTCAGGACTCGCATCTCGTCAACACGAGGGAAGGTAACCTGATTTGTCCACGTCAGGACTCACATTTCGTCAACGTGAGGAAATCCTATCAACATAGGAGTAAATTGTCCACGTCAGGACATCGTTTCGTCAACACGAAGAAAGATAAATTTGTCCACGTCAGGACTCGCGCATCTTGTCAACACGAGGAACTATAAACTTGTCCACGTCAGGACGCACATTTCGCCAATACGAAGAAAGATATCTGCTGGGGATAAATGGTCCACGTCAGGACACCATTTCATCAACACGAAGAGTAATCAATTTGTCCACGTCAGGACTTCACATTCCGTCAACACGGAGAAATCAAATCTGCCCACGTTAGGACTATCACATCTCGTCAACACGAGGGAATAAATCTGTCCACGTTAGGACGCACACTTCGCCAACACGAAGAAATCCCGTCAATACAAGAATAAATTGTCCACGTCAGGACTCATATCTCGTCAACACGAGGAACTCCTATCAACATAGGCAATAAAATTTTGGCGACTTCCGGGGAAAATACTTTTGTCAACCAGTAGGAAAATACACCCGTTTATCCATACGGGAAAATACTCTGAATACAGTTTCTCTGCTTATCTCTGCAGTAGCTAACTCCATTGGTCCCAACCCACAAACCTTTTAGCACTGACGTGACAGCGACTTCGAGGAGGACTCTACTGGGGATATTTGGAAACCAAACTGCCGGACGCCTGTTTCGATAACCGATGGCAGCTTCTGAAATTTTGATTCATGAAACCCTTTGACGCTGACGTAACAGCAAATTTGAAGAAAATAATCCGTTGGCCGGATAAGAGAAACTTCAACAAGCAACTTTGTGGGGCAAATAGTAAGATGAACCGTATCATCACGCGTCTCACGGCGAGACCTCGAATACCTGGTAATAGATCTGAGCTAGAACTCCATACTCCTGCTGAGAAAACACACCTGAAAGAAAAAGGTTAACCAACCTGATTTATGTTTCAAAATGCGTATGTTTGAAAATGGCGTAATGCTCCATACGGCACGGAAATGCTACGCGTTTGAGTAGATGCAAATATGACGCTATATGCAAATGCAAATGCAGGCTCAAGATGTCGGGGCCATTCTGATAATGATGTCTCAACAACATGAATGCTGAGGATAAAGCTAACTCCGCTGGGGAGAACAAGTATCATAAGGTATTCCGGTAAAATAAATGTCGGAAACACAGTCAACTTTTCCGGGGAGAGATGAAACATCAATTTCCACTGGGAGGAAAAAACAAACACCCTGCTGGTGAACAAACTTAGCTGGGGAAGAAGCGACACTTCTGGGCAAGGCACACTGTCTGGGCACAGTTCTACACACTCGGGGTTACCACTCCGCTGGGGACAATCATCCTGACGGAGGCAAGACGACCTGTGGGGAGCCAGAAAACCATCCTTCGCGGATATAAACCTTTCGAACCAACAACTTGGTTAACTATTGCGGGAATCTTCGATTCGCTGAGGAGCGCAACCTCTGTAGGGGACGTTGATTCTGACTTGCTGGGGTTAATCCTATGGACGACTTTCCATGAGGACACTCTCCTGGGGAAAATAATTCCATCCTTCGGGAAGGGATAAATGTCATTTCGACTCTCTGGGGATAAGCTGCGACTAGCTGAGGAATGACATCAACTGGAGTCAGGTCTTACGTCAAGCGACCTTGGCTGGGGGAATACAATTCCTGATCGTTTGCTCCAAAGGTAAGAACCCTGCAAAACACAAACGAGACAAAACAAGCCTATACAACAGAATCTATCTGGGTTAGCATCCGTGCCATTACTTCAGTCAATTCGAAGTTTTAGCAATTATTGGCAAGGGACAGCAAGATTATGTAAGTGCAAGTTTATCAAAAACATCGGCGTCTTTCACAAACAAAACAATAAAGAACAAACATCAAGTACTGAATAACATGTTTTATTGATAACGGGCCTCTGAATAGGCAAAGTTTTGTACACTGGATGCAACTCCTGAAAAGAGGAAGTTATGCACAAACACACATAAATATATGCACAAGAAGCATAAAGAAAATACAAAACAATAATTGTATACATGTCAGCAACGTGGCACAGACAAACACCATGAGCTGATCCTCCTATGACTCGCCCGACTCTGCGCTTTCCCGGTACTCGATCTTCGGAAGAGATTGTTTTTGGATAGATGGCCCCCAGGTACTCCCAAACCACTAAGCAATGTCGTATCAAATTCGGTCCGCAGTCATTTGCTTTTTCAATCCCTAACTTTTGCGTGAACCTCCCTTTGCGGGTTTTCAATTCACCGGGATACCCTTTTTTGTCGAAGTCTCCCTTTTCAGGTTTTCGACTTCGCGGGTGTACATCTTGTCAATTTTACCCCTAACTTTTGCCCGGACCTTTTATTCATTTTTTATGGTTCGCCGGGATGCCCCATTTTTGCCTGGACTCTCTTTTTACTGTCCAGCGGGTCATTTTCAAGCAATGTATTTTTTAACTGCGTCCGAATTCACAGGAGACGTAAAGTCCTCGCCATCCATGGTGGATAGTAACAAGGCTTCTCCAGAGAAGACTTTTCTGACAACGTAGGGACCTTCGTAATTGGGAGTCCACTTGCCCCTGTGATCTGTTTGTGGTGGGAGAATCTTTTTCAAAACAAGATCGCCCGTCTGAAAGCTTCGAGGGCACACCTTCTTGTCGTAAGCTTTCTTCATCCGACTTTGATACAACCGACCGTATGCTAGAGAAGCCAGTCTCTTCTCATCCATTAAGCTGAGCTGATTCAGTCTATCTTTAATCCATTCTGCCTCGTCGAGTTGGACATCACGTAAAACCCTCAGGGAAGGAATCTCGACCTCCAACGGTAACACCGCCTCCATCTCGTATACCAATGAGAAAGGGGTTGCCCCGGTTGATGTGCGTACCGTCGTACGATAATCGTGCAAAGAGAAAGGCAACATCTCATGCCAATCCTTATACGTCACAACCATCTTCTGAACAATCTTCTTTATGTTCTTTTTGGCCGCTTCGACAGCGCCATTCATCTTGGGCCGGTAAGGAGAAGAGTTGTGGTGCTCAATCTTAAAATTCTGACACAGTTCTTTCATCATTTTATTATTCAAATTTGAACCGTTGTCAGTGATAATTCGCTCAGGGATTCCATATCTACAGATAATATCTCGTTTGATAAATCTGGCTACCACTTGTTTGGTCACATTGGCATATGATGCTGCTTCCACCCATTTGGTGAAGTAATCGATTGCCACCAAAGTGAACCGGTGTCCGTTTGATGCCATAGGCTCAATCTTGCTAATAATGTCAATCCCCCACGTCGAGAAAGGCCACGGTGATGACATCACATTCAGAGGGCTCGGAGGCACATGGATTTTGTTCGCATAAATCTGGCATTTATGACACCTCTTTGCAAACTTGAAACAGTCTGTTTCCATAGTCAGCCAATAATATCCTGCCCGCAGCAGTTTTCTCGTCATAGCATGCCCACCAGCATGTGTACCAAATGTACCCTCGTGTATCTCTTCCATGAGCAACTTCGCCTCTTTCTCATCTACACAGCGTAGCAACACCATGTCGTGGTTTCTTTTGTTCAGGACACCGTCCGGATTCAGATAAAAATTGCCAGCCAATCTCCTGAGAGTCTTCTGATCTCGACTGGATGCCCCAGTCGGATACTCCTTGTTCTTCAGGAAATTCTGGATGTCAAAGTACCAGGGTTTACCATCGGGAGCCTCGTCAATGGCAAATATGAAGGCAGGCCTATCAAGCCGAGAGATAACAATTTGGGGAGCCTCGTTCCAGAAGTTAACTTTATACATTGAAGACAATGTCGCCAGGGCGTCAGCCATTTGATTTTCTGCTCATGGCACGTGATGCAATTCCACCTTGTCAAAGAAAGGCAATAATCTCCTTGCATAATTCATATAGGGTATCAAATTGGGCTGACGTGTCTCCCATTCTCCTTTAATCTGATTCACCACTAGAGCTGAGTCTCCGTATACATCTAGGTTCTTGATTCGCAAATCAATGGATTCTTCAAGACCCATGATGCAAGCCTCATATTCCGCCTCGTTATTGGTAACAGGAAAAGTCAATCAGGCAGTAAACGGGATGTGCGACCCATGAGGAGTAGTGATAATTGCACCTATTAGACTATCATAGGAATTTACAGCTCCGTCAAATATCAACAGCCATTTGGAACCCAACTCTGGTCCTTCGTCCGACAACGGTTCCTCGCAATCTTTCATCTTCAGATACATAATATCCTCGTCAGGAAAATCAAATCTCATTGATTGGTAATCCTCAATAGGCTGCTCCGCAAGGTACTCTGACAGAACGCTACCTTTAATAGCCTTTTGCGAGACATATTGGATATCGTATTCCGTTAACACCATCTGCCATCGGGCAATTCTTCCGGAGAGTGCTTGCTTCTCAAACACATATTTGATTGGATCCATCTTTGAAATTAGCATGGTTGTATGATTCAGCATGTATTGCCTCAAACATTTGGCGGCCCAGGCTAGCGCGCAACACGTCTTTTCGAGCATTGAATATCTGGACTCACAGTCGGTAAACTTCTTACTCAAATAGTAGATCACATGCTCTTGACGCCTGGTCTCGTCGTGTTGACCGAGAACACAACCCATACTTTCCTCAAGAATCGTCAAATACATAATCAAAGGTCTCCCGGCCACTGGGGGTATCAAAACAGGAGGTTCCTGCAAGTATTCTTTTATCTTGTCGAACGTCTTTTGACAATTTTCATTCCAGGTCAGCACCTGATCCTTTTTCAACAACTTGAATAACGGCTTGCATGTCGCAGTTAGGTGAGATATGAACCGAGCAATGTAGTTCAACCTCCCTAAAAACCCACGCACTTCTCTTTCTGTTTTAGGCATCGGCATTTCTTGTATAGCTTTTATCTTTGCAGGATCAACCTCTATTCCCTTTTCGCTCACAATAAACCCCAGCAGTTTACCCGATCTCACCCCAAAGGTGCACTTGTTAGGGTTCAGTCTCAACTTGAACTTCCTAAGTCTCTTGAACAGTTTCAGCAGATTAACCAAATGCTCCTCCTCTGTCTGGGATTTGGCAATCATATCATCAACATAAACCTCGATCTCTTTTTGCATCATGTCATGAAAGAGAGTCGTCATAGCACGTTGATATGTTGCCCCAGCGTTCTTCAGTCCTAAGGGCATCACTTTGTAGCAAAATGTTCCCCAGGGAGTAATGAAGGTAGTCTTCTCCCTGTCTTCTGGTGCCATTTTGATCTGATTATAGCCTGAGAAGCCGTCCATGAAAGAGAATACGGAGAACTGAGCAGTGTTATCAACCATCACATCAATGTGAGGAAGTGGAAAGTCGTCTTTCGGGATCGCCCTATTCAAATCACGGTAGTCTACATACATTCGCACTTTACCGTCTTTCTTCGGCACTGGTACTATATTAGCGACCCATGACGGATAAGTTGTAACGGCCAGGAAACCAGCATCCCACTGTTTTTGAACTTCCTCTTTGATTTTCACAGCCATGTCTGGTCTGGTTCTTCTGAGTTTCTGCTTAACAGGCGGACATTCCTCTCGCAACGGCAGACGATGCACAACCATGTCTGTATCCAACCCAGGTATATCCTCGTACGACCAAGCAAATATATCAATATACTCTCGTAGTATCTCAATCAGCCTTTGCTTGACGTCGCTCTACAGCGCAGCCCCTATACGGATATTTCTCACAACTTCTTCCGACCCCAAGTTGATAATCTCAATTTCCTCCTGATGAGGCAGAATGATTCTCTCTTCCTGTTTCAACAAACGAGTCAGCTCTTCTGGCAGGTCGCTATCCTCAACAATCTTTCCCTCTGCTTGGAATACCGGGTGCTCGAAGTCGAAACGAGTCATAGGCGGTTCGTAGGAGATGTCATCTGAAATATTAGTCCTGCAAAGGAAATGGTTAAACGCTTCAACACGCAAACAAAGCAAATAACCACGTTGCCATTTATTATTAAAGTCAAAAAACAAGAAAAACATGGATCACAATATTTGTATATGAAAAACGCCTTTATTTCATGATTAAAACAGTGCAATACACATAATTAAGTAGCCCTAAGGTAAAATCACTATGTCCCGGGTAGGACATAGGATTATTCAACAATTGACAAAACAAATCATTACTGTTTAAGAGTCCCTGGGACAGTTTCCCGGATGGAACAGTTGCAGAGACTTTGTCCTAGCACGCTTGGCTTGATCCACGCGTCCATATCGCAGTCACTATCTCCGTCTTCGGCATCGGAAATAGCGTTGATTTTCTCAAAGCACACCCCGCTTGGCGTAATCGTGATCGGTCCCTTGAACCTGGGCACTCCTGAAGATGACGCTGACGACGTCGGTCGATACCCTAGCCCAAACTTGTCATTCTTCACGGGAATCTCCAGTACCTGCCCCCAACCTTTAGTCTCACCAGTCTGCACTAAAGCCTGAGCTTCCTTGTAGGATGACACTGCCACCTCTGGCATTTTGCTGGGACCCTGAGCTTTGTCTTTAATTCGAAACCCTTCGAAGGCTTGGCAAGGTGTCTCGTGTATTTCTCCGTCGACCTCAACATATCTGAACGATGACAGGTGACTGACCAAAATGTCCTCCTCCCTGCAAACAGTAACAACACTATCACCCACCATGTACTTCAACTTCTGATGCAATGTGGACGTTACGGCCCCTGCAGCGTGGATCCATGGGCGCCCAAGAAGGCAGCTATAAGCTGGATGGATATCCATGATGTAGAATTCGGTATCAAAAATTTCTGGCCCCACCTGAAGCGGTAATGTTATTGACCCAAACACTGATCTTTTCGTCCCGTCAAACACCCTCACAACCAAATCGCTGGGCGTGCAAATAATTCCCCGTATGTCCAATTTCATCATGGCTTTTTTTGGCAATACGTTCAACGACGATCCAGTATCTACCAATACACGCGACATTACGGTGCCCCGACATTCCACCGATATATGCAAAGCCATGTTGTGCTCTCAACCCCTGGGTGTTAGATCAAAATCTGTGAAACCCAGGCTATGTCCAACATTGACATGTGCCATTATCCCCTCTAACTGATTTACAGAAACTTCTTGAGGCACAAATGACGTATCCAGGATCTTTAGCAAGGCGTTCCGGTGGGCCTCAGAACATAACAACAACGACAAGATGGAAATCTTCGATGGCGTCTGCTGTAAGTGTTCAACAATTTTGTAGTCGCTTTTGCGAATCAGTCTCATGAACTCCTCTACGTCCTTGAGTGACGTATCCTTTTCTTTCAACTGAGTAGGCCCGCTTTCATTTACTTTGGCTTTGCCTTTGGCCAATCTCTCCACTTCTATTTCAGGTGAGGTAAAGATCCTTCCGCTACGGGTCATGCCCCCCGTTCCAACGACATTATCAACAACCCCAGCTGGCTGGCTATTCACCACAATCTTTTCATCGTTGCAATATGCTTCTAATCCGTATGTCCACGGGATAGATTTCGTACTCTCAAAGGGAACATGCCCTGCTTTGGTAATCGTAATAGTTGGCCGTTAGGCGGGCGCCGTTATCGTTATAGCCTTCCTCGGGATCGTCACCGTTGCAATATCATTCTGCTCATCATATAATGCCTCCACAGGCTTCTCAACCGCAGTTCGATCAAATTGCAAGGTCCCTTCGTCAATCATGGCCTGAATGCCCTACTTCAATTCAGTACAACCCTCAGGCTGGGTCCAACACTCTAAACAGTATTCATCACAACTAGGGAATACTCCCCCTCTGAGCAACCTGCTTTTCACCTCACTCAATGGTGTCTTCAGTTCGTTAACATCCATCACCAAGTTCAACTTTTCTTCTGTCAAGATGACGTTTTCCCCATGATTAGGCATAGGCTGTTGTACAATATTGGGCCCCACCTGGCCAAAGTTGATGGCTTTACTGTCCAACAAGTCTTGAACTTTATGCTTGAAAGCATGACAAGATTCTACATCATGTCCGGGCGCCCTGGAATGGAATTCGCAATGCTTATTAGCGTCATACCCGTAAGGAAGTGTCGGTCCTGTAGGCGGCTCCAATGTTCTTTTCTCAACCAAATTCAAACCCAGCAGTGTCTAAAGAAGCTCTGCATATGTCGACGGAGGCTTATCAAATACCCTCTTCGGCTTTGCACTCTGAAACCTTCTCTGACCCTGATTCTTCCTTTGCTGTTGTTGTTGTTGTTGTTGTTGTTGCTGTTGTTGAGGAATTGGAATAGTAACACTGGCTATTTGTTGAGGTTGAATGTGCTGATTTTTGCCTTTGCCCCGGCCTCTACCACCAAACACAGCGCTGGTATCACCTTGTCGTCTTCCACCGAACGCTTTTCTCGCACCCCCAGCTGAAGTAGATTCACCTGCCTGAATCTTTCCAATTTTAATTCCATTTTCGATCCTTTCTCCCATAAGGATCATATTGGAGAAGCTACCCATCAAAACATTGAGTGACTTGTCATAGTACATTCCTGTAAATGTCCCCACAAACATGTCATTCATCTCCTTTTCAACCAAAGGAGGGTGCACCCTAGCTTCCATATCGCGCCACCGCTGCGCATACTCTTTGAAACTTTCACCACTTTTCTGCGACAGACTCTACAACTGAACTCTGTTTGGCGCCAAATCACTGTTATATTTGTAATGCATAACGAAAGCATCAGCCAACTGCTTCTAGCTTCTAATCTGAGTGGGCTCTAGTCCCATGTACCATTCCAATGATGGTCCCGATAAGCTATCCTGAAAGAAATGCATGAGCATCCTTTCATCATTGGAATATGCAGACATCCTTCTATAATAAGAACGTACATGGACCTTTGGGCAGGTATCCCCTTTGTATTTGTCGAAGGTTGGAGCCTTGAATTTTAATGGCACCCTCAGCCCTGGTACCAACCCCATAGTAGTCATATCTAACCCAACGGAGTTCTGATCAACCATACCTTTCATCTACTCTTCTAGCATTCTGATCCTCTGAACAGGGTCAATGGGGCCCTCAGGTCCCATACCTCTTCCCGAAAAAGCGTCATCCTGGTGATCCACATTCCAGTCATTGTCATACCCATCGTAACCCATGTTACAGCCAAATCCTTGTTGGTTGAACATAGGACCCTGTCCTCGGTTGTCGAACCCTAGATTGACCCCAACAGGTCCAAAACCATTGTTGAAAGGAAATGCTCCAGCGCCGTTGTTATTCACATTACCGAATCCACCATTACTGTGGCCATACCCCTGATTGTTGCCGTAACCGTCATTACCAAAGCCTTGATTGTTGAACCTGAAATTCCCGTCCTGATTGACATTGCCATACCCATTGTTTCCAAAGCCAACATTGTCACCGAATCCTTGATCGGCATCCCCAGTGTTTCCTTTGTTGTTAACAACATGCCCATCACCACCATTTCCAGTATTTCCATTACCAACGCCAGCACCTGCACCAGTACCAGTGTTTCCGTTGACAGTCACAACAGGTGGAGTAACTACCGGTATCTCATCCTCCCGGTGAGGAGTTCCAACAGAATTGTGGTCAGTATTGCGATTTCCGTTTGTCCGTGTCAGCAGCGGCTGCACCAAGGTCTGAAGATTCTCTTGGCCCTTGGCCATGCTCTCCATAGCCTGCATGAACAGAGTCAGCTTCTCACGGATTTCCTGCATCTCGACTTGAACTTGATCCATTATCTTCTTGCAGTTGTTTCTGGTTGAATAGCGGTGGACTCTTTGGTCGTCAATCCTGAAAAACCTGTGAGATGCAGGAAATAAGATACAGATTCAACAAGTAACTGGCAATGTAAAATGAATATGCAGATGCAATATGTGTCTGTGTGTTAGGGAAATCACCCCAGATTCTAGTGCCAAAGTGCCAGTGTAGTGACAGTGATAGTGATAAGAAGCTTGGATCCATTCGCGGGGATAAAGTTCCTCATATATTGCTGAAAAGAGCCCAACAAGGCAGAAATACAATATCACTGAGTGTACAATAACAAGAAGGCATGACCTCAACCAACAATCCTGGTGATGGCCAGCACAATGCAAATAAAGCATATACAACAGTACATAAGGTAATCAAGTGCGACCATATGCTTGATACTCCTCTAACAACCTCCCTTTGCCTGATAACACGCTGGAGATCCCCAATGGATTCCTCCCAAGCACCCTCTCCAAAGCACTCCTCTAGCTTCCGCTTCTGGGATGCAGACTCTTTCTTACGCTTGACAACTTTGTTCAACGAATTCTGAACGTCATATCTCCGTATAACCTCTTCTTCAAACTTTTTCTGGCTAACTTTCAACTGATCTTCCAACTCAGAGATCTGCAGCTTCAGTTTGTCTTCTCTTTCTTTGTTATTTGCCAGTGTAGCATTCCAGGTTTTGTTGAATGTAGAGATCTCCCGGTAGGCTATATCAAGTGCTTTCTTCTTAGACTCCAGCATGTCATGAGAGCTCTTGAAATCTATCCCCAAACGTTCATGCTTCATCCGTTGTTCATTCAGTTCTGCACCTAACTGGTTCACCAGCTTTGTTTGCTGCTCGAAGGAATATACGGTTTCATTCCTTTCGCTCCTGAGTTGCACTAGCTCTTCTTCCAACCTCTCGCTGGCTTTCATCAGCTCTTCTTTCTCCTTCACAACCTGCTCATATCTCTCAATAGACATAGTAGTTGGCTCCTCAACCACGGGCGGAGCAAGAGGTAATACTGTAGGAAACGGCATCAGCGCCTGCTTTGCCCTATCTTAGATCCAGACTTGGTACGGGGGATAGGCTTGACAATCATTCTTACCCAACAATGACTTACCCATTTTGTTGATATTATTCCAAGCATGCTGAAGCTTGGACAATAACTCTCCCTTCAAATCACCTGTGAAGTACAGAGATTCCTGCACATCCTCTTCTTTTGGCGGGCTTCTCAAAGCATAACCGAATTGCCTGATCAACAATGAATGATTGTAGTTAATGCACCTTTTCCTCCCAATCAGAGGAACGTTAGGATATCCTACGCAGCCGTAGATAATCTCAGATCCCAGTAAATCCCTATCAAACCAGACAACATCTTCTGAAGAAAGCCCCATCAGACGCTCAGACCATTCCACCGTAGCTGCAGACTCAGCAAAGATACCCTTCTTGGGTAGGTGACTATCAAACCACATATACAACAAAGGCACACAACAAGAGACGTTCTTTCCCTTCCTATTCTCGTTCTTATAATGCAGAGAATGATAGAAGTCTTCAATCAGTGTAGGCACAGGATTGCCTAAAGCGAATATATGGAATGCATCCAAACCAACAAAGTCAGGCATATTAGAGAACAGTACAATGCCATAGATACACAAAGCAAGGATAGCATTAAACATAATCCAACAGCCACTCTTGGCATACTCTTGTGCTTTCCCGACCAAGAACTTGAGAGAAAAACCAGAAACTCCATTCCACGAGGTTAACAGCAACTCTGAGGAGTCTAAATGCAAAGCAACGGCCAAATCCTCCAGCTTGGGCTCAGCACCCATATGAATGAAGGGTACCCTGTTCTGAATGGTTAACTCCAATATCTCAACATATTCCTCCATGGTCGGAGCCAAAATGAAGTCAGGGAAAGTAAAACACCTCAGTGGGGGATCATAAAACTACATCAGCGCGTACAATCCGTTCAGCTCATACGTGGATGGTTTACAAACCAACCTAAGCAGTTTCCCATAACTCTTCCTGAAGCTTCTCTTCACATCATCATCAGCCAAGGATATCAGACCAAGCAAAGAAGAAACATATAGAGTAGGCAACTTGTAAGCCACAGTCTTCTTCAAAGTATCCATAATAGCAGACAGAAAGAAATCCGGGCAACTAGAATCAGAAGGTATGAAATGCACCTGTAGCACAGACACACGTTAATGATATGTAAAATGAGTATACAACAATGCAATATGCAAACATGCAAACAGGGATCAAGTGATATATTGCTGAAGAGATCCATCCACAATATCTGTCTCAACAGACCCACAATATTGCTCAAACCTGGTCTCAACAGACCCAATAACAATGCTCCACTTTGGTCTCAACAGACCCAAAACAATTCTCCAACCTAGTCTCAACAGACCTATAACACTGTCCTGACGAAGAACCCCAAGTAACCACACATATTGATCCAATATTAAGAAAACCGGGTAGTCTGGAGGTCAAGTTTCCTGCATGCCCCAATCCCTCTCACAGGTAGGTGTCCTATCAACTGACACAAGGTATGGCATCCTATGTGGTCGTCGGCGTCACAGACTTTCAAGACTGATGATACGATACCCAGAAGGTGTGGCATCATCATGTCCTGAAGAGGCCTCACTTAGCCAACTTCCAATTGATCGGTCCCCAGAGTCGACAATCCAACTAACCAACAACCCCCTCAACCCAAAGGGTTGAAAAAGAAGTCAACCAGAAAAACCTCGTCCGAGCATGGATTTTGCGGGACAGTGGTACATGCAAAGCATGCACGCGCCCATTACTTTCCACAACTAATTCTAGGTGCACTCAAGCCCAGGTCCGGCTTATCTCTCAATCTGACCCCCTGCCCAACATAACAACAATAATATAATGCTGAAAGTAAATATAGAAAGGTAAATCCATACAAAACCCACGACGGGAAAACAAACGCTAGGACTGACTCGCGCAGGGAACCGTTGGAGTCCCCAGCAGAGTCTCCAGTTGTCGCTACTGTGAAAATCGGCGCCGGCTATGACAGAAGAGTCGCCACCGTGTGTTATTTATCCCAAAGGAGGGAAAGGAAACGCTCAAAGTAAACCTAACGCAAAACGGGAAAGGAATGGTCATTGCAACCAAATCCTGGATTCGGGAGTCGATTACGCAAGGGGAAGGTATTAGCACCCCTCACGTCCTCCGTACTCGATGGGATCCACGCTTGTTTTCCGATACGGATTGTTATTCTATCTACTCTACAAGTCTGGGTTAAAAAGACAAGAAAATGACTCGGCAAAGTATCGCACTTTATGCCTACGTATTCCCGTCTGGAACGAGAAATCAGAGTCAACGTAGTTCGCCTACCTACGGGAAAGAAGGGGAAGGTTTCTCGCTAGGATACCACATCCTATGCCTACGTACTTTCATACAACATGAAAGATCAGAGCAAACGTAGTTCGGGCTATGGAAGACACAAGCTTGTCTGACTGTTTTTTATTACCTTATGAAAGGGTTTTTCTTGATTAAGAGTCCAAGCGGACAAAAATGACACTTTGATGTTTGTTTTGAATCTTTTACGAAAGAAGTGATTTTTAGTCTGTTTGCAATCTCTAACGCACTAGAGACTATGATTTGAGAGTGACTACGTCGCGTGTCACCCAATGGGTACCAAACTAAGCAGCCAGACTACTGGAAAGAAGCTCTCCAACAATCCTTTCTCAAATAGCTTAAGGCTTGTAACGTACAACATCGATTAACCTTATTACTGTATTTTTGAGTTGTTTTGAGATAAGAAGAGAAAGAAGCTCTAAAAAAACCTAGGTTGAAAAGGGAATAAAAACTAACCTAATGTTGTCATGCATGGATAAGAATCCTAATGTCTGTCATAATTCCCTCCTGCACAGAGGAAATCAGAGATCCTAGGGAATAAACAGAAAAGAAAGCAAGCAAATACAGTAAAATGCATGCAATGCAGCAATACAAGCGAGGCAAGGGAGTCCCACTCAACTTCGAACTTAGGAAAACAACAGGCAAAGTGAATCAACATTCACTTCAAACCTAGGGGGCAAGCTGCACAAGCCAACAAACAATACAGAAAAACCAAAATAAAAACAGAGGAGGCAGCCCAAGCAGCAGCACCAAACTCCTACAACAAACAACACAAGCAGCAACTCTGACAGCAACAGTTGATTAAACAGCAAAAAGTTGACAGCAACAACCTTCATCTTCAAGCTTCAATAAACTTTCACTCTTCAACAAGCACCAAGCTTCAACAAGCTTCCAGCCCAAACCAACAAACCCCAACCAGTAAACAGCTTCAACAAGCTCCTCACTTCATCTTCAACAAGCAACAAAACCCTAGCTTCAACAAGCACAAACTCCATTCTCAACAAGCTTTAACAAGCACTAAACTTTCTCTTTACCAAGCTTCAACAAGCACCTCCAAGGGGAATCAGATAACAAGATCAGGTTGGAATGTTAAGTAATTTAATGACAACCAAAGGAAGCCACTAAGAACTTAACATTATAGTAGAAAAGTACCCTCAAAGTTCTACTCCTAAAGCATGCCATTTGTAATACCCCAAATTTTGCCCTAAGATTTGTCGTCGCATTTCATTGCATTTTTATTGCATTTAATCAATTACTAACAAATTTGTGTAGTCGTTTGACTTTTTGCAGGTAAATATCATATGGCATGCATTTTTTTTCTAAAAAGTAAAAATGGCATAATTGGCAAGAGGACATGTGTAAGGAGTTGTGAGTGGAGTTGTGAGTGTGAGAGGTTGAGAGTTCGAATCTCACCTTTGTCACTTTTTGTTTTTTATTATTTTTACTCTAAATTTTTCTATCTTTCATTAAAAAATAACAAAAATAGTTTTTTATTATTATTTAATTATTATTTTCGTATTTTTATTAAATCATTTTTTAAAATATTATTTTTTTTCACTTTTTTCTAAATTATTCATAAAAATATCCAAAAAATCATAAAATAAAAAATATTGAAATTTTTTTTTGTTCTTTTTATAATATTTTTGATTTTAGGAATCAATAGGATTATTAGTTTTTATTTTAAGTTTATTTTAATTATTTTAAATTATTTAAATTTTATTTTTTCTTAACTAATTATTTAGTTTGGGCTTTAAAATGGGATTTAGGGACATTATTGACAATTTGGTGTTAACCCTAATTTGTTCTCTATATATACATGTGTTGCCTTGTTGGAAAGGGGGTCAGAAGGTTTTCTTCAGAAAAGAGGAGAGAGAAAGGGAGAAACAAAGGAGATCCCCAGAGAAGAAAGGCGGTCGTTCCCACAACTCGTCAAAAGGATTGGAGTTCTCCAGTGTTCCCTTATTCAAACCTTTTTCACATTTACCGAAGCAAACCTCCGCTTCGTAGGTTAAATTACTAAACCTTTTGCCTTTTCATGTTTATGTGCATATTTTGCCATGTTAATGTGTTTAGGTCCGTTAAATTACTAAACCTTTTGCTTTTTCATGTTTATGTGCATATTTTGCCATGTTAATGTGTTTAGGTGCGTTAAATTACTAAACCTTTTGCTTTTTCATATTTATGTGCATATTTTGCCATGTTAATCTCCATGTGTGTTTAGATCCGTAGATTTTAATATCAAAACCTTTTTTATAACAAAACCCTTTTTTAAAATCAAAACCCTTCTTTTTATTTATTATTAAAACCTTTTTTAGTAAGACCTTTTTTTAAAAACTGAAAAGCCTTTTCCAAAAAACTGAAAAGCCCTTTTTTGGGATGAAAAACCTTTTTGTTCTAACAAAAAACTGAAAAGACTTTTCCCCCAAAAACTTTTTTTTATAATTTAAACTTAATTTTTTTATAATTTTAACTTAAATATTTTTTATTAAAAAAAATTAAAACTTTTTTTTTATAATTAAAATATTAAAAAATTAAAACCTTTTCGTAAGGAACTCCTGATGTTTGATGTTTGTCGTGTTATTTTATGTACCCTTTTATTACTTTTCTTTCTTTTGGCATTTCATGTGCATGCTCGAGGTTGAGATGTGCTTGTGGTGGCCACAGCCCCACACTATTTTCCTCCCTCACTTCATTCTAAGTGTCATTACATATTTTCATATTCTTCATGTTTTCAGAAATGTTTCTTTGTTTCTTTATACCCTCTGCCTTTATTACTTTTCTTATTTCTGTACCTTAATTATTCCTCCATATAATGATTTGTCATATTTTCACATTTTTTTACAGTTTTATCCTTCCGAAGGATTAGGTCCAGCCTTTTGGCCGCCGAGTCAATAGCCTTACCCCTTTTATGGATCAAACCCTGTTTAGCCTACGTGTCCCGCCGTGGGCAAAATTGCTTTTATCCTAGTGTTAGGCCAAAAGAGTCGCCGTACTCTGTTTTAAGATTTTCCGCCGTGGAATCCCTAATTTAACCCTATTTTAATTTTAATTAACATTTTTTTAACATAGAGATTGGAGTCTCTGAATAAACCTTGGCCACAGTTAAGACGTTTCTAACCTCCCTTTTGAGGGGAACTACAGTTACTCTGATTCCATTCCCGTAAGGATATGTAGGCACAAGATGCGATGTCTTGTCGACTAAACTTAGAATTAACCCCTAGGTCTTTTTTAATTTTCAATCCTTTGTATATACCCTAAAGCAAAATAATTAATGAAATAAATAAAAAAAATAAACAAAAGGTTCCCGTAGAGTACTACGGAAGTTTAGGGTGCTAATACCTTCCCTAAATTTAACCAACCCCCGAACCTTAGATCTCTCCCTTTTAGGTTTTTCCTTTCTTTAACCTTTCCTTCGGATAAATCAAAGACCGGTTGTAAATGAATTAAGATTCAAGTTAATCAATAGCTTGACATCCAAATTTCACCGCAACACCATTCATCCCTCCAAAGGAGAGATGTGACTTCTTTAAGAGGACTTTATGTCATTGGATTGAATGGAGATGAACAATATACTCCATGTTTGAAGAAACAAGCAAAACTAGTCTAATGCTCTTCCTAAAACCCTAGTTTCCCTAAGCTCCTGACAAGCACTCCTCAAGAGGACAAGGCTTCATCTCCAAGATCCTTCAAGCTCTCCAAAGCATCTTCAATTGGTCTTCATGCTCATCCAAGCACAAGAGCACCACCACTCTAATATAAGGGGAAATATTGAGTTAAACTAGTCAAGTTAGTGTGTTAGAAACACCTAGAAGTTAGTCCTAAAACTAATTCTAATTAAAATACCAAAAGTGATTGTAAAATCCTATAAAAAATTATAAGGGTTCCTAAACCTCTTAAGAATATGGAATATCAAAACCATGGGGTTAATCATCAATTAAGTCCTAAAACTATGCCCTAAACCTTAAGGGTACTATCTTAAAACCCTAAATCTACACCACTTAATGTTTAATGTTCAAAACAGCCTAAACTTCTCCCACAAAATTATGAGAAAATTACTAGGGGTACATGCACATCTAAGATAAATAGCTCAAAAAGAATCACTCCAGAACTCCACACCAATCATCCATACTAAAATTAGCAAGATCATATATCAACCATATTCAAAATAAAAGCAATTAAACTTCAAAAAATGCAATTAAATTCTAAAATGAATGAATTAATAATTTCTTAATCCTATTAAATTCTAGACTCTTTAAGGAGTCAGGGGAAAAAAATCTAGCCTAAAAAGATTAATTTTCCTATATATTATGAATTAATTCCTAACTATATGCAAAATGATAAAATAAAAGAAAAACAATCAAAAATGATAAATGTGCGTGGCAATTAGCAATTAATCTAAGTTGTAATCCAGGTTGGGCCTAAAATGGGGGGTGCGCGTATCAAATCAGACTAAGCCCAAAAACCAATTAAAAGAAATCAGAAAATGAAATGGAAATTGAAAAACATGCGTGATGAATAGCAACATATTTCAGTTCAAATCTTCAATTGGGCCTAAACTGGGATGTGGAAAGCGATGATTCACTTAAGCCCATCCAATACCAATTAATGAAACGGTGAGTTTCATCAAACTCACCTCCATTCAGAAAATGAAACAAAATCCTGGCCATTGGTTAATGCTTTTGGTCAAGGGTCAACTCACATCTAACGGTTTGGGAGTCATCGTCCCTAAATATTTGAAAATGAGAGGGAAACTCAGATGGTGGCCTGAGTTACAGCGCCACCGTCGTCTCCAACGAGGGGGTCCCCAAACGCATCAAACAACAAAACTAAACACCTTATCCCTCTCAAAATTTCACCCTGAACTCAAATCCACCATCCAAAATCATTGATTCATGCTCCATCTCAAAATACGACTGAAAGTTCAGACCTGGCTCAAATCTTGAATGTCACGATTCTTAAAATTAAAGGCACTAGCATGAACTACACGTATCACTGGTCAAATCTCACCATTCAACCATGCTTAACTCATCAAGAACCAAGAGTTCTACTCCTCAACAGAAATGGTGATGCACCTAATTTTGTCTCTAAACATTCCAATTTTGTGCTGAAATCCACCCTAGCATCATCCCTAACCTAACCATATGCTCATTTCTACTCAATTACCTATAAATTAGAGCAAAAGCTGAAAGTTGCAAACCTGGTAAAAATGGATGAACAGATGATGATTTTGCTCGATTCAACCTCCAATTTCGTCCAGAATCACTCACTATCACCTTCTCAAGCTTCTCCAATCAACAATTTGCAAGGAATCCTCACCAATCTTCAAACCTGATTCTTGATGCAATTGAGAAAATTTCAATTGCTCTCTCTTGATTCTCTTCACCTCTTGCCCCAAAAAATGACCTGAATCAGTTGCAATGGTTATATAGAGGCTGTTGGAAACCTCTAGAACTTTCTGTAACTAACCAAATGAGAAATTGAAAATCTCATATTCCTTGAAAATCTCATATGTGGAAATCGTGCACAGGCTCTGTTACAGCTTGGTCTTGCTTGCATTGTTCATCTCATGAGATTTTGAATTGAATGGGATGTGTATCTTCCTTGTTTTTGATCCCATGGTGTATGATTGTTATGTTACTTCAACCTTAAGTTACAAAATGGAAGTGTGTGTAAATGACCTCAAATGCAAAATGTAACAATGCCATCATTCTCAACATGCCTTTTCTGATCAAAATGACACATAACATGAGCTTTTTTGACCCTAAATCAAGAAATTCCATTTTTTGGCCTTTTAATACTTTTAATTTCTTCCTTTTTAATCCATCTCAAGTGAATTTGTGTTCCAAGCCAATACAAACTCTCATGACCACATGGTTGCACTCAAAACATCATTTTGAACAAGTTCCATGTTGAACAATTTTCCATTTGAAGCTTGCAAGTTGGAGTTATGGACCTATGATCACAAATGACCTATAATCACCAATACCCAAAATACCCCTGGATTGCAAAGACCATAACTTGAGTTCTACAAATGCTATAAAGGACTTCTAGTACTCTATGGAAAGCTAAGAGGATAAGGAAAAACATTCATGTTCACCAAAAATTCATTTGAAACCTCCTAGAAGGGAAAAAGTGGTTTGGAAGCCAAGTGACATGAATTAGCAGCTAGAGTTCAGCCGTCGATGGTCGAATGAGAGCTTGTTGAAATGTTTGTAGCCACTCTTCCGGGGGTCTATTACGAGAAATTGGTCAGCGGTATGTCAGAGAGTTTCTCAGGTCTCATCATTACTGGCGAGCACGTTGAAAATGGGATCAAGTTGGGGAAAATCCAAGGTGTTGACCTATCCTCAGCTGGAGGAGGAAAGAAACCATATGGTAACAAAAGGCGTGAAGGAGAGACGAGCGCCGTGTCTAACGCTCGAAGGAAAGGTAAAAGCCAGCGCCAGCAGGTGGCTAGCATAACCATCCCTGCTGTCCAACAATCCCAGCCACAGCAGCAGTAGCCAAATCAGTAAGGGTACAAAAAGTATCAGAACAGGGCACCGCTATCAAGTCGTCACCTTGAGACACCGCCCATATCTTATGCTCAGCTATTACAAACTCTGCTTCAGTTACAGCTAGTCCAGAAGAGAACCCTGCCTCCCTTGACAGGGGCACCTCCGCAGGGTTATGATGCGAATGCAACATGCAATTTTCACTCAGGGGCACCCGGCCACACGATAGAAAACTGCAAAGCCTTCAAGCACAAGGTGCAAGATATGGTAGATGCTAAGATCATCAATTTCTCAGATAATTTGCCGAATGTCACAAAGAACCCTATGCCGAATCATAGGGGAGGTGGGGTGAATGCCATTATTGAAGAAGAGGATTTAGATGTGTTGACTGATGTCAAGGATCTAAAGACACCGCTTAGCTTCGTTAAAGCCAAGCTGATGAAGAGAGGCTTCTTTCCGGTTTGTGGAGAATTATGTATGGGTTGTGCGACCTGTCCTGATGGATGTGAACAGTTGATAGTGGGGATTCAGAGTCTGATGACCGAAGGAATCTTGTAGTTTAGCCGAAGGGCCGAATGTGGATCTGGAGAGGTAATGCTGAAGCAGGATGATGAGGTTGCCACCATCACCATCCCTCGCTAGACGATAACCATTTCTGCACTCAGGCCGCCCATAATTACCATCACAAAGGCCAGGCCGATACCTTTTGAAAGCACCAATGCTGTCCTGTGGCATTATAGGGCAGACGTCTACTGTAATGGACAGAAGTTGGAACTAGAACCATCTGGGCGGTCTGTGGATAACCTAGTGGGAATTGGCGGAATCACGCGAAGCGGAAGAGTATTTGCTCCACCTGAGATTGTGGGGGACAAAGTAGATAAAGCTGAGGAAACTGACAAGGGAAAGAGTAAAGTCGTTGAGGAAACCCCTCGTGGGGAAGAGAAGGACTTGTAAAGGACGCTGAAGAGTTCATGAGGTTGATCAAGAAGAGTGATTACAAGATCGTGGATCACCTCAATCAAGCACCCTCGAAAATTTTCATCCTGAATTTGTTGTTGTGTTCGGAGTCACATTGCAACGTGCTGTTAAAGGTTTTGAATGCCACGTATGTACCGCAGGAGATCTCGGTCAACCAGTTGGAAGGGGTAGTAGCCCACGTGAATGCTGGAAACGGGTTAGGGTTCACCGACCTGGAGTTGACGCCGAAGGGAAGAAACCACAACAGCACCCTGCACATCTCGATAGAGTGTAGGGGAACAGTTATGGCTCATGTGTTGGTGGACACCGGGTCATCGCTCAATGTTCTTTCGAAGAAGGCATTGATGAAGTTAGATACTCGCGGATTGATTTGCACACCCAGTGATCTGGTTGTGAAGGCTTTCGATGGAACCAAGCGTCATGTCTTTGGAGAGGTAACGCTGCCAATCCAAGTTGGGCCGGAAACTTTCGACGCAGTCTTCTACATGATGGACATCATTCCAGCCTACAGCTGTCTCTTAGGCCGGCCATGAATCCATTCTGCTTGTGCCGTGACCTCCACGTTGCACCAGAAACTCAAGTATGCTATAGGGGGCAGCATTGTAACTGTTTGTGGCGAGGAAGATATAATGGTGAGCCATTTGTCGTCCTTCAAATATGTTGAGATGGATGGGGAAATCCATGAAACCTTATATTAGGCATTCGAAGCTGTTAAAGTCAAGGACGCGACTCCAGTAATGACTGAAAAACCAGAGATGACTCTCTCTTCCTTCAAGGAAGCCCGGGCCGTTGTTCAAGCCGGATCTACCCCAGGCTGGGGGCAAGTGCTAGAAATACCTAATAAATAGGACAAGTTTGGGTTAGGGTACTCTCCTTCGGCTGAAGCCTCCTCTTCTCACAGGGCGTCGCGAGGTAAAGGGCCGATCCAGTTTCCCAGTGGCGGGGTGATATTTGAAAGTGTCAACGCAGTGTATGAAGACGGCGAAGACAGCGATTGCGACCTAGACTCTTGGATCCAGCCAAGCAAACCAGGCCAGAGCCTCACCAACTGGTCCATCAGGGATACCATCCAAGTGACGGGCAAAGAGTAATGATTTACTTTCTCCAATTATTATACAACCCTATGTCCTACCCGGGGCATAATGGTTTTATTGTCAGGGCCTTGTTTGATTATGTACATGCATTTTACCAGTAAATCAAAAGGCATATTTTCTTCGCATTCAAATGTTGAGATCTCTGTTATTCCTGTTTTATATTTGTTTTGAAAAACAATAAAATGGCAATAGGGTTTGTGCTAACCTGTATATCCTTGTTTTAAGCTTAACCCTTGTTTTTGCAGGATCCACATAGCAGATGAAATCGACTCTGGACCTTCTACGACTCACTTCGACTTCGATTGCCCGATCTATCAAGCCGAAGAAGAGATTGATGAAGATGAAGACCTTCCCGAAGAGTTGGCCCGCTTGTTGAAACAAGAAGAGAAAGTCATTTTGCCTCACGAGGAAGAGATTGAGATTGTGAATCTGGGTTCTGAAGAGCTGGTCAGGAACGTCAGGATAGGGGCTGCATTGCAGAGTGATGTCAAGCAGAGATTGGTCGAGATGCTGAGAGAGTATAGTGACATCTTTGCTTGGTCATACGAAGATATGCCCGGACTTGATACTGACATCGTGGTCCATCACTTGCCGCTGCGAGAAGATTTTTCTCCCGTTAAGCAGAAGCTTAGGCGGACACGACCAGATATGGCCGTCAAGATCAAAGAAGAAGTGCAAAAGCAACTTGATGCTGGCTTCTTAGCAGTCACCACCTACCCTCCGTGAGTCGCCAACATAGTACCTGTACCGAAGAAGGACGGTAAGGTGCGAATGTGCGTCGATTATCAGGATTTGAATAGGGTGAGCCTTAAAGATGATTTCCCGCTCCCTCATATCGATGTGTTGGTCGACAATACAGCTCAGTTCTCCGTGTTTTCGTTCATGGATGGCTTCTCCGGCTACAATCAGATCAATATGGCGCCAGAGGACATGGAGAAAACCACATTTATTACACCTTGGGGAAAATTTTGCTGCAAGGTAATGCCTTTCGGTCTGAAGAATGCAGGGGCCACTTACCAACGAGTAATGGTCACTTTGTTTCATGACATGATTCATCATGAGATTGAAGTCTATGTTGATGACATGATTGCGAAGTCCCAAACGGAGGAGGGACATCTGGTCAATTTTCTGAAGCTTTTTGAGAGGCTTAGGAAGTTCAGGTTGAGGCTGAATCCTAACAATTGTACTTTCGGAGTACGGTCGGGAAAACTACTGGGGTTTATCGTGAGTGAAAGAGACATCGAGGTTGATCCTGCGAAGATAAAAGCAATACAAGAAATGCCGGCGCCAAAAACAGAAAAAGAAGTTTGTGGTTTCCTGGGAAGAATAAACTACATTGCAAGGTTTATTTCTCAGCTCACGGCCACGTGTGAACCGATGTTCAAACTGCTAAAGAAAGATCAGGCGATTATCTGGAACGAGGATTGCCAGAAGGCATTTGACAAGATAAAACAGTATCTGCAGGAACCTCCAATCTTGTAACCCCCAGTGGCCGGACGACCCTTAATTATGTACTTGACAGTTCTTGATAATAGTATGGGGTGTGTTCTCGGTTAGCATGACGAGACGAGCAGAAAGGAGCATGCCATTTACTATTTGAGTAAAAAGTTCACGGACTGTGAATCCTGTTACTCAATGTTGGAGAAAACATGTTGTGCACTAGCCTGGGCTGCCAAACGTCTACGACAGTACATGCTCAACCACACAACCATGCTAATTTCGAAGATGGATCCGATCAAGTACGTCTTCGAGAAGCAAGCGCTTTCGGGAAGGATTGCCAGATGGAAAATGGTGTTGACAGAATATGACATTCAATACGTTTCCCAGAAGGCCATCAAGGGAAGCGTATTGTCTGAATACCTTGCCGAACAGCCGATCGAAGATTATCAGCCGATGAAATTTGAATTCCCTGATGAGGATATCATGTTTCTCAAGGTGAAAGATTGCGATGAACCGTTGTGCGACGAGGGGCCAGATAGGAAATCCCAATGGAAATTGATATTTGACGGGGCGGTTAATTCTTACGGAAGTGGCGTTGGGGCAATCATCACGACTCCCCATGGATCCCATATCCCATTCACTGCGAGACTGACGTTTTCGGTTACCAATAACGAAGCAGAGTACGAAGCATGCATCATGGGTCTAGAAGAAGCAATTGATTTGAGAATCAAGAACCTAGATGTGTATGGTGACTCGGCACTTGTGATCAACCAGATTAAAGGGGAGTGGGAGACTCGTCAATCGAATTTGGTACCGTACATGAATTATGCCAGAAGGCTGCTTCCGTTCTTTGATCGAGTGGAACTCCATCATGTGCCCAGAGCCGAAAATCAGATGGCTGATGACTTAGCCACGTTGGCTTCGATGTATAAGGTCAATTTTTGGAATGAAGCTCCAAGAATTGTCCTTTCTCGTCTTGATAGACCTGCATTCGTTTTTGCGATCGAGGAAGCCTCCGATGGCAAGCCATGGTTCCATGATATCCAGACCTTCCTTATGACTAAGGAGTATCCGGCAGGAGCGTCAACCCAGGATAAGAAGACTCTGAGGAGGCTGTCTGGAAATTTTTATCTCAATCCTGATGGAGTTTTCTATAAAAGAAACCACGATCTCGGGCTACTCAGATGTGTAGATGAGAAAGAAGCGAGTATGATCATGGAAGAAGTCCATGAAGGCACATTTGGTACACACGCCGACGGGCATGCTATGACAAGAAAGATCCTGAGAGCAGGATACTACTGGCTGACGATGGAATCGGATTGCTTTAAATTCGCGAAGAGATGTCATAAATGCCAGATTTATGCTGATAAGATTCATGTGCCGCCGTGCCCATTAAGTGTCATGTCCTCCCCGTGGCCGTTCTCCATGTGGGGCATCTACATGATAGGCAAGATCGAGCCCACTGCTTCTAACGGTCATTGCTTCATTCTAGTAGCCATCGACTACTTCACCAAGTGGGTGGAGGCAGCCTCGTATGCTAATGTGACCAAGCAGGTGGTGGCTAAATTCATAAAGAGGGACATCATCTGTCGTTACAGAATTCCCGAGCGGATCATTACTGATAATGGTTCGAATTTGAATAACAAGATGATGAACGAGCTGTGCCAGAGTTTCAAGATTGAACACCACAACTCGTCTCCTTACCGGCCGAAGATGAATGGCACCGTTAAAACGGCCAATAAAAACATTAAGAAGATTGTGCAGAAGATAGTTGTGACCTATAAGGATTGGCATGAGATGTTGCTATTCGCACTGCACGGTTATTGTACAACGGTACGTACATCAACCGGGGAAACTCCTTTCTCACTGGTGTACGGTATGGAAGTTGTCCTACCGTTAGAAATTGAGATCCCTTCTTTACGAGTTTTGGTTGATGTGAAACTCGATGAGGCAAAATGGATTAAGAACCAACTAAACCAACTCAGCCTGATGGACGAGAAGAGGTTAGCATCGATTGCATATGGTTGCCTGTACCAAAGCCGAATGAAGAAAGCTTATGACAAGAAGGTGCGTCCTAGAAGCTTTCAGACGGGTGATCTCGTACTAAAGAAGATTCTTCCTCCACACTCCGATCACCGAGGCAAGTGGACTCCCAATTACGAAGGTCCATACGTCGTCAGCAAGGTCTTCTCGGGAGGAGCCTTATTGTTATCCACGATGGAAGGCGAAGATTTTGCATCCCCGGTGAACGCGGACACAGTTAAAAAATACTTTGCTTAAAAAATGACCTGCTGGACAGAAAAAGAATATCCAGGCAAAAATGGGGCATCCCGGCGAACCATAAAAAAGGAAAAAGGTTCGGGCAAAAATTAGGGATATAAATGGAAAAATGTACACCCGCAAAGTCGAAAACCTGGAAGGGCGACTTTGGCAAAAAAGGGTATCCCGGTGAATTGAAAACCCGAAAGGGCGATTCAGGCAAAAGTTAGGGATTTGAAAAAGAAAATAATTGCGTTCCGCGTGTGGACTTTCATTGTTTAGTGGTTTGGAAGACCCGAGGGACGTTTATCTGAATCAATCTCTTCTGAAGCTGAAGCGTCGGAGAAGTATCGAAGTCGAGTGGGTCATAGAGGGATCAACTCATGGTGTTCGTCTACGCCGCATTGCCGACATTTGTGTATATACTGATGTATATTTATGTTTTTATATTCGCGCAGTTTCCTCATTCCAGGAGCTTGCATCTGTTGTAAAACATTTTCACCCATTCAGGGGTTCTTCATCAATAAAATATATACTATTTAGCAATTCTGTTAGTTTGTTTAGCATTTATCTGTTTTGTTTGCAAAAAAGAACGCCGATGTTTTTGATAAAATACGCATACATAAACTTACTGGCCTAGGCCACTGATTGTTGAAACAATGAAGTACTTGAACATTGTCACAAGATGATAACCTTGATAGGTCCCTTTGAGAAGGGTATCTTGTCTGCTTGTGTGTGTTGTTGCAGGTATAGCATATTCCAGGTAGCACGCCGCATGCGTCCCCAAGCAGGATGATTCCTTCTTCCCCAGCAAATGTAGCAACCTCTCCCCACAGAGTCTGAACATGGGACCAAAAGCATTGATATGTCTTCCCAAGCAGAGATAGATTCTCCCCAATCGGATGTATCCTGAGGGATCATCATTTCCCCAGCTGACTCATGCGCTGAAGCGTATATTCATCCCCAGCACTAGGTCAAAGTGCAGTTTTCGTAGAAGACTACTCGCAAGTATGCAGCTTCCGGTAGTTCAAGACTGAAGTCTCCAAGCGGAATTGAAATTCCCGACAGAGTTGTACTCACCCAGTAAGCAGGATGATTCCTTCTTCCCCAGCCGAGCTAGCAAATCTCCAAGAGAGTCGAGTCCTTGGAAGCCGTTTGGGCCATGATTGGTTTTTTCCCAGTAGCGTGTTGATTAGCTGATGTTGTTTTCCCATATCGGAGTCGTTATCTCCAGGAAAATTTTAGCCGCGAAAGCCGTGCAGTTTATTTCTGCGATTGACATCGTTTCCTCAGCAATTTGTGGTTTGAATACCCGGTTGAGCAGGTCCAGGTTCTCGTAGAACTTTGTTCCCCTACAAAAGTCGACTGAAGTTCGTTTCCCCAGGTGGAATCCAATTGAGATCGGCGTGACTTCTTCTCCTCGGCAGGATGATTCCTCCTCTCCACCAGAGTGGTTCTTTCTCCTTGACAGGAGGCTTTTCCCTTCATCATTTATTTTGCTGATGGGGTCGTAGCATTTTGCATGATTGCATAGCATTTACCCTAAATGCGTAGCATTTCCACCGTGTGGAGTATTGCGCCATAGTCAAACATATGCATATGAAACATGAGCTAGGTCGTTACCATTCTTGTTTTGCAGGTGTTCCTTCGTAGAATGGTTGGTTCAAGATGATTCTTGAATTCCTCAACGAAGTTGTTAGCTCAGGATGATTCTTAAAATCCCCGGTGAAATCGCCAGAGGGTTGCTCAAGTTGATGCTTAGAGTCCCCGGCAGAGTTATTGCTCAGGATGATTCCTGAAATCTCCAGCAGAGTTATTGGTTCAGGATGATTCTTGAAGTCTCCGGCGGAGTTATTTGTTCAAGATGATTCTTGAAGTCCTCAATAGAGTTGATTCATCCAGAATGATTTCTGGATCCCCGAAGTAGAGTTACTTGATAGTTCTCCAGAATCCCCAGCGGAGATGTGTCATCCCCAGCAGGTTGGAACGGCAAAATTGAAATTTCCTTGAAAACTCGATGATTGAAGTCCGGCAGCGGTGCCAAAACCGCAAACTTACTAATAAAGTCCAACTGTTAGGTCAAAGCAGTTGTCCCAGCTGACACGGAGTGCCTGACGGCAAAAGATTGCATATCCTTAGTGGGTCCTGATTGATTAAGGATTCCATTTAAACTTATTGACGAAGTCCAACTGTGTTGTCGACGCAGTTCTCTCAGCTGATGCGGAGTGCCTGATGGCCGAAGTTTGGATATCCCTATTTGGTTCATGATTGACCAGGAATTCTATTCCCGACTTACTGACGAAGTCCGGCTAACGCCCAAAAATTTCTTTGAATGCCCGATGGCACGATTAACTTGATTGTTAAAAGTTCCTAATGACCTGATGAGTCCCGAGGAATCCTTCTGCCACGGTAGCGCAGAATGCCTAATGGCAATATCAGCTATGTATCACCAGTTACCGTGTAACCAGTGATCCCTTGATGACTTGAGGAAGAAGCTGCAGCGAAATCTGATAATCATCCCGACGGAGATTTGAGATTAGACCCTTCACTGGTTACCGTGTGACCAATTCCCCAGCAGAGTTGTCGTGCAACTATCATGCTCAGTTTTGAAGATGTTCCTAACAATCAGAGTATCGTTTACCTACGTGGTGGGAAAATCACCAGTTACCGCGCAATCGGTGATCCCTTGATGATTTGAGGATATAATGATATCAGATAAAGCAGAGAATCATCCTGACGGAGGTTCAGGTCAGTATTTCTCCAGCTAGTTGCCGTGCAGCTATTATTTCAGTTTCCGAAGATTTGTCCCCATCAGAGTACCGTGTACTTGTGCAGTTGGCTAATTTCCGGGTTTGTTGGTATTAAACCGTCTTTCACCTTGATTGTTTGAGAGTCGTTCGCTTCTCACCCAGTCAGGTCCAAGCCGTTTGAATAGGGGCAGCTGTTGCACCCCAAAATTTGCCCAAAATTTCTTTACCTAGCTTATGTTTCATTTCATGCACATTAGCATTATCATTTGCATTTCATTGACATGTATGCAGGAGATCAAGAGGTATGATTACCAATTAAGAGCTACACAAGACTTTGAATCTAGCTAAAGAAGGTTATTCAGGTGCTCAAGGGTTGATATCCTTGTCAGAGAAGTTAAAATATCCTCAGAGAGAGTGGTTGAAGCCAAGTGTGTAGGTCTCCTAACTTGAGAGTTGTGGGAAGCCATCAGATGATTCTGAGGTCATGGAGTTAGACTTGAGGTCTTGAGAGAGCTCATGACAAGTGTTGAAGATCACTTTGAGGCCTAGGCAGGTCATTCTGTAAGATTTAGAAGACTCAACCATGATTGGTGCAGCTAGGGTTTGACTGGGTCAACCCTAAGTCAACTGTTGATTTGAAGAAGTTTGAGACCTAACACAAGAGCCATGTGACCATGTATGAATACATTAAGATGTTCTAAGAATGATTTCAAGGTTAACTCATCATGATTGAAGAGTTTGAGAAGTTTCAAGCTAGGGTTTCTAAGACTTGACAGTGTAAAATCCCCTAGTTTGACCCCTGACTTCCAGGCCATTTAACTAAAGATATGATTTTCATCTCATCTTGAACGCAACATGATTGTTGTAGGGCCTGATCTTAGATTTAATTTGAGTACTAGAAGTCCTTGATAGGGTTTATAGAACTCAAGTTATGAGCCAGACAAGTTACAAGTCATTTGAGGCATGTGAATTTGGAGCTTGAAAGTTACCAAACTTGCATGACACTTTTGCCCTAGAAGGATGATTCCTATGAACTTTTGGTCACCATGAATGTTGTTCCTTATTCTCTTAGCTTTCTAGAGAGTACTAGAAGTCCTTGACAGGATTTGTAGAACTCAAGTTCTGGCTTTGACAAGTCAAGCGTATTTTGGGTATTTGGACATTACAGGTCATTTTGAATCATAGGTCAATTTCACCATCTTGCAAGCCTCAAATGGATTTTTGTTCAACATTAAAGTTGTTCAAAATGATGTTTTTAGCTTGTCTAAGTATCAAGAGTCCATTGATATGGATCATATCAAGCATTGGTGGAAGAAAGTTCATATAAAAGCCATTTTAATAAATTAAGATGGAAAAACTCAAAACAATTGAGAATAACATGTTTTCAAGTCAAATTTGTAGTTATTTTGAATGGAATTGATGTTTTAAAGAGATTGGAATTATTACATTTTTGATTTGAAGTTCTTAGCATGGCCATTTGGAAGGTTGCTTCACAAATAAGAAACACACCTCACACACTCCATATATTGAAATCAAAGGAAATAAACCACATCACTACATCCCACAAGGCTTAAGTGTAGAGTTTGGAATGAAATTGGAGTATGAGCAAGGCTTTAAGGTGGATATCAACTTTGGAAATTTGGAAGAAAGGTGAAAATCAAAAACTCATGAATGGGCCTGGTTTGGGCCTCTAATCCATTGAAACATAATATAAAAAGGATTTAGAACAGAATTGGAAGGTTCTGGTGATCATTTTCATGGAGGAGCCATTGGAGAGAGGTGAAGAAACAAGCTTGAATTTGAAATCTGATTTTGGAGTTCAAGGGCGAATCAAGATCAATTCAGCATTTCTTTACCTTCATCAAGAATCCTGGAGTGAATCTGCACTTTCTTAGAGGTTGAAGAGTGCAAGAACCATCTCTGTTACAAGCTTGAACACAGGTTGGTGAATTTTGCAATTACTCATGATTTAGGCAGTGTTAGATAGCAATTCATATGCGGTTAGGATCAGGATGAAGTGTAGTTGGATTTAGGATGATTAATCGCATGTTTAGAGACAATTTAGGGTGGATTGCATTTTCGGTGGAAGTGGTTATTTCACGATCCATACGTTTTTAGAGTGTATAAATGCTATGGTTGAATTGCTGGTGAAATTCTGGTCAAGTTTCATGTAAAGATCGTGGAAAATGGATGTGTGTGGAGGAAGTTAGGGTTGTGCAGGGTGACCGGAGACCTCACCGGCGGTGGTCGTGGGTTGCGCGCAAAGTTGCAGAGTTTGAATGAAGAAGATGAAGTCTGGGCCGTTCGTTTGTGTGGAATCCTTGACTCAGTCTATCCATCCTAGCGCATATGTTGCACCACGTATACCCTCCCCAAAACGCAGTGTTTTACTTATCAGAATTTGAAGCTTGTGAAGCTTCGCTGGGTGAACCAAACATGCGTGGGTTCGAGTCCTGGCATGTGTTATTTTGATTTTTCAGTCTGAGAATTGAAGAGAATACAAGTGAATTGAAGCGCTTGGGCTTAAGGATTGAGTTACTATCCTCACCCCCATCTCCAAGCCCAATATGGATTTACAAGGCATTTGCTTGCTCAACACACCCCCTCCCCTGGTTATTTGTTTGAACTGAGTTGATACTCAGATGGGCCTCACGCCCTGTTGCTATATGCACCCCCAAGATGATGGGCCTAAGCGAAACTAGTTGGGATGAGTTGCTGAATACACCCTCTGTTCATCTTCTCCCTTTTATTGTTTTATTATTTTTGTGCATTTCATGTTAGTTTGAAAACAATTCATGAAAAATAGAAAAATAAGTCAGTTAATTCCAGATTTTTTCCCCCTAATTCATGATTGAATCTAAAAATTTTTTGAATAAAAATATTAGGAAAATCATGCATTTTCAATTTTTGTGCATTTTTTACATTTTATTTGATAATAAAGTGGCCATGGTTGATACCTCTGATTGATGATTTTAGTGTGAGCACTTGGTGATGATTTTTGGCCTGATTTTTTGTGTGTGATTAGATTAGACATGTATGCCCCCATAGTATTTTTCTCACATTTTTGTGATGAAGTTAGGTGTGGTTTTTAGATTGAACTTTAGGCGCTTCCTTTTAGGATTTAGGTTTAGTACCTTGTAGTGTAGAATTTATTTCTAGGTCTTATTTGATGATTTGATCTCTGGAATTAACATGGTAGAGTCATCATTGACATAGGTTCCCATAGTTATTTTTGTAGGATTTTATAATTGATTTTAGTATTTTAGTTAGAATTAACTTTAGTACGAGGTTTTAGGTGATCCTAACTTGCTAACTCAACTAGAATGATTTCTTTAGTTCCCTTAGGTTAGGGTTTTGCTTCCTTTGCTCTTGGACAATGATGAAGACATGTGTGGGCTGCTGTGGAATTCATGGTGGAGCTTGGACTTGAAGATTTCTCTCCCTTTGGTGTAGTTTGTTTAGGGTTAAGGATTAGGGTTTTTAGGGAGATCCTTTAGAATAGATTTTCTTCCTTCATGAAACATGGAGGGTGTTGATCACTTCCATTCCTTCCTATGATGTAAGGTCCCATTGTGGAGGCCCCATACCTCCTTTGGTAGGATGAGTGGCTCCTCACAAATTGGTAGAACCTTTGAGGGTTCCTTTCCTTGATGGTGGAGTGCTTAGAGGTGACCCTTGGTCTTCACTTTGCTTCTCCCTATCCCCACCTTGCTCTTGTTAGATGAATATTTCTCCCTTGCTAGAGGATGGAGTTCCTTGCTAGAAGATTGAAGATGCTAAAGGTTGCACTTCCCTGTGTTTGAAGACTGCCCCTGGAGCTGAAGCTTGAAGATCAAGAAGAACAAGTTGACACTTGTGAAGAAGATCAAATTGAGATTGAATTGAGAGCTGAAGCTTGAAGAAGATGGAGAACAAGATGATACTTGTGTTTGATGCATTGAAAGCTTGAAGAAGCAAGTTGATACTTGCCAATGACGAGGATAGCCTTGAGGAACAGTTACGGACTGAGGACTGAGCTACTGTCAGAGGACTGCTTTGCTGTGAAGCTGTGGAAGTTGTTGATTTGCTTTCTTTCCTGTCTGTTTGCTTTCTGTGCAACTGTATTGAGGTTTCTTGTGTGATTTGCTTGATGCATTAGAATAAGTTCATGTTTAGACTGATTTAAGCTAGGAGCATGATTGCATTAGAGGTTGAGTTGCTCCCTCTGCTTGTATTTTTACTGTATGGCTTTGCTTGCGGGTATTCGGTAGAGCCTTGCTCCCTTGCCTATGTGGTTTGTGTTTTGCTTGATGGCATTTTAATTTCCTTTATGATTGTAGTCATTCATACTTGGCTTGAGGTTGAGAGGAGCTTGTGGAGGCTGATGCCCCACACATATTTCCTCCCTCACTTGCATTGCATGCATTTTACAGTCGTTTACTGTTTACTGTTTAAGCTGATGCTTTATCTGTTTCTGTTTATCATAGACATGATACCCTAGGAATCTCATTTCCTTTGATAAGGAAGTGATGATTAGAACTTTAGGTTGAAACATATGCATGATAACTTCTAGGAGTTCCCTGTTTCAAACCTCAACTATAGGATGAATCCTTGGCATGACAACATTAGGGCTTGATAGTTTCCCTGTAGAGTCCTTTCTTCTCTTCTCACCTCAAAACAACAGTAAAAAACGTAATAAAGGCAAGTTAGTACAAGCGCGATACGAGCCTTAAGCTACTTGGGTAATGATAATTGAGCGGCCTCCTCTCAATCGTCTAGAATGTTTAGTATACGTCCTTTGGACGATATGCGACGCATTCGTTCCTAGGTCATAGTCTCTAGTGCTATACGAACTACAGACAAACATAAAAAACAGTTCTTCCGTAAAAGACATAAAACAAACTTCAAACCTTTTGCCCCGTGGGCCTATAATTCAAAGGAAGCTTTTCTGAAGAAAAGAGTGTCGTTAACTCCCAGTTCTACCGCAAACGGTAACACCTAAGTATCCAAGGGTCGAGCTGCATACACCAAACTGCTGGAACTGTTTGTTAACCCTACTCGAAAAAACAGATGAATCTGAATTCCCGTAATCCGTATTATCCCGAACTACGTAAGCTCTGATCTCTCATACCTGTTGAGAGTACGTAGGCACAATACTGATGTATTGGCGAGCCACCTTCCCCCATAACCCGTAGTTAGCCGAACTATGTTGACTCTGATTTCTCATTCTCTGATGAGAATACGTAGGCATAAAGCGCGACGCTTTGCCGAGTCATTTTTCTTTTCTTTTTCAGACCAGCCTTGATAGGTAGATAGTTTAAACCAACCCGTCAGATAAACACAACGAGCATGGATCCCATCGAGTACGATGGACGTGAGGGGTGCTAATACCTTCCCCTTGCGTAACCGACTCCCGAACCCAGACAATGGTTGCGATGACCTTGTCTTATACCTTTTTGTCAGGTTTTTTCCGATCGTTTCCTTTCCCGCTCTGAGGGATAAATAACGAAAGGTGGCGACTCTTCTGTTTTGCCGAAAAAACGTTCACAGACTATGAGTCTTGTTACTCAATACTCGAAAAAACATGTTGTGCGTTAGCCTGGGCTGCCAAACGTTTGAGGCAATACATGCTCAATCAAACAACCATGCTAATTTCAAGGATGGATCCAATCAAATACGTGTTTGAAAAGCAAGCACTTTCCGGAAGGATTGCCCGATGGCAGATGGTATTGACAGAATACGATATCCAGTACGTTTCTCAAAAGGCTATTAAAGGTAGTGTTCTGTCAGAATACCTAGCTGAGCAGCCAGTTGATGATTACCAGTCGATGAATTTTGATTTTCCTGACGAGGATATCATGTACTTAAAAATGAAGGACTGTGAGGAGTCGTTGCTTGATGAAGGTCCAGAGCCGGGTTCCAAATGGCAATTGATATTTGACGGTGCCGTTAATTCATACGAAAGTGGAATAGGGGCAATCATTACTACTCCTCATGGGCCGTACATCCTATTCACTGCTAGATTGACCTTTCCAGTTAGCAACAATGAGGCCGAATATGAAGCGTGCATTATGGGGCTCGAAGAAGCTATCGATTTGAGAATCAAAAATCTTGATGTGTACGGAGACTCTGCTCTAGTTGTGAACCAGATCAAGGGAGAGTGGGAGACTCGTCAGCCCAATCTGATACCCTATATGAATTATGCAAGGAGGTTGTTACCTTTATTTGATAAGGTGGAATTGCACCATGTACCACGAGCAGAAAATCAGATGGCAGACGCTCTCGCGACTTTGTCTTCGATGTATAAGGTTAACTTCTGGAATGAGGCTCCCAGGATAGTTATCTCTCTCCTTGATAGGCCCACTTTCATATTCCCCATTGAGGAAGCTTCCGATGACAAACCGTGGTATTATGATATCCAGAATTTCCTGAAGAACCAAGAGTATCTGGATGGGGCATCCAGTCGTGATCAAAAGACTCTTAGGAGATTGGCTGGCAATTTTTATCTGAATCCGGATGGGGTTTTGTACAAGAGAAACCACGACTTGGTGTTGTTGCAATGTGTGGATGAGAAAGAGGCTAAGTTGCTCATGGAAGAAATCCAGGAGGGTACATTTGGCACGCATGCCGGCGGACATGCGATGATGAGAAAGTTATTAAGAGCAGGGTATTACTGGCTAACTATGGAAACAGATTATTTCAAATTTGCAAAGAAGTGTCATAAATGCCAGATTTATGCGGATAAGATTCATGTGCCTCCGAGCCCTCTGAATGTTATGTCGTCACCTTGGCCTTTTTCCATGTGGGGAATTGATGTGATTGGAAATATTGAGCCCACGGCATCCAACGGACATCGTTTCATCTTGGTAGCTATTGATTACTTCACCTAATGGGTTGAAGCGGCGTCATATGCTAATGTTACCAGGCAGGTGGTGGCCAAATTTATCAAGAAAGATATTATCTGCAGATATGGAATCCCGGAGCGGATTATCACTGACAACGGTTCGAATTTGAATAACAAGATGATGAAGGAATTGTGCCAGAATTTCAAAATTGAACATCATAACTCTTCTCCTTATCGGCCCAAGATGAATGGCGCTGTTGAAGCGGCCAATAAAAACATAAAGAAGATTGTTCAGAAGATGGTTGTGACCTATAAGGACTGGCATGAGATGTTGCCTTTTGCTTTGCATGGTTATCGTACGACGGTACGCACATCAACCGGGGAAACTCTTTTTTCATTGGTATATGGTATGGAGGCGGTCCTACCATTGGAGGTTGAGATTCCTTCTCTGAGGGTTTTGCGTGATGTCCAAATTGATGAAGCAGAATGGGTGAAAGATAGGTTGAATCAGCTCAGTTTAATGGACGAGAAGAGACTGGCTTCTCTAGCATATGGTCGGCTGTATCAGAGCCGGATGAAGAAAGCTTATGATAAGAAAGTGTGTCCTCGAAGCTTTCAGACGGGCGATCTTGTGCTGAAAAAGATTCTCCCACCACAATCAGATCACAGGGGCAAATGGACTCCCAACTATGAAGGTCCATATGTCGTTAGAAAGGTTTTCTCTGGAGGAGCCTTATTGTTGTCTACCATGGATGGTGAGGATTTCACATCCCCTGTGAACTCGGACGCAGGTAAAAAATACTTTGCTTAAAAAGACCCGCTGGACAAAAAAAAGAGAGTCCAGGCAAAAATGGGGCATCCCGACGAACCATAAAAAAGGAATAAAGGGTTCGGGAAAAAGTTAGGGATAAAATTGAAAAAAGATGTACACCTGCGATGTTTGAAAACCTGAAAAGGGCAACTTCAGCAAAAAAGGGTATCCTGGTGAATTGAAAACCCGCAAAGGGCGGTTCACGCAAAAGTTAGGGATTTGAAAAAGCAAATGATTGCGGTCCGAGTTTGATACTGCATTGCTTAGTGGTTTGGGAGTACCTGAGGGTCGTATATCCAAAATAATCCCTTCCGAAGATCGAGTATCGGGAAAGTGTCAGAGTCAGGCGAGTCATAGGAGGATCAGCTCATGGTGTTCGTCTGTACCATGTTGCCAAAATATATACAAATTTTCTTTGCGCTTCTGTAATACTTGTATTTTTGTTTGTGTGTAACTTCCTCTTTCCAGGAGTTGCATCCAGTGTACAAACTTTTGCCTATTTACAGGCCCGTTATCAATAAAGCATGTTATTCAGTACTTGATGCTTTTTCTTTACTGTTTTGTTTATGAAAAACGCCGATGTTGTTGATAAACTTGCATGTGCATAAACGTCCTGGCCCTTGCCAATAATTGCTAAAACTTCGATTTGACTGAACGAACGTCGCGGATACTAACCGGAATAGATCTTGTTGTATAGATTTGTTTTTGTCTCGTGTGTGTTTTGCAGGGTTCTTACCTTTGGAGCAAACAAGTAGGGAAGTTGTGTTCCCCGGCCGGAGTCCTGTGACAAAGTGATGGTATCACTCCTCAGCAGACGGAAGTCACATTTTATCTCAGAAGATTTGAGATGGCACTTATCCCTATTGGATGTGGGTGGTTCTCCCTAGAAGAGTATTCCCCAGGAAAGTTGCCAAGAGAGTATCCTCGGTGGATTTGAATGCCCCCAACAGAAGGTGCATTCCCAGCAGTGAATAAGTGCACACTCCATTCCCAGCATGGGTAACTCCAACAGAAGAAGGATCATCCCCGCCCCGGATTGTTTCTTCTTCTCCCCAGCAGGTTGTTTTCCTCCGACAGGATGAACATCCTCATCAGAGTTCGTAATTTCAAGCTTGTGAGCCATTCCCCAACAGGATGGCTATCCCCAGCGGATTGGGTCTTGTCTTCGGCATTTATTTTGCTGAAGCGCCTCTTAGCATCTTTGCATTTTGCATATATCATCATATTTGCATCTATCTAAACGCGTAGCATTTCCATGCCGTATGGAGCATTACGCCATTGTCAAACATACACATTTTGAAACATAAGCCAGGTCGGTTACCTCTTTGGTTTCAGGTGTTATCCCTTACAGAGGAGTGAGATTCTTGTTCAGAAGGATTTCCAGATATTCAAGTTCTCAGCATGAGACAGGTGTTGATAACGTTCGTCCCCTAACAGAGTTGCTCGGTTAAGTAACTTTTCGTCCCCAGTGGGATTCTTCTCAGGTTGCTGTTACGTCAGCAGTAGAAGATTTTGTGTCTTAAGCTTTTGGAGTTGTCACTAATGATTTCCCCACAGAGTGGTTTGGTTAAGTCTCTCGTATTCCCCTAACGAAGTATTCTTCAAATGTATCCGTGTTGACGGAATTGTTTCCCTGTGTTGACAGAGATTGTTGTCCGTGTTGACGGGATTCTTCCCTGTGTTGACAGATATTGATATCCGTGTTGACGGAATTGTACCTGTGATTGAAAGTGATTGCGCCTGTGTTGACAGTGATTGCTACCCATGCTGACGATGATTGTTATCCGTGTTGACGGAATCGTACTTGTGTTGACAGAGATTGTTACCTGTGATGAACAGAGAATTGTTACCTGTAATGGATGGAGATTGCGCCTGTGTTGATAGAGATTGTTACCTGTGATGGACAGAGATTTGTTATCTGTAATGGATGGAGATTGCGCCTGTGTTGACAGAGATGGTTACCTGTGACTGACAGAGATTGTACCTGTGTTTACAGTGATTGTTATCCGTGTTGGCGGAGTCGTTACCCGTGATTGACGGAGTTGTCCCAGTAAAATCGCCGGAGATTGTTATCCGTGTTGATGAATTCGACAGTGATTGTTACCCGTAGGGATGGAGTTATTACCCGTGGTCGACGGAGTTGACCCTAGTAAAGTTAACAATGATTGTTATCCGTGTTGACGGAGTCATTACCTGTGATTGACAGAGATCGTTATTCAGATTATGGACATAATTGTACCCGTGTTGATGGAGTTTTTCCTCGTGTTGACGAAGTTTAGTACAGTCGTGGATGGAGTTGTTTCTTGCAAAGTTAATTCGATACCTGTGGCGTCACACAGGAGGTGAATGTTGAAATCCAAAGTTTTATCAGATGATTGATCAGTTGTTGCCGTAACAACTGGGTGCAGCACAACAGATGTTGTTCCCCAAGCAGTTTTGCTGTGTATTTCTGCATTTGGAAAATTTCAGGGTTCCTTGGTATTCAACCGTCTTCTACCTCGATTGTTTGAAGGCCGTTCGCTCTTCACCCAGTCGGGTCCAAGCCGTTTGAATAGGGGCAGCTGTTGCACCCCAAAATTTGCTCAACCTTTTCTTACCTGGTTTATGTTCCATTGCATTATCATCTGCATAGTTATATAATTTGTATATCATGTTATCATTTACATAGCAGGGGATCAAGTGTTATTCTTATCAAGAGGAGCCTAGCAAGAGGTCTCATTCAAGATTGAGAAGTTGTCAAAGTCATCAGAAGGTGGTTTGAATGACTAAGGGTTTAGATGTTTGAGTGTGAATCTTCTCCTAACTTGAGGATCAATTGAAGACCATCAGAGGGTTGTGAAGTGTTGAATGTGAGAAGAGGATGTGTATGGAGCTCATAGAATGCCTAGAGGGCCATGGGAGAGTTTAATCAAGTCATTGTGTCAAGGGCAAGAGCCACAGTTGAGGTGCAAGCAATTAGAGTTTCATCTGGGTTAATCCTAGGTCAACTGTGCAATTGAAGGGTATCAAAGCCTAATTTTAGGTCATGGTGTTCATGGAATAACATGTTAAGACACTTGTGGTGTTGTGCCAAGATCAAATCAAGAAGATTCAAGAGTGTGGGAAGTTACTAAATTAGGGTTTCAGTGTAAAATCCCTTGTTTAGTGCCTAACTTCAAGGCCACATAAGTCAAGATAAAAGTTTCAAATGGATCTTTGGCCAACATGAAACTTGTATAGCATCTCAATACCTTTGATTTGAGTACTAGAAATCCTCAAGGGGATTTATAGAACTCAAGTTATGGTCCAGATAAGTTACAAGTCCTCAGATGCCTCTGAAATTTGTCTATGAAAATCATCTGACTTCAAAGCTATTTTTGACCTAGAAGAAGGTTTCACCTGAACTTTTGGCCAACATGAAAGTTGTTCCTCATGATCTTACATTTCTAAATTGTACTAGAAGTCTTCCATATGATTTGAAGAACTCAAGTTATGAGGTTTACAAGTCAGGGGTATTTTGGGAAAGTGAGATTATAGGTCATTTTCAATCATAGGCCAAAATCTCCAACTTGCACTTGTCAAATGCAATTTTTTTCAACATGAAATTTGTTCAAAATGGGGATTTTAAGCTAGCCAAGAGGTCATGATGGATTGGTTGAGCTCATAGCATGATTTGGTTTGAAATGGTTTCAAAAAGGGAAGTTTTCAAATGAATTAAGGAGGGAAAATGCCAATTTTGATTTATAGGACCAAAACATGTCAAGTGACCACATTTTTTGAATGGAAATTGAATTTTGGACACAATGGCATTACCAGAATTTTGAGTTTAGGCCAAGTTTCATGAGTTGTCATTTGATTTCTTCATTTGTAAGTCACATATCCAAAATGCTTACCAATGCAATTCAAGTGCTCCTTTTGGTCTGAATACACTCACAAGGGAATTTGCAGTTGAAAGGGAAGATTCTAGAATAGTTTCCATGGCAAAATCGTGACTGTCATGTGCAACTTCAAGAGCAAAATCAGAATTTGCAAATTGATGGATTGGGCTTCAAACACACTTCAAAAGCCCATAAAAACATTCTATATATTCATTGCAGTGAATTCATAGTGGTTTTGGCATTCATTTCGTGAAGAACACTAAAGTTGCAGTTGAAAAATTCCAAGAAGCAAGTGAAGTCGTGTTTTGAGTTCTAGGCTGATTCAGAGCAAATTGAAGGTTGAAGCATCTTTATCTTGCACCCTTGAAAGATTCTGGAGAGTTTTGAAGCTTGATTCAAGTTCTAGCTACCTCTGTTAGTGGATCTACATCAGGTTAGTAAACTTCAAAATTCCTCTTGATTTAGGGAGATGTAGTTCATATTATGCATGTGGTTAGGATATAATAGAGGAATAGATCGTTTCTGGATTGAAATTGGAGCAATTAGTGACAATTTAGGTTGAAGTGAATTTTCTGTTTGGACACGAGTTGATCTGATCTTAAGGCTATAACATGATTTGGATAGATCAGGATGAACTATGAAGCATGAGGAAAATTTATGTATCATTAGATTTGCAATTGGTGATGTTTGACTTGGATGACATTTCTGAACTTTGATTCGTGTTTCAAAATCTATGGAGAGTTAGCATATTTGAGTAGGAGATTTGAATTCCTGTTGAAATTCTGGAGAGATTGATGTAAGGATTGGTGATGTTTGACCACCTGCAACCACCTGCTCACCGGAGAAGACGACCAGAGTCTTCTCCGGCCACCACACTGAGTCTCACTCAGGCCAGGTTGAATTTTGGAGAAGATGACTCCTAAGCCATCATATCTTTCCTTTGACCTTGACTAGACCACAGATCCAACAGATGCGTTTTATTTCTTTTTGTTGACTTCTGAGGATCAAAACGCAGGCGTTTCATTTAATGCGTTAGCATGCTCTCAGCGCTTGGATCAGTGGACCAGTCTCCTCATCTTGTGGCTCACGTTTTATTTCAGAGTTTTATTTTCTTTTATTCATTTTGTTTTATTTTAAATGTTTTATTGATTCAAAAAATCACCATAAATTCATTCTTGATCCAAAAATTATTTCAAAAATATCTCCATGATCTTGAGAGGATTTTTGATTTTCTGATATCAATAAAATGCATTTTCATGCATTTTTCAATTTAATTTGATTTTTCTTATTTTGTTTAATTCTTTTAATTTTGCATAATTGGTCATCTGTTTTGCTAAATTTTGTTCCTCCAATTGGTGATGAGTTTGGCTTTGATTTTTTAATATGTCTTAGGGTAGACATGTATGCTCCCTTAGGATTTTTGTTGGAATTTTAGAACAACTTTAGATTCTGTTTTAGATGTTGAGATTAGAGCCTTCCCAAACTTGTGGATTACCTTGATACCTTTCAATCTAGAAATTATTTTGGTGACGTAGAAGTTTAATTAGGCTTTAATATTTTAACCCTAGGTTGTTCAAACATGTATGTTCCCCTAGGTATTTTATTAGAATTTTACAATTTTGTTTTCTATTTTAGTTGTATTTTGCAAGTTGCTTGTGCTTGTGGTGTTCTATTTTATGTGCCTTTGCTTGCTTGGTCTTTTTGGTGACTTTGGAGTAGGATTTGCTTGGATTCCTTTTTGAGAAGTCTTCTGAACTTGGCATAGCTGCTATGACTTGAAGATTGGAGCTTGGAGTTGAAGTTTCCTTTTCTTTTAGGAGTTGTTTTAGGAGCTTAGGAAATTAGGGTTTTAGGAAGAGCCATTAGAGCTAGTTTTGATTTCTTCATCAAACATAGAATGCATTGTGTGCTGAACAGAAGAGTCTCCACCGTGCGTTATTTATCCCGACGGAGGGAAAGGAAACGCTCAGAGTAAACCTACCGCAAAGACGGGAAAGGAATGGTCATCGCAACCAAATCCTGGATTCGGGAGTCGGTTAGGCAAGGGGAAGGTATTAGCACCCCTCACGTCCGTCGTACTCGACGGGATCCACGCTTGTTTTCTAGTACGGATTGTTATTCTATATATTCTACAGGTCTGGGGTTAAAAGAAAATAAAATGACTCGGCAAAGTATCACACTTTATGCCTACGTATTCCCATCTGGAACGAGAAATCAGAGTCAACGTAGTTCGCCTACCTACGGGAAAGGAGGGGAAGGTTGCTCTCTAGGATATCGCATCCTATGCCTACGTACTTTCATACAGCATGAAAGATCAGAGCAAACGTAGTTCGGGCCATGTATGACACAAGTCTGTCTTGATTGTTTTGATCCTTCTGAAAAAGGTTTTCTCCTGATTATGGGTCCAAGCGGACAAAAATGACGTTTGATTGGTTTACAGTCTTTTACGCAAGAACTGTTTTTTATTGATGTTTATCCTTTTATTGTATTTTTCTGATTGTTTTGAGAAAGAAGAGAAACAGCAACTCTAAAACCTATGGTTGAAAAGGGAATCCAAATCTACCCTAATGTTGTCATGCATGGATGAAAGCCTAGTGTTTGTCATATTTCTCTCTTGCACAGAGAGAAACAGAGATCCTAAGGGGATAAACGGAAGAGCAACAACATATATACAGTAAAGCGGTAAAATGCATGAATGCAGCAATACAAGCGAGGCAAGGGAGTCCCACTCAACCTCGAACCTAGAAAACAATGGGCAAAGTGAAACAACTTCACTTCAACCTCCAGGGGAAAATTATCAAACAATACAATCAAGAAACTCAAACAATACATCAACAGCTCTAAACAGCACTGTTGCACCCCAAAATTTGACCAACAATTATTTATCCATCTAGTGTTTGAAAGTTGATACCTTCATCAGACAGTTCAAGAGATCTTCAGAGGAATTGGTTGGGACCAGGGTTGTGTGCTTCATAGCTTGAGAGTTGTGGGTGCCCCTCAGATGATTCTGAGACTTTGAGAATGAACTTGATGTTTTGAGAAAGCCTATGAGATGTCTTGATAGCCATCATGAAGCCCAGGGAGGTCATTATGCAAGAATTCAGGAGATTCAATCATGAATGGTAGAATTAGGGTTTTGACTGGGTCAACCCTAGGATAACTGAAGATTTGGAGAAGGTTGAGACCTAATCCAAGGGCTATGAGATCATGGAATGATGTATAAAGATGTTATAAAGATGATTCCTAGACCAACTCATCATGATTGAGGAGTTTGAGAAGTTTTGAGTTAGGGTTTCCAAGGATTGTCAGTGAAAAACCCTAATTTGATCCCTATTTTCCAGGCAGTTTTAGCTCTAGATGTGATTGATATCTCATCTTCCCCATAACATGAATGTTGTAGAGCTTGTTCTTAGCTTTAATTTGAGTGGTGGAAGTCCTTGATAGGAGTTACAGAGCTCAAGTTATGGTTTTGACAAATTACAGGTCAGCAGAGGTGTGTGAATCTGGGTCCTTGAAAGTCACCCAACTTACAGACAACTTTTGCCCTAGTAGGATGATTCCTATGATCTCTTGGTCAACATGAATGTTGGAGGGCATCTTCTTAGCTTTAATTTGAGTGGTAGAAGTCCTTGATAGGATTTGTGGAACTCAACTTATGGTTTGAACAAGACAGGGGTATTTTGGTCATTTGTCAGTTATAGGTCATTCTTAAGCAAAGGCCATATCTCCTATTTCCAAGCCTCAAATGGAAAAACTCAAAACATGAAAGTTGTTCAAAATGTGATTTTAAGTCTAGAAAGAAGGTCATGAATTGTTGTAAAAGCTCATAGCATGGATTTGCATGATTGGTCAAAAATGAACTAAAAAAGGCTTATAAGTTAAAAAAGTTGAAATTGGATTTTGGTTTGAGAGATCTACAAATCCAAAATGGGGCATATGATAGATGATTTTGATTGGAAACAACATTTTGGAAACAATGGTTTATCCACATTTTTGAGTTTAGGCTTAAAAATTGGACTTCCTTTGTAAATTTGTTTCTTGCACTTTAAGGTACCATGAGAAATTGTTTGCCAAAGCCTTAATTTTGCATAAAATGCCTTGTTCTCACATGTATATCTCATATAAGGGTATTTTGAAGACTTATCATGAGTTTTATGAGATTTACTAAAAATAGTATTTTTGAATTTCTCATTACGTGAGAAGTTCTAGAACTTCCTTGGAAGCTTCTCATATGTTCTAGATCTTTCCTTCCACTTCCATAAATACCCAAGGGTGAGATCATGCCATGGTTGGTGATTCTTTATGCATGCATACTACACTTTGATCCATAAACTCCAAATTTCATTTTCATTTCAATCTTTACCAAAACTCCATTAATAGTGAGATCTTTCATCATCATCATCATCCTCCATCATTGTAGAGAGGAAACCATGCAATATTGAACAGAATTCGTGGCTGGTTTGTGGGATTCACTTCATCACTCCAAGTTGCATAAAGAGTTGGATAGCATAATTCAAGAAGTTTGAGCAAGATTTCTCTCCACCAGAAGCTTCATCAATCATCAAAGAGCAAGTATAGCAGTTGGCAAGGGTTGAAAAGAGAGATAACCATCATCACCATCTTCACTTGGTAGGTATGCGTTTTGATTCGAATCACCATAATTATGCATGGTTAGGGTTAGTTGTTGTGATATTCATGATAGAGACCACTTAAGGATCATTTATGGTGAGTTTAAGGTCAATCCATGGAGGTTCAAGATGTGGTGTCAATTCTTGGTTGGTCAAGAAAGCTTTGTTTATGGGGTTTCAATACATGTGTTATAGTTTAGAGGACTCATGGAAGCAAGAGGAACACGTAGGTATCATTTTCTGCAAGGTTTGATAAAGTTGCAGTTCATGTCCTATGATGGTACCCATGCCTTGTTGTTGTCGATTTGAAGGATATAGGAAGATTCAAGATAAACCACGACCATGGTTGTGTGGAGGGTGAGAAGAGGATCACTTTTGGTTTTTATTTCGTGTTGATCCATGGTGATATGAGAGAGCAATCCGAGCTGGAAGAAGCACGCATGGAAATGGAGTTTCATGAAAGCTAGGGTTTTGGTTGGAGAAGAAACATGATGGCCATTGGATTGGAAGTAAAGCTTTGACTTGACCAAGGATCTAAAGGCCACGGTTGAATCTGCATTTTAGAGGGAAATTGGAGCCAGGGCAAAACGGCGTCGTTTCGTTTAATTAGGGTCCTTGGGCCTTTTGCTTCCCCCCCCCCCCCCCCCCATTTGGAAGCCCACGCGCGTGATAACTAATCTGATGACTATCTGCACCCCCTCCCTTCATTTCTATTATGTTTCATTTTAATTTTCTTTTTCATTTCATTGATTTTCTAAAATTCATAACTAAATGAAAATTGCATATTTTTAATCCATTCTTTTTTTAACATTTTCATTAAAATGTCTAGAAAATTATAAAATATAAAAATTGCATTTTATATTTTAATTGGTATTTTTCCCATATTTTCCAATTAAATGCACTTTTTTAATCATTCATTTCATGCATGATCTTGTAGATTTTTGTTCTTGCATTTAGGAATAGATTTTTTGCTCATCCTTTTGGGCAATGTTAGATAATATAATGTAGTTTCCCCTGGAATTATTACTAGAATTTTAGAATTAAAATTTTATTAGTTTAGATAATTGAACTTAGGATAGTTTAATTAGGGTTTTTAAGTAGTATACTTGAACTACAACATTTTATTTTTGGGGTTTTTAGGACAAGTTAGCCTATGGGGAATATATGGGACTTAAGGGTAGTTAAATAGGATCCCCTAGAATTTATATTAGGAATTTATATTACTATATGCTATTTTTGGTTGATTTTTGAATGTATGGATAGTATGTGTGTTGCTTGGAGGCATAAGTTGTATTGTTGTGTTTTCTTTCCTTCTCCTTTGAGTGTGTGAGCTTGGAAGATTGAATTGAAGACCTTGTGGATCATCATTGAAGCTTTGAAGACCTTGCAGAGGAGTTTAGCATAGCTTCTGTTGTTTTGTTTATAGGTTTATAGATGCATAGGTAGAGCATTAGATAGAATATTTTGTTCAATAAACAAGGAGTGTCTTGTCCACCTCCTTTCTTCTCTATGACACAGAGTCCCTTAAGGGTATTCACCTCTCTCCTTTGGAGGGATTAGTGACCTTGCCCCATAAGGTAGAACTTTGAGAGAGCCTTTCCTTTGATGTTAAGTCCTCAATGGCATCCTTTGGAAGTCAGTGAGTACTGTAACATCCCCCACTCATCTTGTTGACTGAATCTTGTTTGCTGGAGCATTGGAGCCATTGAAGATAGAAGCTGAGGCCTTGAAGAGGATGATTCCTTGAAGATTATTGAAGTCTGAAGACTCTGTGAAGATCAAATTGATGCCTGAAGATCCCTGAAGATAGTGAAGCCTGAAGGTAGAGCTGATCAAAGGAGCTGAAGCTCAAGGGAGAATATGAGTTGATACTCATGTTGTAGGGTTGATACCTGGAAAGCAAGTGATCTCTGAAGTCTGAAGACTGGGTTGCTGCTGGAGGAGCTGAGGCTTTCTTCTGTTTTCTTTGATGTATTGTGTGTTTTGTCTGATTTGTCTGTTGCATTAGACTAAGCCCATTTAGAATAAGTTCAGTCTAAGAGCATGAGTGCATCTGATTGTATTGTTATTGCTTGGCTTTGCTTGTGGGTATTCGGTAGAGCCCAGCTCCCTTGCCCATGTGTTTATTTTGCTTGATAGCATTTCATTTCTTTTATCTGTGTGAGTACAATTTACTGTTTTTGCTTGATAGCATGTTGTTTATTTCAGTATGATTACTATTATTTCATGACTGGCTTGAGGTTGAGACGAGCTTGTGGAGGCTGAAGCCCCACACACATTTCCTCCCTCACTTGCATTGCATGCATTTTACTGTTAAAGCTGATGCTTTTGTCTGTTTTGGTGTATCATTGACATGATCCCTTAGGACTCTCATTTCCTCTGATGAGGATTTGATGATAGACTTTTAGGTTGAAACCTATGCATGACAACATCTAGGAGTTCCCTGTTCAAACTTCAACCATAGGATGAATCCATGGCATGATAACAGTAGGACTTGATAGTCCCCCTCCTAGTTGGGCCTGTTCTCTTCTCATCTCAAAGCAGTTTAAGATACAGTAATCATGAATGATTTCTTTCGTACGTTACGAGCCTTAAGCTATCTGAGAAAGGGTTGTGGGAGAGTTTCTTTTCCACAGTCTGGATGTTTAGTATGGTACCCTTTGGGTGACATGCGACGCATTCACTCTCAGGTCATAGTCTCTAGTGCGGTTGAAATCGCAAACACAATAAAAAACACTTCTTTTAGGAGATAACCCGTAGTTTCCCGAACTACGTTTGCTCTGATCTTTCATACCAGATGAAAGTACGTAGGCATAGGACGCGATGTCCTAGCGAGCAACCTTCCCTACCTTCACCCGTAGTTAGCCGAACTACGTTGACTCTGACTTCTCGTTCCAGACGGGAATACGTAGGCATAAAGCGCGACGCTTTGCCGAGTCATTTTTCTTTTCTTTTTCAGCCAGCCTTGATAGGTAGATAGATTATAACCAACCCGTCCAAGTAAACAAACAAGCGAGGATCCCGTCGAGTACGACGGACGTGAGGGGTGCTAATACCTTCCCCTTGCGTAACCGACTCCCGAACCCAGATAATGGTTGCGATGACCTTGTCTTACCCTTATTCGTCAGGTTTTTCCGATCGTTTCCTTTCCCACTCTGAGGGATAAATAACGAAAGGTGGCGACTCTTTTGTCATGCCGGCACCTTATTTTCGCGCAAGCGACAGCTGACGACTCTGCTGGGGACTCCAACGGTTCCCTGTGCGAGTCAATCCTATCGTTTGTGTGTTTACTTGTTGGGTTGCGTTTATTTATCGCATTTTTTTTACTTCTCGCACTTTATTTCCCGCATTTCATGTTCCAGTATAATATGATTATTTGTGCTGTTGTGGGATGGGAGTTCTCATTGAGTGAGAAGCCAGACCCAGGCTTGAGTGCACCATAGACTTAGAGTGGAAATTAGTGGGCGCGTGCTTGCTTTGCAGGCACTAGTGTCTCATGAAATCCACGCTCAGACGAGGTTCATCCGGTTGGCTTCACTTTCAACCCTTTGGGTTGAGACAGTTGCTGGTTTGGTGGATTGTCGACTCTGGGGACCGATCATTTGTGATTCAGCTAAGTGAGGCCTCTTCAGGACTTGATGATACCACTCCTTCAGGGAATCGTATCATCAGTTTTGAAAGTCTGTGACGCTGATGAACGCATAGGATGCCGTACCTTAAGTCAGTCTAGGTCCATACCTGTGAGGGGGACTGGGTTTATTGCAGGAAACTTAGTCCTTCAGACTACCTGGTTTTCTTGACAGTGAATCAGTTATGTTGGGTTCTCAGTTGCAGACATGTTCTTGATAGAGCAAGAGGTTTTTTATCGGAGGATCTTGTCGCCGGATGTTTGTCTGTTCTTGATAGAGCAGGTTTTGATCAGTATGTTATCATCAGTGGTTTGTTCTGGATGGAGCAGATTTTGAGTGAGGTCTGAAGACCTCATCGGCAGATGTTATTTGTTCTTGATAGGGCAGATTTTGAGTGAGGTCTGAAGATCTCATCAGCAGCTGTGTGTTTGTTCTTGATAGGGCAGATTTTTGATTTGGGGTCTGAAGACTTCAACAGATGTTCCTTGATCTTGCGCCCGGGGTCCTTATTATCAGGCACTTACTCTTGACAAAGCAGAATTTTGATCTCGATCCTATCAGATGGTTATTTTCAGCAGATCAGATCAGTGGTTTTACACCGGGGTTTCCTTCTCATCAGTGACTGTTGATACCGAACCTCCACAGCAGTCACCTGGATATATTGTTGCATCCCTGCATTTTGCATTAGCTCGCATATTCATGTTTGCATTCCATTAGCATGTGTCTGTGCTACAGGCACGTTTCGTACCCTGAGTCTGGTGCCCCGAGCAATATGAGATATTTTCTTCCATGAATGGATCCAGTCTTATCACTGCATTAACACTATGTTGGCACGTTGACACCAGAATCAGGGGTGATCTCCTGAACGTACAGACACCCATAATTCATCTTGCATGACAGAAGCCGGGGCTTGTCTTCTAACCCTTGTGTTTGCAGGTTTGACTCAGAATCAAGCAGCTCAGATTGATGGAGCAGGTACAAGCTGAACTGGGGAAAATCCAAAGCCAGCTGGGGTAGGTCATGAACGACATACAGGCAGTGCGTCTGGACCAGCAAGTACTCAGAGAGGAGAATCAGCAGCTGCAGAATCAGTTGAGCTTTCTCATGGGAGTGGTGAGAAGTATGCTAAATAAGGAGAGTGGTCAAGCACCCAAGGTGGAGCCCAAAGTGCTTCCTCCGTTACCGTCAGTGCCACCTGTGCTGAAGCCAAGTGGACCTCATAGATCCTCTACACAGCATGAAGCTCGAGACCTGTCTCGTCAGCGGCCGCGCCGGGCATCTCAGAATAACCCAGAAGGTCATAATCAAAGGAAGAAGCTACTTGATAGAGCTGTGGACCCACTACCTATGAGTTATGCCCAGCTGTTGCCACTGTTGGTTCAGAACCGTGTTCTCAAGCATCGGACCTCGGATCCACCAGATGACGTGTCACCAGACGTTGATCTCAACATACATTGTGATTTCCACTCAGGAGCACCGGGGCACCATGTTGAAACATGTAAGGCTCTCAAGAATAAGATTCAAGACCTTATTGACTCGAGGACAATTAGGCTTGTGTCGGGCGGCATAAGAGCATCGAGAAAGTTCATCCCTTACCCTGCAGAAGAGGTGGATGATTCCACTCCTTTGCCTGAAGCTGAGAAAGATCTCGAATACGTCCCACGACCTTTGGTGACTGCATCGCCTCGCTCGCAGTTCCTACCTGGATCAAGTTCAAGGACGCAAGCGTCTAAACAAGAGATCGTTGCCACTCAGAAACGACGACCTCCTGCTCCTGGGCGGAAAGAATACCAGCACCAGGATCACAAGAGACCTCGCAACCACTTAGAACAAAGGAATGCTTCTTTCCATCCAGTGCCTGTGCCGTATAGCCAGATTCTTCCACTGTTGATTCAGAACTCCTTGGTGGAACCGAAAGCTCTCAAGCCCGTGCCAGAGCCTTACCCTCCAGGGTACAATCCTCATGTTCAGTGCGGTTACCATGGTGGATCTCCGAGGCATTCAACTGAAGATTGCAAGGCTTTCCAGGCGAAAGTGCAGCAATTGATCGACCAAGGGTGTATTTCCTTTCCAGGTGGAGTTTTGGTTGTACGTGACAACTTCTCAGCTGTCTGAGCTCGCAGATTCAGAGGGTTATTTCCAGAAGCCGGTGGTCCAGACAGGCAGACGTCCTCAGCATTGGCAGTCCTCGGACTTTTTACCATTTGCATTTGTAGTTTCCTTTCTTTTAGTTACTACTTGCTGTTAAACATTGTATGTTTCGAATGGTAATGTTAATAAAGTGACTATGCATTTTTCTGAATTAGTTATGTCGTTGTCACTCATTTACTGCATTGCACTGACACTTGCATTTCATTCACTCCACTTTATCACTATGATTAGCAATGAGCGGAGGGAGGATGATGAAACTGAATACTCGTAACCAATGATCGTATTGCGTTCAGATAAAACTTTGCCGATGACGTACAAGGCATTGTTTCAAATCCCCTAAACACCGGAGAGATAAGGAAGAGAATCCCTTGTTAACCACTTCGAGCCGAGAAGTAGGAGTTTCTTTCGGACTTTCTAACCCTCACATCTTAACCCGGGGCAGGGTAGTTGTCAGTTAGCTTGATCGAGCGTTCAAGTCTTATGGAGGAGTGTTGTCCTTCGAGGACCAATCACATCATATTCCTCTCCAGAGGTCGTACCTCATCAACCACAATGGTTAAACCTCACCAATCAGGAGTGAGACAGTTATAATCCTTTCGGAGCAATCAAGACAGCTAGTGTCACACGACTCGTTCCAAAAGAAAAAAGAATAAGAAAGCCCGCTAAGTAAAAAAGAAAAGTTAGAAAGCAAATACTTAGGCAAAAATCAGGGCATCCCGCTGGACTTCAAAAGAAAAATCGGAAAGAACTCAAAAGGAGTCAGTCCAGGCAAAAATTAGGGAATCAAAAGAACGAAAAAGAAAGGAGTATAAAAGAGAAAAATCCTCAAACAAGGACGAAGTCGTGTAGATACAGACACCGAAAACGAAAAAGGAGTAACTGTCACTCCGAAACCCTTGCGAATTCTTTAACCAGTTGTTCCCAATGTTCAACATACCTCTCGAAGAGGAGAGCGCTCGAGCTAAGTTAACTAGACTTTAGGATCGGAGGTCATCACGTAGAAGGGGTGGGTACAAATCATAATTTGAGCCAAATATCCTTTGTTTCACGAGCCGTGAACCCGACCACGATACAACCCTTAAAAGACCTAATTGAGGCAGGGTTTATTCTGAGAGCGCATTACGATAAGGTTGAGTAACCTGACTCCTTCATAATTTGCTAATCATATCCTTATTTCATTTTTCACTGATCGCATCAGCACTACGTTTGAACTCTTTGGTTCATTCGTCACTCACTAGCATGACACATAAATGAGTGACAGTACAACATTTTTTCGAAATTTGCATGAACACTGCATTAGAATTACCATTCGTGAATAAACAATTTTGATTGCAGGTTGGTAGCTGATACGAAGGAACTTAAACAGGGAATAGTCAATCAGGACTGAATCGTCAGAGGTCTGGATCAGAATGGTATGCTGTGGAACCCTGTGAATCTGGGGCAATGACTTCCTATGAGTTTGGAATCGGTTTGTCTGAGGACAAGTCCCGGAGCATCAGTTGATTATGGGGCGGGTTATGCAAGAAGTGGTTGATCGGAAGTGAATCTCCTCGAGACCCAATCAGGGGCAGTTATCCAGAATTCTTGCGATTTAAGGGCAGATCCCTCCAGTGTTCGATCAGAGCATGTTGAGTCGCTCAACGCTCGTTCAGGGGCAAACTACTTCAGAGATATTGAAGCCGACCATGCTGAGAGTTGATTAGTTGAGGATGAATCCTCCCGTTGTGCAGATGCTGGGGCAAGCCCTCTGAAGATTGTTTTGTTGCCAGCTGTTTTCGGCTCAGAATGAATTATTCCCAAAGGTCGGATTGGGGCAAGTTGAATTGCGCTGGGGCAAGTTGTTCAAATGAGTTTGTTCACCCTAGCAAGAATTGAGTATCGGGGAATCGTGTCATTACCCTGCCAAAGCCAGAGTCTTCTGAAGAAGCCTTGCGGTCATTGGGTCGTTATCCTACAGCCTAACCTGTTACTTGACTCCATGATTGGTAGCCTGTATTCCCTGTGTTGACGTTGTTGAATCAGGATTGTTTTCTCAGCAGAGATGTACAGTTTGAGATTGTTTCCCCTGTGCAGTTTGAGACGGCAGCAAATTGAGAGGGCGTTTATCAGATTGGGGTCAAGATTACCCTCCGCAGACCAGAATTGATATCCCCGAAGCAGGGCGAGCCCTCCTTCTCCAGCAGAGTTTAGTAGTCCCTCCTCCGCAGAATCTGAATGCAAATAGTGGGCATTGAGATGCCTCCCCATGCAGAGATGATTCTCTTCCCCAAGCAGACGCTCTTTCCCCAGCACCGGGTCACAAGTGCAGATTTCATAGAAGTGTTCGGGTACCGAGGCTCGTGTTTTCCCAGTAAAGTCGCCGAAGCAGGTGTCTCCCTAGCACAGGGTCACAAGTGCGGGTTTCGCAGGAGGCTGTTCGTATGCCGAAGGACGCAGTAACTGATGGTGCCAGACTGAAGTCTCCAGCGGAATTGAGATTCCCCACCAGGAGCCGTACTCTATCCTGAAGTTGGATGATTCCCTCTTCCCCAGTAGAGTGTTGGAACGGCTGATGTTGTATTCCCCTGCAGAGTTGTACTCTCCCCCGAAGTCCGATGATCCTTTCTTCCCCGACGAAGTTGAAATTCCGCACCAGAGTCGTACTCTCCAGTGAAGTAGAATGACTTCTCTCCCCGGCTGAGTCCGCAAACCTCCAGGAAAGCAGAATCCTTGGAAGCAGTTGAGACCGTGAGCGGTTTTCCTAGCAGATGTTGAACAGCTGATGCTGCATCTCCCCAGAGTCGCACTCTCTCCAGCGAAGCAGAATGATTTCTCCTTCCTCAGCCGAGTTTGCAGATGTCCAAGAGAGCCAGGTCCTTGGAAGTTGATCAGATCATGATTGATTTTCCCCAGTGGAGTGTGGAGCAGCTGAAGTTGTTTCCCCACAGAGTGGTTATCCCCATAAGAGTAGCCGAGATGGCCGCGCAGTTCATTCTCGCGATGGATATCAGCAGGTCTAAGTTCTCGTAGAGCTTTGTCCCCCCGCAGCAGATCAACTGAAGTTGTTTTCCCTGCCGCAGTCGACGGAAGATCAATTCCCCAGACGGAGGCCGATTGATATTGGCGTGTCCACGTTCTCCTCAGCAGGATGATTCCTCTACCTGAGTAGTTCTTGTCTCCTTGACAAAAGGGGTTCCTCCCCCCAGCATTTAGTTTGCTGACGGGATCGCATCATATTGCATGAGTACATAGCATTGTGCATGATTGCATGACATAGTGCATGACTGCACAGCATTTAGCATAAACGCATAGCATTCCCACCGTGTGGGGCATGGCGCAGAAGCATATGCATCATAAACATGATCTAGGTCATTATCATTCTTGCCTTACAGGTGTTCCACCAAGAGACCGGTTGCTCAGGATGATTCCTGACATTCTCCCCAGCGAGGTCGCTTTCTTAAGATGATTCTTAAAGACCCCGGTGTAATCCCCATAGTCGCTTTGCTCAAGATGATTTTTGAGATCCCCAGCGAAATCTTCAGTTCGAGATGATTCTCGAATCCCTCAGCAGGGCCGTATGCTTAAGATGATTCTTAAGACCTCAGTACAGCTTCCCGAGTTGTTCGCCTAGTATGATTCTTGAGCTCCCCAATAGCGTCCCCAGCAAGGTTTGCCCAGGAAGATTCCAGGGATCCCTAGCAGATAAAGCCTCCAGAATGGTTATCAGTTCAAGATGATTCTTGAAGGTGCCCGACGAAATTGTTTGTTCAAGATGATTCTTGAAGTCCTTAGCAGCGTGATATGTTTGCTCCAACAGTGCTGTCTAATCTGGAGATTGACTTCGTAAACGCCTGAGGGCGGCATCAGAAGGTTCCTGTGAGCTCAGATGTCCTTGTTGATGAATCAACGTGTGGCTGAAGACAAGGCTCCAAATTTTGTATTCAAGATGATCCGTGTTGGTTGTCCTGAGGAGATGATTGATTGCGATCAAGTGGATAGTGTTTCTTCTGACTGAAGTCGAAGATGTTTACCCAGCTGAAAGCGGAGTTTTGCCTGAAGGCAAAGTGTTTGAATCCCCGTAGAGTCATGAATGGCTCAGGATACCATTTCTTTGACTGAAGTCACAGATTTCCTAAGCTGAAGCAAAGGTGCCTAAGGGCAAGGTTATCCCCAAGGTCATGAATGACCTAGGATTCATTTTTCGGACTGAAGGCCGAAATATATCCCTGACTGAAGTCACGGATGCTCTATAGCCGAGGTGGAGTTGCCTGAAGGCAGATCCATGTATCCTTGAAGGCCAAGGACCATTTCTTTAGACTGAAGTCGAAGATACCTCCTGCAGAGTTGCCGACGGGCAAAGTTTACATCCTTGAAGGCCAAGGATGTTTTTCTAGCTGAAGCTGGGATAGCCAGGGGCCAGGGTTTCATCTATCTTCAGAAATACTCGAAGATTTTTTCTAGCTGAAGCTGGAAATGGCCAGGGGCCAGGGTTTCAAATGTCTTTAATGTTGAAGTTCTACGGCGGGCAGTGTGCAGCAGTATTCCGATGTTCGTTATGGTTCTGAGGGTGAACCCCAGGTCAGAGTGTGCTCGGTTAAGTCTCTCATTCCCAGCGGAGTAGTTTCAAATACACAAGTGTACCTTTTGTTCCACTTACCAGGGGTGAACCCCAGGTCAGAGTTGTTTAGGGTTATATTTTGTCCAGCGGCGAGGTTGGATGTTTGTTCGGCGGCGAGGTTGAACGTTTGGATTTGACGGCGAGGTTAGATCATCATTTGTCCGACGGCGAGGTTGGATGTTTGTTCGGCGGCGAGGTTGAACGTTTGGATTTGACGGCGAGGTCAGACCATCATATTTTGTTCGGCGGCGAGGTTGAACGTTTGGATTTGACGGCGAGGTCAGATCATCATTTGTCCAGCGGCGAGGTTGGATGTTTGTTCGGCGGCGAGGTTGAACGTTTGGATTTGACGGCGAGGTCAGATCATCATTTGTCCAGCGGCGAGGTTGGATGTTTGTTCGGCGGCTTTGACGGCGAGGTCAGATCATCATTTGTCCAGCGGCGAGGTTGGATGTTTGTTCGGCGGCGAGGTTGAACGTTTGGATTTGA